>ML804978.1:121043-133479 GCA_009831015.1 Picea engelmannii | reverse complement strand
TGGATTTTCACAAATGGGAAGCAGAGCTACAAGGCTATCTAAGTTGGAGTTGTAAACACCTATTCCAATTCACTTTCATGATTAGAAACCAAATTTGTAAGAATGCCAATGTTGGGTTCTATAAACACTCATTACATGTTGATTTCACAGTTGACAAATTCTATGATTCTCTCAAAGATTGTGAACATCTCTATGACAATATCCAAGAGGTTGTAGCTCAAGCCATGGGAAAAATGAAGGTAGGAAGTCTTGGAAGTAGAGTCATGTAAAGGATTTATTGGATTTAACAATATAATTCATATCGATGAAGGCACATCTAGAAAAGTGCAAAATACAAATAGTAATTTTGGATGTTGGAGAGGAAAGTAATAGGGAAAATATCAATGGGGTGAAATCATGAATGTGGGTACCACCTTTTTGAGAATCGGGTTGCGAAAATTGCTAATGGAAATGTTTCAATCGAACTATTTAACTTTTTCAACCGAACATTAAATCTAATTGCATCCTCAAAAATCATGCCACTGGATACATGTGTTAGAGTTTTTTTGTCCGACAACCACGTTTTCAACCGAAATATGTTTTTGTCTGAAAACATATTTCAGTTGAAAGTTTGTTTATATATATCATTTGCATTTCCCATTAGACAGTTTCAATCTCCTATAATTTTCACTCATGTTGTTTCGTTTCTGTCATTTTTTTTCTCGTTGACTAGCCCGCCATACCTTCCCTCATACTTTCTTGTCATACCTTGTAGGTTGATAGGCAGGTTAAGACTTGAGTGAGAGACGTGAGCGACACCTGAGTGGCACCAACAACACTTGAGAGGCATCAACAACACACGCGTGACACTTACAACAATCCAATGGCACCAACAAGACTGCGCTTGCTTCTAGGTAAGTTATCTTCATGTTATAAACCTCTAGAATCTGAAATTTTCCTGCACAGTAAAAGAATCAATAAAAATGCATGATGTATTAACTATATGGAAGTGATATTTCCTTGTATTTAATTTTTACTTCTTACATGATATTGTAGCGGAAATGATAAAACTAGCATTTGCTTACTTATCCTAGGCTAAGGCCATATATTCTTTTGTCAATCTATGACTTAACCTTCCAATAGATCCCTTATCCTTCCTATATCAAGGTGTGTCTCTCTTGGATTGGGACATTCACTTTGCCATAGTTGTAAGTAATGAAATATTTAGGTAACTAATATGTAATCAAATGAATGAAGATGGAATAATAGTAAAATGATGGCATGACTTTTGGATTTTGAGGTATATTTTCATCATCCATACTAAACTCCTTATGCATTTTGTCACATATGTATCTGGGCTAGTAATATAGAGGTGGGGTTGTCCTTAAGTTGTGTTAAAGTATTAATATCGAGGCTTAAGCAAGGACAATTGATAAGTCTTTGTAGCCTAATAAGATTTGCAGAATATTTTCTCCATGGCCAACTTGTTAGG
This sequence comes from Picea engelmannii, assembly GCA_009831015.1. NCBI lineage: Eukaryota > Viridiplantae > Streptophyta > Pinopsida > Pinales > Pinaceae > Picea > Picea engelmannii. The sequence continues at coordinate 132,008 of ML804978.1, read as the reverse complement.
TAGTACTTTTAAACCTATGAAAAGTAGTGGCTTTATGTCTAAACATTCTCTGGTACATGGGCAGGGTACATATATAGGTATATCTTTGTTGAAACTATTCGGCCATGTGCCGACCCCTACATCTCTAAAATTGAAACATCTAGCGAAGGAGTTTTCATAATGAAATATGTAACACTAGTCCTAGAATATTACCATATTCTTTTACTTTGGTTATAGTTTTTCATAAACCATTCCATCATATCCGAATGTTGTGACTTATTTTCACTCAGTGTAGATAAAATCTCCATTTAGACCTTGTAGTCAAATTTGTAGAATATATGTGTTGTAGGGGATAGTCGACCCTATCGACTAGACTCGACGGTCGACTTAGAACTTGTCGGTCGACTGGTGTAGTTATAACTAGAAGTCAATTGGAGTCTCTGCTAACCAACTGACCCAGGCTTTTAAGCAGTTACAACTGCCTGTTAGAGGTATAAATAGATAATCACATGAAGGCTCTGATAGCTTCAGGGGAGAGGATATATGTAATTGTGTTGTACTATCTATCATATAATAAAAGGACTCTTCTTTAGGATATCATTACTTATGTATGTCTATCTCTATATGTCTATGTGTATTCATGTATCTCTATGATGGCTATATAAGGTTTTATTGGTAACACTCTCTACTTTCCCTTAGATTACAACATTGGTTCCATTGTCGGGATGTATTGAACTTGGGCATGTAGAAGTATACATAAATTCTAACTCATAAATACATATGTGAGTGGTGGGAGAGAAAAATTGAGAACTACATCAAAAACTACACAAGAAGTAATAACCTCTCACTAGCCGAAGCAAGGTTGTGGTTCTTTTGAGAGACGCACGAAAGATTTCTTGAAGCTGCCCCAGAAGCATTGTTTCATCACATCAACGAATCAGGTGATACGTAGATTGACACCCGACGAGGATTTAGGCCTCAAGTTGATGAACAGAGAAAGAACGAACCTACATGACTAGCTCAAATGAATTATTGAAGATTATATTTCAAAACAAGCTGTTGAAGATCAGACATCCCTAGAAAAAATAAAAGAGAAATTATACATTGAATTGCACGATGGATTTTTCTGCATGGTTCTAACAATTCTTCATAAATTCCTTCTCGATAAGGGATTCATTGATATCTTCGAATACCGACCAATATTAGGCACATTGTTACCGAATAGAAACTTGCAAGAAAGGGACAAAAGGTGGGAAGCATTTCTTGATGCAAAGTGCAAAGATACAAGGGAAGCATGGGATTACTTCTTGGAAAAATAAACATGGCCAACTCTCTCGACTTAGAGTAAGTTGGGTCGATAATTGTGGGTTAGTTGATATTGTGAGATGTCATAAAAACAAGAAGTAGAATTTCCCAAGCCTAAATGTCGTTGAGAGGAAAGCAATCCCATAAGAAATATGTGGATATCCATAAAATAGAACGAGATAAAAGACAATAGAAAAGAGAAGAGCTTCATAACCAGTGGAACAGTAAAAAGTTGAATAGAAAGATTTCAAGGGAGGGTTAGGTTGTCATTTAGTGAGAACTCGTGAGTAGTCTGAGTCATACATAGATCGACCAAAGTTAGCAACAACAACAACCACGATGACACCCGATAGATACATCAACGTACAATTGAACTTCCATCATCCGGTCGACAAACCAGAAATTATGGACTACAAAGAATCTGGACCATCTTTACATACATATACTGCACCAGTAACTAGTCCAAGGATAAGATAATTTCTCCAACAAATTCTAAAGATCGACGACCAATTGGTAAGATTATGGTATAGAATGTATGACCTAGAAAACCTATGAGATGCATTGATTGTTGAGCCTGAATGAAATGAAGTCGGAAATATAATTATCCAAATAAAATACCTCACCGACTCAACCCCCCTTCCACATCTAATATCGAGAGAAGAAATTAACTATAGTTTGGAAGTGACGCAACCATTGGAATGACGGTTGGTTGAATACAAAGATCAAATTTCCCAAACTGAGGACACATATTTCATACTCAAGAAGAAACAACTATTCCTTGAGTATCATCCTTCGTCGGACATGAAAAAAAACTGACCAGAAGATTTGACGGCTCAGTCGAAAGCAGTCGTAACTCAAGAACCAAGAAAACCAAGTGTCCCCACCAAGAAATTCAAAATAGGATTCAATCATATCCCCATCTACAAAGGATAAGAAGATGCAAAACACCATTGGTTTGTATGTGAAATGTTTTGGGATGTAGCTGATATCATAGACGAAGATAAGAAAATGACGCAATTCAAATTTGTGTTGTGCCATCGTGCCTTAACCTGGTTCATGAACTAAATTGAAAAGAAAACGTGTTCAAAGGCAGAAATAAAGAATAGTTTTCTAACATTCTTTAAAATCTAGGACACCAGGCATCTAGTAGCGCAGAAGTTAAAAGAAATCAAGAAAAGACCAGGTGAGTCGGTAAGAGAATATGACAAAATATTTATATATCTCTTAAGTCAAATCCCTTCAATGATCAACCAGAACCTGCTAGTCCACTGGTATGTAGTTGGGATACTGTGAAGAATCAGATCTATGTTACACCTATATGATATAACCAACTGTGAATATGCATTACAAATGGCACAGCGAGTCGATTCGGATGATGATAGCTCATTAACTTCCTCAATGACATAAATACTTGAGGAAAAGATAGAACATTTGCAACAAACTATCAAAAACCTAACCATTCGATGTAATGAAATACGGTGCACCACATGCATAGAGGATGGACACACAAAAGATAATTGTCCCCTAAATGAGTGCACACAAACAACAGACATCCACCGAGTACAAGCCCAAAAATACTATAACATATGTGAATGCCTAATTGATCATAACATACAAGATTATCCACAAAATCTAAAAAACACGAAGTGGTGCCACATCTGTGAAGATTTCGATCATCGAACTTCAGAATTCCACCTAAATGCGATAATTCATAATAATATATGAATCGTTTACCACATAGAAATCACTCACCAAGAAAACAATTATGGTCGAAGAGATGATTATTTTAGTGGCTATGGTCGAGGACGAGGAGGTCGACACAGATTTGGTGGTTGAGGTCGAGGTCATGGATGACCATATTGTGATAATTGCTAAAAAAATGATCATTACAACACATACTATCCTATAAATGACAGGATTGCTATGAAATTCTGCAACATATGTGGCATTGGATATCACTCCCTAGAAAACTACCCGATTTTCAAGTTGAACAGATTTTCCAAATTAGCAATCCCTTTCAGGATTGTGTGAGGCTTCGATATTTCAATAGGTTGACCTATCCAAGGATCATTTTCTATTGATTGTTGCTAGAATACTTCATCGTCAATAGCCAAATTATTTAAATTGTCTTGGTTGGTCAGGAAGTTTATGATCTGTTCATCTCCTTTAAAGACATTCCAATTAGAAATGTTTTTAAGCTTAGAAATTATGTTAAGCACCAATGGTTTGTAGAGTAGTTCCACAGTGAACTGGGAGGCTTCATAATCCTCTAGAGGTGATAGCCTTGAAGCAACTGTGGCCAGGGAATCAATAAGAATATTATTTTCTCTGGGAATCGCGGTGATATTGAAAGCTTCAAAATTCTCTATTAACCTATGCACTTCGTGCTGATAATTCTTTAGGTGTGAAGAATTGCAATGTATAGTATTTCTTACCTGTCTAATGATAATCTCAGAATCCCTGAAAACCTTCAATTATTTGACCTTTAAGTCTGCAACTTTATTTAATCCTTGTACCAGAGCCTCATATTCGGCGGTGTTGTTTGTGCATTCAAATTCAAGTCTACAGGATAGGAAATGACGTTTACCCTTTGGATCAATGAGGATACACCCAGCCCCAAATAATTCCTATGATTTAGATCCATCAAAGTATATGGTCCAAATTTGTGAACAACAATCGTCATTTTCCTCTTTTTTATTACTTTCTTGCTCCCCTATCTTTTGTTGAGTGATCTCTAGTACAGGGTCTTGACAGAGGAGGGTGTCTTCTATCGGTATCGATGATTTCTCTTGAAACACCATTTCAGAGTTTTGGGAGAGAGGGACATCAAATAAGAGAGGAGAAAAGTTCCCGAAGTAGGAATCGCAGGAATAATTGCCTATCATGGGGAAATATGTTGATGAGGGTTCATTCAAGGTTTCTAGATCAATGACAGTATGTTTTAGATACATTTCCCTATCGATTATGATAATATTTTTTTATCCCTTCAGTGGTAGCCAAAGGTGTGCCCAGTCTGTACTAAAGTATCCATTTAACTTCTTAGACCAGTCTCGACTTAGCAACAACCCATAGGCCTCTAGGATATCTACTACAACAATGTCAATCACTTGCACGAACTTGGGGTACGTCACTATTCTGATCATTACATCTTTGAGTTCTCCCATGAATTTCACCTGGGTTCTGTCTAGTTGTATTACATGTTTATCACTCTTGAGAGGGAATGCATTTAGTTTTTTGAAAATAGACAAGGGCATAACGTTGGAAGATTCTCCTGAATCCACCAAACAATTGTGGAGGTTCATGTTGAAGACTTCAAAAGTTAAGAGGAACGATGGGACAAAAGGTTTTTCCTTGCTATCTTCCAAGAAGGTGTTTACAGTTGGTTTAATCACCAGATCTGTGGGAGATAGATTTCTTTCCTGACCATTACTATTTGTAGGGTTTTCTACTGAGTTCAAAGCTTGTAGCAGAAAGTCCTTCTGCTGAGGGATCCTGCATATGTCCATAAATGATATATTAGCCTTTAACATCTTCAAATATTAAACTACATTGTAATCCAGTTTGGGAAATTCTCAGGTATGGATGCTTATAGGGTCTTTACTCGGAGAAAAAGGTGCTTTCGGGTGATTGCGAGTTGTCTTACTCCTCGAATTTTTTGTGGGAGCGGTATCTTTTGAGACAGGTGGACCTTTAATTCACGTTTGCGTAATCGAGACTTCTGCGGGTTGTTCTTGAGACTCAAACAGGTTGTCGAAAGGCATGATCAGGTCAAGATCCCATATCAACATGGTTGTATCTTGTGGTGGATCAATCTCTTCCTAGTCAGCAATATTCATAATTGAACTACTTGGTTGTTCGATCAGGGGGACTTCGTCTAGAAACCAATTGGCCATCAAATTCATGGCATGCACCCATTGAGGGAAGTCTCTTTCAGATTGGTTTTCCTGGTGATAAGTACAAAAAGAATCAAATGCTACATTCCCTAGATCGATATTTAAGTTAGCTGGGGGAGGTTTAATTTCTTTGAATGGTGGGTTCCTTTAAAGAAAGGCTTATAGGGCCTTTGGCTTTGGTTTCCCTTCCCTGCATTTCTCTTCATGTCTATGATCTCGTTTGATAATTTCTTAACCATGCGTTGTAGATCCTCTATCTCTCCATTACTCTTGTTGGGAGTTTGTTTCACTTGTTTGCCTGGCAGCCTAGTCAAAAGGAGTCCTCTTCTGGGAGGAGGTTGGACTTCCTTATTAACTAGAGAGACCTGGCCTTCTTTACACCCTTTCATTTGGAATTCTATCATTTTGGCTTCTTCAAAATTCTCATCCAAGGTCCGTTTGGTAGATCTCTTTACGAACATGGAAATAGACACTGGGAGAGAGTTAGCATAAACTTCGATTTGCAACTCTTGAGTTGGTTTAGCTTTGGGTTGAAACTTGTTTAAGATGTTCGTGAATCTTTGACCCTTTCTTTCAAAATCATAGTGGCGGCGAACAACTTAGCCATCAGAGCTCCCATAGTAGTCTCTTCTACAAATTTATCTAGAAAATATTTATGGAACTTCGTCCAGCTAGTGATAGATCCTATCGGCAGTTTAAAATACCACGTGGAAGCTAATTTTTTGAACGTATAGGGGAAAAGTCTGCATACTACGTCTTCATGTTTGAAATTCATAAGTCTGATCGCTAGTATGAACTTCATGATATGATCTTCAGGCAATCCAGAAGTCTCGGGGTCAAATTGAGGAAGTAGCTTCTTTGGTTGTCAGGGAAGATTATGGACTTGTCTCGAGATGACCAAAGCGTCTCCAGCCAACCAAGGCTGATTGTTCTGGGGAGGGTTTTCCCCTTCTTCCACATGGTCTTTGTTGCCCTCCATATCTTCTTATTCTAAGTTAAGCTCCTGCTCTTCCGAAACATTGTCTGGTTCAGAGACGTCACTAGCTGGCATTTCGGGTATTAGGTCAAGAGGATCTTGGATTTCGGTGATTGCGAAGTGTATCAAGTCTTCTACCGTGTGCACGAAAACTTCGTCAGGAGTATTGACCACTATTCTACTTATCTTTTTTCTTTGAGGAAGTATCGGAGCTAAAGACAATGCACTGATCTGTCGGGCATATGCTCTTGTGATTCTTCTAAATTGATTTAACTCCTCATGAGGGAGAGCGTAAGGTACTTCAGGGAACAATTGTTCTTCCTCGGGCTAGAGTGAGTTACTCATTTCAGGAGTACTAAGTGTGTGTGGGTTGTCTTGGGAATGACTAGCCATGCATGTGGGCTATTTTGAATCTATAGGCTGTTTGAAATACTATGTGAAATATATATTCAGCCATTCATTCTCAGGCCCTCCTTCTAGCACCAATTTTGTTGATGGGTCCTAGATCCCTTTAATTCAACAGTAGGAACCAAACCCCCCACCAAGGCCCAATTAGACTCTGTAGCATTTAATAGTGTAATGGTTCTCCAGATCTTGCGATCCGACCAATTTATCGATGGGCTTTATGTTTACTTGTGAAGGCTCTTCCTTCTGTTTGGACTATCTCTTTTTGTATTTTCTCTTGGGTGGGACCAATATGGGATGTAAGCTGGTATAAACCAACTTGGAAAAAAGAAGGATTACGTTTTAACTACTAGGGAAGAGGTTGAGCTTGGGATAACCCGCTACTCAAGCATGCAGATGACGATTTTATACCATAGGCCTAGTACTAATACATTAACCATGTGAGCACCCAATTATTGTCTGAGCTACTAATTATCAAAAAGAAAAAACATATGCGATAAGATAATGGCAAGAAAAATAATCCACCTACATTAATCATCCATCACATGATAACACAACGATTCATCTTCTTCATTAAAGTAAAGAACAACAAAATATTGAACCAGATAACTTGACAACAGATTAAATAGCTCTTACTCATTACAACATCATTCATGAAATGAGATAGGAAATAGTTCTTCTCCACGTCCAATAACACATGCATTTGATGAAAATAACTTGTCTCTAGTCCAGAAGGACCTCTCTATTAAAGGCAGCTTCAAAATAATTCTTAACAACCAAAAAGAAAGAGTTTCTTGCAATAACCATCGACCTTTAACTAATTGGTCGATGTTCTTATTTATAACATAAAATTCAACTGAAAATAACGGCTAAGTGTAGTTTAAACAAAACAAAATTTGCCATGTGGTGTCCTCTTCTAACATTTTCTTTAACAGTCAACTCAAGATATCACTTGAAAGGGTGACTTTTCTCATACTCCGACCAACTGATGAACAACTCCTCGCAGGTTTGGGCCCATGGAAATCTATGTTGTTCTATCGGTGCCGCGTAAATTCCTATGACCTCTACTGCATGCACCGGGTATTTCACCAGAATGGTGTTTAACTGTTGTAGCCCAGTCCAAGATCTAATCGGATGTTCCATAAATCATTACACTTGTCCTGGCTCTGCGTCGGTCACCTTCGCTAGTTCTTTGGCCCATAATGAATCTTGCTTGGTATGCGATTCGACTATCTCGCACAAGTTGACGAAATCGTCGAGTATGCCGAACTCGGGGAGTCCGATATCCTTCATTGCTTGTTGATCTTTGGATTCATTTTCTCTCCAATTCCTTAGCGAAGTTACGGAGCCAATTTTGCTTGATAGTCGGAAGGATCTTTCCTACAATCGGAATTAAATTTTTTTAGAAATTGCTTATAGAAAAATACTCGGCAAAATATATGAAAATCATAAGCGGGAAGAAAACAGATTGATGCATACCTATAAATCTCTCTAAGTTTGGTTGTTTGATACTTATGTGATCTCTGCAACCTTTCAATTTTCTTTCACCCTCTCTGTTAGCACCGCCATTTTTCTTCATTTAGGGTGGGTGACATCTGCACGTCATAGCATGATAGATCAGGTACGGAAAACATGAGATTCAAAGTCACGCTAGTGGTTGGTTGGCCCTTGGGGTCCATAAATGATGTCAGAGCCGAACAGATGCCAAACGTATGAGTAAGTTCCAAAAATATCAAATATTGTCATAAGGGAAGTCGTTAATTGCTTCAAGTCGAGGCAGGTTGCTCAAACAGAAGTCGCATCAGCAAGTGCATCAACCATCATTAGCTCATTATGGAGGTTGGGGAAATTGAAAGGAATTGAGATGATTGTACCACCCATCCTCCACAATTCCTATCGGCTGCATCTCACATGCCCCAGATCATACCCGCCATGCGAATGTGACACAGTAATTCTTTAAAACATCCCGTCGCAAGGCATTTAGTTTTTCCCGGCACGTTTTGGCTCACTGCCCCGCTCTGTTATAAATTCTAAATGTTCTGGATGCGTTCTACTCACCAGCCGAGCTTATGCACCATAGGTGACTCATCTTGTGAGATCAATTCGATCAACTTTTGGCTTTGGGCCTTTGTCAAATCCTCCACATATAAGGTAGAAACGTTGTCACACCATGGGAACTCCTCAGAATGCAAGATGGGGCCTGTGAGGCAGCCGAAGTGCCAAGCCTAAGCCAAAAAATGCCTAGGACTCATTCTTATTTGCAGTAGGTGTTCCTGAGGCTTCAAAGAGAGATTTCGACCTTCGCTCGGAAATGATGGTATCACCCCATGCGGAGGCCAAAGTGGAAGAAGTTACGTCGTAAGGGAACAAGATGGAAGTCATGTTTCCTCAATAGTAGATACCGCAGAGGAGAGGAAGGCCCAGGAAGAATAAATAAGTGGGAGGGGAAATCCAAATCCCGATTATTTCACATGCATGATCAGCTGCTGAGGAATCCCTAATGCACGCTATCTAGCTAGATCCTGTCGAAACCATAAGTCAAGGAAGCAGGAACCGAACGAGAAGGACGAAATCCTTGGGTTCTAACATTCGAGCACCTATTCAGCCGCTAGAGTAGGCACAAATCGCCATAGTTGAACTCTTCCAAGAAAATAGAGAACTACAACAACAGTTGGCGGAAAATACCCTTGAGGTGTCAGCTCCTCAAGGTCATGAAGGGAATGCAACCTGGCTCAAGAGGCAACTTCGGGAGGCACAAGATACGGTTGTGCAGCTGCGTAAGGTGCAAAGACTATCGAAAGAACAAAAGATGAAAACACCTCAGGGAGCGTGAAGCAATCAGGAAGAAAGTCTACATGCAGAAGAGGCATGATTGGAAAACTTTGTTTTGCATTCTCATACGCGACGCAGAACTTTGATAATTTTCCCATTTCGTAAGGAGATTTTCATTTTCTTAATGTAACCGGGTTGGTTGGCCAAAAGGTGTAGACAATGTCTACTATATGTAACCTGATCTTGACGAAAATCTAATATATAAAGTCTCAAAATTTTGATGATTGGGCTCTGTTTATAACGGTTCAATGCATCATTTCCTCTCTTGGTGTGTGTATATTGTTCTCTTTGTCCACATTTTCTTGGAAGTTAGCCTCGATTTTACACTTAGTGTTGCTTCGATTTGCTTTGTTTTTTTATTGATATCCTTCTATGAAAAACCTCCGATGCCGATTGATTTCATCGTACGGTACCAACGTAACACCACTGACTCAAGATAGAAGGTACTAAATACTGGGAACTTATCTTATGGGTAATGGTCGGACTCAGAACTTTGTTCAAGTCGAGCGATTTAAGCTAAACTTGGGACTTTCTATGCCGAAAAGGTATCGAAGGTCAACTTTCGGCAATAAACCTATCGCGTGTCTTCTTTGTGAGTTAACGTCCTTGAAAACCCCTCGATACCGAAAATGTTTCGGAAGTCGGCAAATGAGGATATCTTTCCTTTATTCATGCAACACCTACTCTTTTCTCTCCTTACCGACGCCAAAGGGAATCGGTTGTTGGCGATGTCCTTAAGTGATGATTGTCGCAAAAGAGCATCTTTCGTTTGTCGATGCCGACGAATATTGGCACTTGGTGACCGTGGTTCTCTCGAGTGATTTATTTCACGCTTAATCCTTCCTAATGCCAAATTCCTTAAGCACATCGAGGAAAGTTTTGACTGGCAATTCTCTAATTTAGATGTTAGTCTTTTAAGTTATTGGTTTTCACATGCTTGAGAAAACTTTGAAATACTTAAATGGAAAACAAAATGATAAGAAAAGGCAACATTTTTCATACTAAGGTCGAATTAGACAGTGCAACAAATCAAGTGGTACCCAAAAAGTAAAATATGGCATAGGATTTGTAGGGTGTGTTGAGTGCTCAACACCACTCACAAACAAATAGGGCATTCGAAGCATTTAATAAAACATTACACAAGGGACTTACAAAAATTTGTGGCATAAATAAAGATGACTGGGATGATAAGATTCATGCAGTCCTATGGGCATAGAGATCAACATTCAAAATATCGACTAGACAGACGACATTCAAGCTAGTCTATGGCTAGGAAGTTGTAATTCCGCTACAATTTCGGAATAATTCCGACAAGGTCGTAGCTATATAAAATTCAACGAGAGACAAATCCTGAATGACCGACTATACCAACTGAACAAACTGGAGGAAGAGAGGTTAATAGTTATTCATCATCAAGAATTTCATAAACAATAGTAAAAAGGGTGGCATGATCATCACTTAAAGAAAAAGGATATAAAAGAGGGAGACTTAGTCTTACTGTATGACAGTCATATAAAAGGAAAAACCAGAAAATTGGAAACAACATGGTTTGGGCCTTATGTGGTGAAATACATT
>ML804978.1:99122-120524 GCA_009831015.1 Picea engelmannii | reverse complement strand
CACGGAGCAAGAAAACAACACTCCAAACACTCAAGCAGAGAATGTCAAAAAGTTGCAGAATGAAAAACCTTTATCGGAGATAGATCCTATGGACACTGAGTAGTTTAATGCAGAAGAGCCAGAGATTCAGGACAAAGAAAAGATGAACAAACAAAACAACGAGCACGAGGAAGAAGAAAAAAATGAAACAAGTGAACAAAGCATCCCGCAACACAACAAACAGTAACAAAAGATGGCCAAACACCCAAATCTGTAGATAAACGAAAGAAAAGGAAGTCGTCCATTATCACCATCAAAACGATTGGAATAGTGACTCCACTAGGGTCTTCGATTGAAACCTCATTTGACCCAACTGTGATCTCCGACAAACATTTGTTCAACTTACATTGAGCCATCTTCAAAGAATCAACAAGGAGATGGACGAAGGTGTTGAAATAAGGAAGCTGGGTTGAATGACTAAAACAAGAACAAAAGAATATCTTGGAAGGATGCAGAGAAGTAGTCAGGTTGAATGAAGGGATAGAGAAGATGTCATAGGCATTGAACCCCTTAGGTGGCTTTAAGGAACTGATCGACAAAATGATTGAAAATAGTAAAAATTACTGACAACAAGTAGAGGTATTGAAGAAATAAAAAGAAGAAGTCAAGCAACAACATGAATTAAAACTTAAATAAGTCTGGACAACCCAATACAAAATAGACATGGTATTATAAGTAGAACAACATAATTTGAAAGGCTACATGCAAAATGTATATAAATTAACCAAAGAAGCCATCACACCCAGACTGGTGGTAAATGAATGGTCAATTCATTTTTCGGAAGAGTTTAGTAAATGTAGGGTACAAATGGCTACGGTAGACAGTATAAAATGATCAAGGAACTCAACCATGGATAACAAAGTAAAAGAACCCCTCACCATGTAGTTGGAAAAATAAAGAGCAATAGAACAACAATTAACACAGCAGGAGCAAGAATGGCATAAAGAGGGACACAAAGTGCAACTAGAAATATACCAGGAAGCCAGTCGCTTGAGCCAATTAATAGGGTGAATGAAACATACAGAGAAACAATTTGACCAAGAATCAGACACCTCTCAGACAACTAGTATAACAAAGAAAGTCAAGGTGATCACCGAGTCAAAGATTCTAAATGTTGAAGCTCAGTAGGAAGTCAGCACTTGGTGTGACTTCATCCAGCAAACAAAGAATTCAGCCCCTATTATTATTCAGGCATCTTCAAGGCGAGTACAGAAAGTGAAAAGAACAGATAAATCAACAAAGCTAGCAGTGGAACTCTAGGCACAACAACTCAATCAGAAATAGTACCCTAAGTCGGTCGACCGCATAAATATCTTGTCTCTTCTTCTTACATACTTATCTTTCTCTCTCCATATATACTTCTTCATCTACTGTAATTTTGTAATCAAAATATGTGAAAAAAATATTTTGTATGACCCCCTCTTGCTCAGGACGAGCAAGGAATTGAGGTGGGGGGATATGTTGTAGGGGCTAGTCGACCCTGTCGACTAGACCCAATGCTCGACTTAGAAATTTTCGGTCAACCGACGTAGTTAGAAGTCAAAGTTGGTCAGAGTCTCTTTTAACCAATTGATCCAAGAACTTAAGCAGTTACAACTACCTGTTAGAGGTATAAATAGATAAGAACATGAAGGCTCATATAGCTTCATGGGAGATGGTATATGCAATTTTGTTGTATTGTCTATCATATAATAAAATAACTCTTCTTTGGGCTCTCATTACTTATGTATGTCTATATCTATATGTCTATGTGTATGCATGTATCTCTATATCTATAAAGCATAAAGAAAACTATAATCATTCAACCAGGGAAAAAGAACGTTCGACCTAATCATTCGACCAGGGAAAAAGAACGTTCGACCTAATCACCTGTCACGACTAGAAATAGGAGAAGATATGACAGACATAGATGATGACCTCCCAAATGCACACTTATTAAGAGTAGAAGCTACACGTAAGTATTTATAAGACATTTCTAATTTATTAGAAGAAGGAAAATCCCCAGAGGATCTCCCGACAAACAAAATAAAACTCTAGCCATGAAAGTTGCACCATTCACAATCATCAATGGATACTTATAAAAAATGGGAATGGATGATGTGCTAAGAATATGTGTGCTAGAACATGAATGAGAGGAGATCATCAATGAAGCCCATGCAGGAGAAGCTGAAGGAAATTTTTAGGCCGACACAATAGCTAGGAAGATATTACAAGCATGCATGTGGTGGTCGACTTTAAATAAAGACTGTTGAGATCACGTTAAAAATTGTGGTAGTTGTTAGACACCGGGATGAAACTTGTGGAAAAATGAAATTCCATTAAGTTCGATAAACCCTAATCAAGATTTCAAAATATGGGCTATCGACTTCGTTGGGCCATTCCCACAGAGGGAAAGAAGAATTGGTGCTAAGTACATAATCACTGCGGTCAAGTATGTGACTAAGTGGGTAGAATTTAAGTCGGTAGAATCATGTACCAAATAAGTAGTAGCTAAATTCATCTATGATAACATCATCACAAGATTTGTCTTCCCTCTGACACTAATCAGTGACCAGGGAACTCACTTTGTAATTGAAACAATTAAAGTTCTACTAGAATAATTCTTAATTGACCATAAACAAATGACAGCCTACCACCTGTTGATGGCTCCTAGATCCCTTTAATTCAACAGTAGGAACCAAACCCTCCACCGAGGCCCAATTAGACTCTGCAACATTTAATAGTGGAATGGTTCTCTAGATCTTGCGATCCAACCAATTTATCGATGGGCTTTACGTTTTCTTGTGAAGTCTCTTCCTTCAGTTTGGACTATCTCTTTTTGTATTTTCTCTTGGATGGGACCAATATGAGATGTAAGCCAGTATAAACCAACTTGGAAAAAAGAAGGATTAAGTTTTAACTACTAAGGAAGAGGCTGAGCTTGGGATAACTCGCTACTCAAGCATGCAGACGACAATTTTATACCATAGGCCTAGTACTAATACATGAACCATGTGAGCATCCAATTACTGTCTGAGATACTAATTATCAGAAAGAAAACACATATGTGATAAGATAATGGCAAGCAAAATAATTCACCTACATTAATCATCCATCACATGATAACACAACGATTCATCTTCATCACTAAAGTAAAGAACAACAAAATATTGCACCAGATAAGTTGACAATAGATTAAATAGCTCTTACTCATTACAGCATCATTCATGAAACGAAATAGGAAATAGTTCTTCTCCACATCCAATCACACATGCATTTGATGAAAATAACAACCAGAAAGAAAGAGTTTCTTGCAACAACCATCGACCTTTAACTAATTGATCGAGGTTCTTATTTATAACATAAAATTCAACTGAAAATAACTGCTAATTGTATTTTAAACAAAACAAAATTCGCCATGTGGCGTCCTCTTCTAATAGTTTCTTTAACAGTCAACTCAATATATCACTTGAAAGGGTGACTTTTCTCATACTCCGACCAACTGATGAACAAATCCTCGCAGGTTTGGGCCCATGGAAATTTGTGTTGTTCCATCGGTGTCGCATAAATTCCTTTGACCTCTACCACATGCGCCTGGTATTTCACCAGACCGGTGTTTAACTGTTGTAGCATAGTCCAAGCTCTAAACGGATGTTCCATAAATCATTGCACTTGTCCTAGCATTGCGTCGGTCACCTTCCCTAGTTCTTCGGCCCATAATGAAATCGTCGGGTGTATGAGCCTTTTCTCTCTCTTCTTCTAGCATGAGCAGAGTGTCAATTCTTTGTTGTATTGCTGACGAAGGTTCCCCGCTAGAATCTTGGGCTAGTTGAAGAGATGGAAGGTAAAGCCCATTTGGGAGGATTACTTCCTGCCCGTAAACCATAAATTACGGGGAATTTCCTATAGCTTCCTTGGGTGTGACCCTATCGACCCATAGAGCGTTATGGAGTATCTTATCACCATAACAATTTTCAAATAGGATCCAAGTCTCAGAAATTTAGTGAGACGATACATCGCTATGGAAGCGCAATAGTTTAGAGGATAAGGAAACATATGGTGGCATATGGATAAATATAGCGAAGGTGCGAAATGGGGAACCCGACGGACCGTAGATCTTGAAACAGCCCAGATCAACGACCAAGACTCATATCGGATGGTGAAATAGCACAACGTTTAATTATGTGAGGGCGTGCTGGGGAAAATACCACGGTTTCATTTCATGGACACGTGGTACCACTAGAGATACATCAGGGTGAAAAGTGGTCTACTCGAAACCATTTTTTCCAATCCCCGACATCGAAATTTGATGTGATCGACGGACCATGATATTGATGCGGCCCAGATCAATGACTGAGACACATATCAGGAAATGAAATAGCGCGGAGGATAATTATTCGAGGGTGGACTGGGGAAATTACCATGGTTTTATTTTGGAGATGTGTGGCATCATCAGAGGCATATCGAGGTGAAAAGAAGTCTACCTGAAACTATTTTTTCCAACCCCCGATATTGAAAGGCGCATATAAAATGAGGACCCTGGTCATTATTTTACAATATTTCAAAGCACTCGAATGTTTGAAAATTGGCGCAATCCCTCCATTCGAAATTAAAGCTCAACAGTGAACCAGTCTCGCACACTCTCCACCGAGTTATAGGTATTTTTCATCATGGCCACCAACCTTGTCGTTTTATCTGTGAAAGAGAAAGACTCTGCCTCTAAATAAGAATCCCTAATTGACAGGGATTCTGATGTGTTTGACACAAAAATTACAGTTTCACCCATTTCCATGTCCAGATCCAATTTACTAGACAATGTTGGAAAAAGAATACCCTTCCTCGAAGCGGCCCAAGATTCCATTACCCCTTACACCATAGAATTCGTTTTCCCTTTCCCAAAGTTCATAAGTTGGTGTGTGGAACAATATTCGTAAGAAGAAAAGGTCATTTTGAATAAGTTAGGGTCAGAAGTCTTATGTGCAATAGACAGTCCATCAATTCGACACACCCTCAATATACCAGTGTCTTCCCTCACTGTGTCAGAGCCCTTTGAGGAAGAGAAAATGATCACAGTCTAACGAGAGTGTCCCCTTGAATTAAAAACCTTATTTCTGCAAACCATTGTTAAACTTGAACACCATTCTGAAAGTCCATCATTACCGGTCAGTGTAAGAGTCATGGTTATAGAAGTCCAGTGGGCTTGTTCCCTACTTAGTCAAATTTTAGGGTTGGATAATGACAAATTTGTAGTAGAAGTCATGTTGGGTTTCCTGTTGACCTTTTTTATGTCAAAGTATAGTCAGCCGGTTTGTATAGGTTTTGACAAGTTCATCCCTGACAATATGCACCAACAACTGGTAAATTTCAATTCATTAAGACAATTCATATACTACACGCACTTGCTAAGAATGTTCTTGGAATCCAATAAGACCGAATTCCCTGAAGCAACTTTCATCTCAACTAAATGCAAAAGGATCACCATGCTTATTTTCATAAACAAGATCATGTCCATGGTTTATAGTCTCATCTTTGGCATAGGCCTACCAAGGGTTTTCAAAGAAATGAAAATATCTTTACAACCTAATCCAGAAAACAGGGTGGGATATTGGATGTTGTTTTTACAGTCTACTGTAATTTGGGAATATGGTTATCAAGAAGGACCTTACCTTTTCCTAGTTTTTTTGACTACCAGAGTATTTGCATTAGAATTCATCAGACAAAGGATCATTTCAAAGACAGAGCATTTTATGAAAACACACAAAGCATCTAACTTAAAATTCCCTCTCATGATAGGACCATTTGTGGTAAAGAACAGGTCTTGTTTACCTCATATCCAAGACAAACTCAGTGAGTTTGGGTTTACATAGTTACAAGGAAGGAGATATGACCCACACCAAATCATATCTAAGAGAATACTTATGAGCAGACAAGGCCCTTACGAGCATGAGCAAGTTGAAGAATTTGATAGATTGGAAAACTTGGAAGTTTGTGCAAATATGGAAGTCACTTTCCAGATTGATCACACACAACAAATGGAATCTGCCCCTCAGCAGATTTAGACACATAAAATTTCCCCAAAGTTGATTATCAAAGCTCCAAAGATGAGTGTTTATAACAAGGGGAGTAGTTCAGAGCCACTGGGTGCCAGTCATCAACAAAATATTCTCAAGAAAATGAAAATCATACCATCTTCTCAAGTAGTGGACCTGAAAGAATAAGAACGTAAAGAGAAAGCAAGCATGGAGATGGTGGAAAGCGCAACTAAGAATGAAGAGGTTGGTACAGGAACCATGCCACAAAGTGAATGCAGCTTAAGGGTTTTCAGCAGTAAGAAACATGTATATAGCAAGACACCTAGTGCAGTTTATCATTCCAAAGAAGACTTAATGAACCAATATGATGTGAAGGGAAGTATGGACAATAGTAAAATAAGAGACCTGTTGCCTAAGGTAGAGAATATTTCCCAGCATAAGGCTTCCCTGCTCTCAGTCAGGGATGTGGAAAGAAAGACATTTAACATAATAGTGGTTGATGATGATAAGGTGTCTGAAATCAAAATGCACTATGAAAATATCGGTGCCCTAGACAAAGTAAAGTTCCACAAGAATGCCAGTGACATGCTATATTTAGATTACCTGATTTTGGGGATGAGTGTGTCAAGACTGACAACACATGCACTCAAATTAGATGGACAACTGAAGTAGGAGAATGCATCCAGCAAAGCCTGGCAAACACAGGTTAAGAGATTGGAATATGAAGGCCCTCAAGGGGTAAAATCTTCTTTATATGAGAAAGAGAAGATGATACAAAGACTAAAGAAGAAGATGAAGATGTCCTCCGTGGAACACCCACAGACAGTAGATCTAGCCGCTCTTGAGCAAGAAAAGGAGACATTAAGACAAGAAGCACTAAATTACAAAGATAAAGTGTTGCAACTGGAAAAAGAGAAAGATAATTGTTTACAATGATAGGTAGCAACATCAGATATGGTTGTTATTATACCTTCAAATAAATAAGTTGGGTCAAGCACTGATGGATTGGTTCAAGTTATGTCTCAAGTAAGCTTGAAGATAGGGGAAATTAACAGCCTTAAGGCGATCATGGAAAAGATGTAGCAAGAAATGAAATTGAATAATGAAAAGATGACCCAGCTCCAAAGAGAGAATCAAGACTTGCAAGAGAGGGTGAACAAGCTAAAAATAAGGTTGAAGGGGAAATCATTGTTGTAGGGAGATAAACATGTAATCTGGGATGTTGTTGTAATTGAAGCTGTTAAATTCAGGGTTTATCTGAATTTTATAAATGACAGAGAGAACGTCGCCCTCATTTCCCGAAGTAGATACACTGTTGTTAATGAGATACTGGCGAAAAAGCCCTCGGAATGGGCCCAAACCACTATCGATTTGCTAAATTTTGTGCCCACTGCTAATCTTCATAAAATTGGGGTAAAGGAAAGAACTGCACTGATCATTTGGGCTAGGAGGATCATTGTTAAACACAATTTGCTCAGATCTTTTCAAACCAAAGCAGTGCAAATGGAACAAAGTATACAGGAGTTTAAGGATGCATTTGAACAATTGTTTATTAAAGGCCTCCCCCCATTTTGGGATGGTAAAGGGAAATTGTACGACCAAGAAGAATACAATTCTCTCCTCACTCAGCGCAGAATGGATCATTCGAAATTTGAAGACTCAGAAGATAAACTGAAGGGACCTAGTTTGGTAGAACACTTGGCCGTAGACTTTGAAATTTGTAATCAGTTCAAAACAATAAATACCAAGCTGCCAACTATGTCTTATGCCACTTGCATTGACCTAGAGATTCTGACAAAAGAAATGATGGATTATGAAATTCTTTCTGACTCACAGTGGAAGGAAATCGTGCAACTAGGTAAGACGAAATGCAGTTTCCCCATAACCAGTAAATGACCTCCAGGTGTCACCAAACTAGAAGATTTGACAGAAGATCAGAGCGAGACAGATGGCGCAGAGGAAGCCACGTGGTAAGAAATATTTGTCCCTAGTTTTGAAACTTATTTTTTTTAATCATTGTAAATCGATTCATATACTGAGATTGTCAGTTGAAATTAGTTTAATCAGTGTTAGAAGATGAAACATTTCAGTTTTAGCCATTGTAATCAAACTGTATAAGTACTAGAAGTTTTGAAAGAATTAATGTTGGCAGAAGTGCAAGGGCACCTTTTTTGTTGTTTCGAGCTCTATTTGTAAATTTCTGAAGATGAATTGAATATATATGTTGAACCTTTTGAAGTCTTTATGAAAATATTCTAATGGTGGTGATATGAGCTTTGTCTCCCTTCATTGTATGTATTTCCTGTGTTCTTTTATTCCGTTTGCATYTTCTTCTGTTTAAATTGGAGAGTTAAAGGCCCAAAATTCATCTTGTGATGCTCTTGGCTTAAGCAATTTAAAYTGTGTAMTTGTCTTCTTAACTAATTTAGAATTCATTTCAGTAATGCTCTAATGCAGTTATTTGTTTTCTCTATCTTCCTACACTCTACTTAAAGTTAATAATAACTTAGATTCATCGCCTCATTTAGCCTTTATCCTCTGGAGAGTTCTASCGGTTGATCATTGTTTTTATTCACTTTCATAATTTTGACTCCATAGCCCTGTGTGTTCCTCCCCTTCMTTTCCATCAATTTTATTAAAACCCCCAAAACAAACCAAATCTGGCCACCGATTTCCAAAGAAATATCAAGTGACATGAGAGATCCCTCTCTGATTTGAATAGGCTAGTGCTTCAGCTCTAAAGTAGGTTGAAACAGTTATCTCTGTCGTTTGTCTATCATCCAAACAAAATTTACAGAGTGCTAACATTTTGGCGCCATTGTCGGGGATGAAATTGAAAAAATCTTCCTTGGGAAAAAATGACTTAAAGCTTTAGTTTGATCCCTGAGGGTTACAGTGGATCAAATACCTTATTGGATGATATTATTTTTACCCTGGAAACTTCGTTACTCAGAGACCATTTTCACTACACTGTGTGAGACAGAAATCCTGGATCCTAAGAGAATTCACACCAGGAGAAACCTAGACCCAGAAGATGCAATCCCTATGTCTGACCCTAAAAAGCGTTTACATAAAAGAAAAGAAAATCCAGTAACCCAAGTATTGCATCCAGGTCGATATTTGTCTTTTCCCAAGGATGGAGTGACTAGCATTGAAGACCTTGAGTTTGATGTGAAATTTGAACAATCTATGTTCAGGACTAAATCTGAATCTCATTTAAACGAGACCAACTTTGACGAAAAGATATTCCAAGATTTTATTTTAGCCGCGTCTTCCAAGCCTATAGTGACCCCTGCTCGAAACCAACAACCACTCCGACCCCTCACAACAACTATGACATCTAGATTTTTTCCTCTCGAACTACCCACTCAATTACATGATTTACCTCAAGATTATAACCTAAGGATCAAGTTATATGATGTTGAAGGTAACATATCATCCCAAAAGCACCTAGACTGGTTTAATGATTTCATATACTTGGAAGAGGTGGACTTTGTAGATGTAAAAATGAGGCTATTTACACAGAGTCTTGTTAGAGAAGTGAGGAAGTGGTTCAGAGCCCTTCCACTAGCTAGTATCACAGATTTCGATGCCTTTGAAGCAAACTTCCTTGAGAAATGGGGAGATAAGAAAAATCCCCTTCAATTGTTGACCCAGTATAACAAAATGAAAAGATCACCTGACGAAATAGTGCATGAGTTTTCAGCCAGATTCATGAAGGTCTATAATACAATTCCTGCTGAGGTAAAACCCCCCCTAAAGCTTCTCAGCTCAGATATGCTGATTCTTTTGAAAGTGATTTTTCCTTATTATTGAGGGAAAAAATATCTTCTACATTAGATGATATGATGACTGCCGCGATAGAATTCGAAGTGAACCTAATGGCTTCAGGGAAGATGAAAACTAATTCTGGCAGGGACATAAACAGAACTCAGGATAAAGCACAACCTTCGACATCACAAGCATCTGAAGAAAGGTTTGAGGCAATGATGAGAAACATGGACAGAATGATGGAGAGAATGGCCCTAGGAAATAGACCTAACCCTAGAGAAGAGGTTGATGGTCCACCCAGAAATCCGAGAAGACCAGCTATTCCACAGATTAGAAAAGAGAGCAAACAAATCAAGGGAATCAGGCAACCCAAGCAGATCAGGCAAATCAAGGAAACCAAGGAAATCAGGGGGAACAAGAAATAAGGCCTCCTTTTCAGAATAATTATGTGAATGAAGATTATGATGGATATTTTGAAGACAACATAAACTATTGTGATGATAAAGAAACAGAGGTATTTTTGACCAAATAAGAACACGACCAGTTCATGGATGCAAGTGAGATATTTTTGCAAGATGAAGAGGAAAGGGTATCAGTAGAAAGGGAAGATTACGAGAAAGGATTGAAAAACACCATCATGCAATTCCAAAGACAATATAACTTTTGAAATCAAAATGTACCTCCAAATCCTACAAAGGGAAACCCTCCCTAGGGAAATCTCACTAAAGAAGCTCAGAATAACATACCTTCTGCAAGTCAACCCAAAAAATATTCTGTTGCAAAAGACTATGTTGTAAAGGGTACTGTAGAAAAAGGGAAGCAGAAAGAGGAACCTCAGAAGAAATTATTGGAAGCGAGGAAAGAAACAGTCACCAAAGAGGTAGAGAAGACTTCATCCTCTTTTAATTTTGAAAGTGGGATGGCTAAGATCAACATTTTTGTACCATTTAATGAATTGATCAAGAATAGCGAGTACAAAAATTAGATCATCAAGATGCTTAAGATGGGGCAAACCTCGGATACCCTGAACATACAAGATGATCACCCAACCATCCTATTTGGGCCAAGAGTAGAAGAAAGCAGTGAAAATGAAGAAGTTCCTTCTTTTTATGTCAGTTTGAAAATCCACGACATGACTCTGTAGAATGTTATGTTGGATTCTGGAGCATCTCACAACCTGATGCCCAAAGTAGTCATGGACCAGTTGGGTCTCGATGTCACAAGACCCTATAAATACATGTTCTCTTTCGATTCAAGAAAGGTGAAATGCCTTGGCATGATCAAGAATACGGTGGTGTCTTTGGCACAAATCCCAGCAAAGAATATGGTGATGGACGTAGTGGTCGTTGATATCCCTCCAAAATTTGGTATGTTATTGTCCAAGTCATGGGCTGCAAAATTAAAAGGAACCCTCCATATGGACATGTCATATACCACTATTATTGTCTTTGGTCAAGACAAAATATTGTACAGAGAGGTTTTTCTTAAATACATGGTCAGCAACAAATCACAACCTAGCAATCATCATATCTATTCAGTGGAAACTGAGTTGGGGTCTTCTATTTTCTTCAATGACTTGTGCTCCGAAGAAGAGGAAACATAAATCATTATGGCTGACAAAGGCAAGCCTGACCAATAGATAGAAGAGTTTTCAGAGAAGCAAGATGATGCGAAAGATCAGATATGGAAAATGAATTTCGATGGAGTTGCCTACAGAGAAGGAGCTAGAGCTAGCGTATGGATAAATCACCCCAAGGGAGACGCAAAATTATGCTCTTACAAACGTGTTTTCGAATGCACAAATAACATGGCCGAATATGAAGAATTAATATTAGGTTTGAACGTTTTGAAATAATTGGGTGCCAAAATAATTGTTGTACATGGAGACTCTCGGCTAATAATAAATCAGATCAAAGGAATCTACCAAGAAAAACATCCCTGATTGAGGGATTATAGAAATATGGTACTAGACCTTCTCGAGAAATTTCCAGAATGCAATCTTTCAGCAATTCCAAGAGAACAAAATCAGGTTGTTGATGCCTTAGCTACTTCAACAGCAGTGTTCAAGGTCCCAATTTTCCCTAAAAAAATCTACAAGGTTGAGGTCAAGTACAGGCCAACAATACCAGATAATATGAAGCACTGGAAAGTTTTTGAAAACGACAAGCAGATAGAAAGCTTCCTCGAAATGGAGAATGAGTTCAAGAATTTAAACATTGATCATGAATACTGTGATGATGAGGTGGATGCAGATGTTTTCACAGAAGAAGGATATTTTGAAAACCAAATTGTAGGCAGAGACATCGTGCAGTTAAAAATCAGCATCATTCCCAAGGGCCTAGTACCATTAGAGAAACTTTTTGATAATAATGATGTGGCCAGAAGTCCAAATATTACAGTAAATGAAGGGGATGTGGAAGATTGCAATATTGGGACTCCAGAAGATCCAAAGATCATTAAGCTATCCAGAAAGCTCAACCATGAAGTCAAAGAAAGGTATGTAAAATTAATGAAATAATTCCTTGATGTCTTTTCTTGGAGCTATGATGAGTTGAAAGTTTATGATACCAGTATAATCCAGCATGTTATCCCAATCAAAGAAGATCAAAATCCATTCAAACATAAATTAAGAAGAATAAACCCTATGCTATTACCATTGATAGAGAAAGAAGTAAAGAAACTATTTGAAGCCAAAATCATAGTGTCCCTGAGGTTTTCAAAATGGGTGGAAAATCTGGTGCCAGTTAGAAAAAAGAGTGGAGAAATCAGATTGTGTGTGGATTTCAGGAACCTGAATAAGGTATCTCTTAAGGACAACTACCCATTTCCCAAAATGGATCATATTTTACAGAAGGTAGTGGGGTCTTAGAATATGTCAATGTTAGATGATTTCTCGAGATACAATCAGATTATGGTACATCCCAATGATCAAGAAAAGACGATGTTTACCACACCATGGGGAACATTCATGTATGCCAAAATGTCATTTGGACTTATGAATGCAGGAGAAACATTTCAAAGAGCTATGGACATATCCTTTGTTGATGAAAAAGAAAAATTCATTGTTATATACCTTGATGACATCACTGTGTATTATGCCTCAAATGAGGAACACCTCAAACATCTCAGAAGGGCGTTTCAAAAATACAGAAAGTTCAGGATCTCATTAAATCCTAAGAAGTCAAATTTCACCATGGAAGAAGGAAAGCTGATGGGACACACTATTTCAAAAGAAGGGATAAAGGTAGACCCCAGCTGAGTTTAGGGGATCTTAAAAATCAACATACCCAGAAGTAAAAATGAAGTACAATCCTTCCTGGGAAAAGTGAACTTTCTGAGGAGATTCATCCCTAATTTGTTCGAAATCATAAAACACATTACCAACATGCACAAGAAGGGAAATGAAATAAAGTGGATTCCTGAGGATAGAAAATATTTTGAAGACATAAAGGTGGTATTGACAAAGGCTCCTGTACTGGCTAGTCCCAATTTTGAGAAAGATTTCATATTATTCTATTTTTCCTCAGAACACACAATTGCAGGTGTGCTACTCCAGAAAGATGACTAGAATTTTGAGAAGCCAATAGTGTATTACAGCAAGACATTGAGGGATGCTCCTTTAAAATATGACATCATGGAGAAGCAAGCATATTCTCTAGTCAATGCCTTGAAGGAATTCAAAGTCTACATCCTACACTCCCATACCACTGCTTATGTACCCAGTAGCTCAATGAAAGACATTTTGACTCAGCCCGATCCAAAAGGAAAGAGAGGAAAATAGATTGCAGTGCTATTATAATATGATATTGAAATCAAACCCATGAAGTTAATCAAGGGACAGGGGCTGGCTAAGGTGATGGTACAGACCAATTGCAAATTATTAGGAATACATTTCATTGTAGATCTGTCATAGGTTGCAGAAGAAGAGAAGGCGACTCCAAAAATATCCCAGAAATTTCTTGGCTCTACATGGTATGCAAATATCATCTTTGTGTTGAGAAATTTGCAAGCTCCTCCTGAATTTAATAAGACAAAGGCCAAATTCTTGAAATTGAACGCAGCAAAATTTTGTATAGTGAATGAATCATTATATTGGAAAGATCCAGGGGGGATTTTATTGAGCTATTTGATAGAAGGAGAAGAAGAGAAAACCATTAGAGAGTTCCAGAAGGGTGACTGTGGAGGTCATCATTATTGGAAGACGGTTGTGCATAAAATTTTGAGGGTTGGATTTTATTGGCCTAGAATTTTTCCCGACGTTTATAAAGAGGTTTCAAAGTGCCATGAATGTCAAATATTCGATGGGAAAGTAAAATTGTAGTCTCTGCCCTTAAAAACCATTTCAGTGGAAGCTCCTTTCAGACAGTGGGGCCTTGATTTTATAGGGGAAATACATCCACAATCCTCAGCTCAACACAAATGGATCCTGACAATGACAGATTATTTCACTAAGTGGGTCGAAGTAGTTCCCACTAGGTAGGTAATATATGATGTTATCATCTGATTATTAGAAGACAATATTCTGTCCAGATTCAGATGCTTGATCAAGATTATAACAAACAATGCAGCAGCTTTCAAATCTAAGAAAATGGAAAAATTATGCAGTGATTACAACATCACCCTTGGCCATTCTACGTCATACTACCCTTAAGGAAACGAATTGTCTAAGTCTTCGAATAAAATCTTAGTCAGAATCATCAAAAAATTGCTGCAAGAAAATAAAAAGGCCTGGTACAAAAAGCTCATTCATGCATTGTGGGCTGACATAATTTCCCCAAAGAGGTCCATAGCAACATCTCCTTTCCAGATCATTTATGGTACAGAGGAATTTTTTCCTACCACGTTAGGATTTCCCATGATGAAGCTGTTACAGGAGAAGAAAGTGGAAATAGACGCCAATCAGAGAAGAGACGATGGGTTGATCAATGTACAACAAACCAGGGAAAAATATTTTTATAATGCTCAGCTGCATCAAGATAATATCAAAGAAGATTTCGACAGACCTACCAAGATAGATGATTTCAAACTAGGAGACTTGGTATTGAAATGGGATGCCAGAAAGGAAGATAAGGGAAAGCACAGGAAGTTTGATCATCTGTGGTTGGGACCATTCGAAATCGCAGCATACCGTGGAAGTAACGCCTACATGCTGCAAGATACTAACAAAGACCTCATTAGAGGAGGGCTTGTGAATGGTAGGTTCCTCAAGCATTACACTATCTAAACATCATCACCCCTTCCATTCATTATACATAATCATTTTGTTTTTTCTTTGCACATGAAGAAGTTGGAATAAAGCAGCATAGTTGAAGCCCAAGGTGAAGGCCCTAAGCTATGCTGGGTAGATTTTGAGTTTTTGAATAAAGATCAGTGGATTCAGATCACATGAATAGATCACATCCCAATGGGTAGGCACTTAGTCTACGGTTCTTTTCTACCTCACAAGGAGGATAACATCCCCAGTTGGAGCCTATGTTATCACCATAACAATTTTCAGATACGATCCAAGTCTTAGAAATTTAGAGAGAAGCTACATCGCTATGGAAGCGCGATAGTTTGGAGGATAAGGCAACATATGGCAGCATATGGATAAATATAGAGAAGGCGCGAAATGTGGAACCTGGCAGACTGTAGATCTTGAAACAGCCCAGATCAACAACCAAGACTCATATCGGGCAGTGAAATAGCACGACGTTTAATTATGTGAGGGCAAGAAGGGGAAAATACCACAGTTTCATTTCGTGGATGTGTGGCACCACTAGAGATACATCATGGTGAAAAGCAGTCTACTCGAAACTGTTTTTTCTAATCCCCGACATCGGAAGTTGATGGGACCGACGGACTGTAGATCTTGATGCAGCCCAGATCAATGACCGAGACACATATCAGGAAATGAAACAGTGCGGAGGATAATTATTCGAGGGTGGACCGAGGAAAATACCATGGTTTTATTTCAGGAATGTGTGGCATCATCAGAGGCATTTCGGGGTGAAAAGAGGTCTACCTAAAACCATTTTTTCCAATGCCCGATATCGAAAGGTGCGTATAAAAGGAGGACCCCGGTCATTATTTTATGATATTTCAAAGCACTCGAACATTTGAAAATTGGTGCAAACCCTCCATTCGAAATTAAACATCAACAGTGAACCAGTCTTGCACACTCTCTGCCGAGTTACAGGTATTTTTCATCATGGCCACCAACCCTGTCGTTGTATCCGTGAAAGAGAAAGACTCTGCCTCTAAATAAGAAGCCCTAATTGACAGGGATTTTGACGTGTTTGACACAGAAATTACAGTTTCACCCATTTCCATGTTTAGGTCCAATTTACTAGACAATGTTGGAAAAATAATACCCTTCCTCGAAGTGGCCCAAGATTCCATTACCCCTTGCACCGTAGAAGTCATTTTCCCTTTCCTAGATTTCATAAGCTCGTGTGAAGAACAATATTCGCAAGAAGAAAAGGTCATTTTGAATAAGTTAGGGTCATAAGTCTTATGCAAAATAGACAGTCTGTCAATTCAACACACCCTCAATATACCAAAGTCTTCCCTCACAGTGTCAGAGCCCTTCAAGGAAGAAGAAATGATCACAGTCTATCGAGAGCATCCCCATGAAGTAAAAACCCTATTTTTGTAAACCATTGTTAAACCTGAACACCATTCTGAAAGTCTGTCATTACCAATCAATGTAAGCATCATGGCTATAGAATTCCAGTGGGCTTGTTCCCTACTTAGTCAAATTTAAGGGTTGGATAATGACAAATTTGTAGTAGAAGTCATGTTGGGTTTCCTATTGACCTTTGTTATGTCAGAGTGTAGTCAGTCGGTTTGTATAAGTTTTGACAAGATCATCGCTGACAATATGCACCAACAGCTGGTGAATTTCAATTCATTAAGACACTTCAGATACTACACGCACTTGTTGAGAATTTTCTTGGAATCCACTAAGACCGAATTCCCTGAAGTGACATTCATCTCGACTAAATGAAAAAGGATCACCATGCTCATTTTCATAAACACAATCATGTCCAGGGTTTATAGTCTCATCTTTGGCATAGACCTGCCAAGGGTTTTGGAAGAAATGAAAAGCTCTTTACAACCTAATCCAGAAAACAGGGTGGGAGATTGGATGTTGTTTTTACAGTCTACTGTAATTTGAGTATATGGTTATCAAGAAGGACCTTACTTTTTACCATTCTTTTTGACTCCTAGATTCTTTGCATTAGAATTCATGAGACAAAGGATCATTTCAGAGACAAAGCATTTTCTGAAAACACACAAAGCATCTAACTTAAAATTCCCTTTCATGATAGGACCATTTGTGGTAAAGAATAGGTCCTGTTTACCTCAGATCCAAGCCAAAGTCAGTGAGTTTGGGTTTACACAGTTACAATGAAGGAGATATGACCCGCACAAGATCATATCTAAGAGAAGACTTATGAGCATACAAGGCCCTTACGAGCATGAGCAAGTTGAAGAATTTGATAGATTGGCAAACTTGGACGTTTGTGCAAATATGGAAGTCACTTTGCAGATTGATCACACACAATAAATGGAATCTTCCCCTCAGTAGATCTAGACACAGAAAAATTCCCCAAAGTTGATTATCAAAGATTAAAGGATGAGTATTTATAAAAAGAGGAGTAGTTCAGAGGCACTGGGTGCCAGTAGTCAGCAAAATATTCTCAAGAAAATGAAAATCACACCATATTCTCAGGTAGTGAACCTAGAAGAAGAAGAACCTAAAGAGAAAGTGAGCATGGATATGGTGGAAAGAGCAACTAAAAATGAAGAGGCTGGTACAGGAAGCATGCCACAAAGTAAAAGCAACTTAAGGGTTTTCAGCAGCAAGAAACATGTATATAGCAAGACACCCAGTGCAGTTTATCAGTCCAAAAAGACTTAATGAACCAATATGTTGTGAAGGGAAGAATGGCCAATAGTGAAATAAGAGACCTATTTCCCAAGGTAGAGAATATTTCCCAGCATAAGGCTTCCCTACTCTCAGTTAGGGATGTGGAAAGAAAGACATTTAACATAGCAGTGGCTAATGATGATAAGGTGTCTGAAATTAAAATGCACTATGAAAATATCGGTGCCCCAGACAAAGTAAAGTTCCACAAGAATGTCAGTGACATGCTGTATTCATATTACCTGAGTTTGGGGTTGAAGGTTTCAAGACTGACAGCACATGCACTCAAATTAGATGGACAATTGAAGAAGGAGAAGGCATCCAGCAAAGCCTGGAAAACACAGGTCAAGAGATTGGATCTGAAGGCCCTCAAGGGGTAAAAAATTATTTAGATGAGAAAGAGAAGATGATCCAAAGCCTAAAGAAGAAGCTAAAGATGTCCTCCACGTAACACCCATAGACAACAGAGCTAGATTCTCTTGAGCAAGAAAAGGAGACATTCAGACAAGAAGCACTAAATTACAAAGCTAAGGTGTTGTAGCTAGAAAAAGAGAAAGAGAATTGGTTACAAGGATAGGTAGCAACATCAAATATGGTTTTTATTGTACCTTCAAATACAGAAGCTAGGTCAAGAATTGATGGATTGGTTCAAGCTATGTCCCAAGTAATCTTGAAGACGGGGGAAAGTAAGAGCCTTAAGGTGGTCATAGAAAAGCTGCAGCAAGAAATGAAATTGAACATTGAAAAGATGACCCAGTTCCAAAGAGAGAATCAACACTTGAAAGAGAGGGAGAACAAAATGAAAATAAGGTTGAAGGGAAAAGAATTTTTGTAGGGAGATAAACATGTAATATGGGATGTTGTTTCTATTGAAGCTGCTAAATTCAGGGTTTATCTAAATTTTATAAATGATAGAGACAGCATCGCCCTTACTGCCCGAAGTAGATTCATTGTTGTTAATGAGACACTGGCGAAAAATCTTTTGGAATGGGCCCATAACACTATCGTTTTGCTAAATTTTGTGCCCACTACTGATCTTCAGACAATTGGGGTAAAGGATAGAACTGCATTGATCATTTGGGCTAGGAGTATCATTTCTAAACACAATTTTCTCATATTTGTTCAAACCAAAGCAGTGCAAATGGAACAAAGTATACAAGAGTTTAAGGATGTGTTTGAATAATTTTTTATCAAAGGCCTCCCCCCATTTTGGGATGGTAAAGGGAAATTGTACAACCAAGAAGAATACAATTCTCTCCTCACTCAGCGTAGAATGGATCATTCGAAATTTGAAGACTTGGAAGAGAACCTGAAGGGACCTAGTTTGTTAGAAAACTTGGCCGCATACTTTGAAATTTTGAATCAGTTCAAAACAATAAATACCAAGCTACCAACTATGTCTTATGCTACTTGCATTGACCTAGAGACTCTGATAAAAGAAATGATGGATTGTGAAATTACTTCTGACTCACAGTGGAAGGAAATCGTGTGGCTGGGTAAGACGAAATGTAGTTTCCCTGGAACCAGTAAATGACCTCCAGGTGTCACCAAACTAGCAGATTCGACAGAAGATCAGAGCGAGACAGATGATACAAAGGAAGTTGAGCAGTCAGAAAGATCCGTCCCTAGTTTTGAAACTTCTTTTGTTTAATCATTGTAAATCGGTTCATATACCGAGACTGTCAGTTGAAATTAGTTTAATTAGTTTTAGAAGCTGAAACATTTCAGTTTCATCCATTGTAATCAAACTGTATAAGTACTAGGAGTTTTGAAAGAATTAACATTGGAAGAAGTGCAAGGGCACCTTTTTGGTTGTTTCGAACTCTATTTGTAACTTTCTGAAGATGAATTGAATATATATGTTGAAGCTTTTGAAGTCTCTATGAAAAGATTCTAATGGTGGTGATATGAGCTTTGTCTCCCTTCATTGTATGTATTTCCTGTGTTCTTTTATTCCATTTGCATTTTCTTCTGTTTAAATTGGACAGTTAAAGGCCCTGAATTCATCTTGTGATGCTCTTGGCTTAAGCAATTTAAACTATGTAATTGTCTTCTTAACTAATTCAGAATTCATTTTAGTAATGCTCTGATGCAATTATTTGTTTTCTCTATATTCCTACACTCTACTTAAAGTTAATAATAACTCATATTCATCGCCTCATTTAGCCTTTATCCTCTGGAGAGTTCTACCAACTGGTCATTGTTTTCATTCACTTTTAGAATTTTGACTCCATAGCCCTGTGTGTTCCTCCCCTTCCTTGCCAACAATTTTATTAAAACCCCCAAAACAAACCAAATCTAGCCACTGATTTCCAAAGAAATATCAAGTGACACAAGAGAGACCTCTCTGAGTTGAGCGGGCTAGTGCTTTAGCTCTAAAGTAGGTTGAAACAATTACCTTTGTTGTTTTTGTATCAGCCAGGCAAAATTTACATAGTGCTAATAGATTAGATTATTCCAATTCCTTTGGTTATCTAAAACCATCTCGTTTGGGTTCAAACGGACGTCGGATGAGTGAGATATCGCGTTTTGTTCAAATCGTCAAACAAGCAAAAAAAAATTGTTGACTGTAAAGTCCGTACGGATGGTGACGTGGTAGGGTCATACGACACGTGGCAGGGCCATACGACACATGGAAGGTGTTGTTCGGCAGTTGGACGATGAATCGTTTCTTGACACGTGGCATTGGTGGCGAATGGATTGGTGACACGTGGCCCAAACAAGGGTCGCCACGTGTCACCTTGGCTTTGGTATAAAACTTATGTAGTCGGCAGGACTTGACCCCGTGACCTCCAGGAAGGGGAAGAGCCTTAGGAAGGGCCGCCCAATCGGCACGCCCATCGTTGTTTCTTAATATATAAACGGTTTCAAAATTATTTAAGTTTGACTTATGTAACGGTTGGGTGCGGTCCGGGCCGGGGCTAAGCCCCGGCCCCCGGTCATATATTGTTTACCATATTATCACCTCTCGTGTGCAAGTTCAAAGCCCCGGGAATTTCAAACAGGTTTAAATCCCGTGCACCTGGACACATGGGCCTTGCCATATGACTTGGATTTAACCTTAGCCTCTTTTTGTGTGCGCATGTGGTCCTATGACCCACATGACCACGATTTTGGCAGTTAGGGGCTAGGCACACCCTAACCGTCCTACAGTTCGCACCATTTTGTGGTTGCACTCGGTGCTAGGTTTTAACACAAATATGCATGTCGGGGCTAGGTTGAGGAGACAGAGGTGCATTTTGGCGATCCAGAGACAACAAGTTTGAAGGGGAACTTCCAGGAAGCCTATCATCTTCAAGTTTTGGCCAAACGAGGTGTCGAAAAAGACCAGCCAGGGGTTTTTGGATGTTCTGAAGCCATTGGAGCCATCTATTTGGAATTTTGAGCATTGTAAAGCACATATTTTAGAAATTTGAGTAAATAATACAAAATATCCATTGGAAGTTGGACCAGGAGATGTAGCCCAAGAGAGGGGTGAACTCCTTTATCATTTGTTGTGTTATGTGTTTTCTGTTCACTATTATTTGTTGTTGATTATATGCATCTTGAATGTGTAATTTTCATAAAAGTTGTGTTTGAAAATTGATCCTTTTGCATAAGAACACTTGAATTAAAACTTGCAAATATTTTCAAGAATACAAGTCTTATCATTTTCAGAACAAGTTGGTA
>ML804978.1:80604-95378 GCA_009831015.1 Picea engelmannii | reverse complement strand
CCTCATATTTAGATAGACTGAAAATAGTCTTTTGGAGGTCCAAAATCTTTCCAATGGGGAGGTGTGATCCAGGGGATCAAATTTTGCTCAAAATTCAAAGTGCTCGGAATCACTTCAAATCGAATGGGTGTGTAGGCCTCGTCGAATGGGTGGGTTCAAACAGACGTCAGATGAGTGAGATATCACGTTCTGTTCAATTCGTCAAACATGCAAAAAAAATGTGTTAACTATACAGTCCGTACGGATGCTGACATGGCAGGGTCGTACGACATGTGGAAGGTGTTGGTTGGAAGTTGGATGACGAATCATTTCTTGACATGTGGCATTGGTGGTGAATGGATTGGTGACATGTGGCCCAAACAAGGGTCGCCATGTGTCACCTTGGCTTTGGTATAACACTTATGTAGTCAACAGGACTCGACCTCGCGACCTTCGAGAAGGGGAAGAGCCTTGGGAAGGGCTGCCCAACCAGAGTTCCCATCGTTGTTTCTTAATATATAAACGGTTTCAAAATTATTTAAGTTTGACTTATGTAATGGTTTGGCACAGTCCGGGTTGGGGCTAAGCCCCGACCCTCAGTCATATATTGTTTACCATATAACCACCACCCACGCGCAAGTTCAAAGCCCCGTGCATTTCAAACAAGTTTAAAGCCCCCGTGCCTGGACACATGGGCCTTGCCATATGACTTGGATTTAACCTTAGCCCCTTTTTGTGTGCGCGCGTGGTCCTATGACCCACATGACCACGATTTTGGTGGTTAGGGGCTAGGCAAGCCCTAACCGTCCTACAGTTCGCACCATTTTGCGGTTTCACTCGGTGCTAGGTTTTAACACAAATATGCACATCATGGCTAGGTTGAGGAGACATAGGTGCATTTTGGTGATCCAGAGACAACAAGTTTGAAGGGGAACTTCCAGGAATCCTATCTTCTTCAATTTTTGGCCAAACGAGGTGCCGAAAAAATCCCAGGTAGGGGTTTTTGGACGTTCTGAAGCCATTGGAGCCATCTATTTGGMATTTTGAGCATTTTAAAGCACATATTTTAGCACTTTGAGAAAATAATACAAAATATCCATTGGAAGCTGGACCAGAAGATGTATCCCAAGAGAGGGGTGAACTCCTTTATCATTTGTTTTGTTATGTGTTTTATGTTCACTGTTATTTTCTGYTGATTATATGCATCTTGAATGTGTAATTTCCATAAAATTTGTGTTTGCAAATTGATCCTTTTGCATAAGAAMACTTGAATTATAACTTGCAAATATTTTCAAGAATACAAGTCTTATCATTTTCMGATCATTTGTCTAGAGCAAACTTTGTCAATAAGGTGGAAGAAAAATAAGAYTCATTATCAARAACTAGGAYAGAAGGGACACCAAACCTTGTGATTAGTTGTTGTTCTATAAATTGGATCACCACCTTCTCATTTACATGAKTCAGAGGGATGGCCTCTACCCATTTCATGAAGTAATCGGTGGTTGTAAGAATGTACTTGTTTTGTTTTGAAGAGTTGGGTGTAATTTCTCCTATGATGTCCAACCCCCATTTCTCGAAAGGCCTAGAGAGAGTCACTGGTTGGAGTGGAACTGCTTCTCTCTTTTCCCTCCTGGCGCTTACTTGACAAGTTTTACATTTTCTAGCATAGGTGTGAGTGTCTTTGAACAACGTGGGCCAATAATAGCCAGCTCTCAGTATCTTATGAGTGGTGGTGTTTCCTACGAAATGCCCACCGACAGGGCCATCATGGAGCTCTTTAAAAACTTTGTCTACATCTTCATGTTCGATACATATTAACAATACCCCATCATAATTACTCCGGAAGAGTACTGAGTTTATGAGGCAATATTGTGCAGATTTTAACCTGAGAACTCTCCTTTCCCTAGGGTTGAGATTTTTTGGGCAAGTCTCATGGTGTAAGAGATAAGTTAGCTTCCCATACCAAGAATCTTGTCCTGGAGAGATGTATGAAACTTCGCCACACCATAACGCCATATCATTCTCCCACCCAAAATCTTCATTTACTTGGTCTCGAGCTTCGGTTGCGAGTTTACATAGCCCTTTCTCTTTGACTAGTTTGGTAGGTTTTATATCTAGATCAAATTCCTGGACTACTACCATCAAGTTCCCTCTTCTTTCCCCCATCTCCTTTTGAGTGAATAGGGATCAGACCACAGGGTGAGGCACGATTACTTCTGTGTGGTTCTTGAGGATGTAAGACCTAAAGTGCTTTACTGCTTTATAAACTGCATAAGCCTATTTATCTATGGTAGGATAATTCAGTTCGGATCCTTGTAGGTTAGTACTCACGAATGACACTGGCACCTCATTATTGTCATCATCCTTCTGAGTCAATACCGCAGCTAACGATTGGTCGGAGGTGAAAGTATAGAGGAAGAAGTCTCTATTGCAATCAGGACTTCGTAACATGGGGACTTGAGATATAACAGTTTTGATGTTGCTAAAAGCATCCTTTCGTTCATCATCCCACTTAAATTTGGTGTCTTTGCGAATCATATTTTGTAGGGATTTGATAGTTTCTGGGAAATCAAGAGTGAATTTCCTCACAAAATTGATTTGTTCGAAAAAATACTGCATAGCTTTCTTGTTGTGAGGCAACGGGAGTTGAGCTATGGATTTAATCCTTTATGGGTCTATATGAATGCCTACTTGAGATATAATGTGTCCTAGCAACTTACCTTCCTCGACGTCGAAAATAGTTTTCTTAGGATTTAAGGATATACCGTATTTTCTACACCTTTCAAAAATCTGAGTTAAGTGTTGGATGTGATATTCTTTGTTGTTTGAATAAACAGTTACATCGTCTAGATACACTACCACACACTTGTTGATTAGTCCCCGAAATGCTATGTCCATGGCCCTTTGGAAGGTATCACCTGCGTTGATTAACCCAAAAGGCATGCGTTTATAAGCGAAGGTTCCTCACTTGGTTCGGAAGGTAGTTTTCAAATGATCTTCCTCTGAAACCAAAACTTGGTTGTAACTTGAGAAACCATCCAGTAGAGAGAAAATATCTAAGCCAGACATGGTCTACAAGAGTTTCTCC
The DNA here is from genome assembly GCA_009831015.1 of Picea engelmannii. Lineage (NCBI taxonomy): Eukaryota > Viridiplantae > Streptophyta > Pinopsida > Pinales > Pinaceae > Picea > Picea engelmannii. The sequence goes on along the minus strand of ML804978.1, from coordinate 92,311 downwards.
ATTGGTGGGACTGGGTAATTGTCCTTTTCTGAAGCTCTGTTGAGGTTTCTAAAATCTATGCATAAGCAGATTTCTCCTGAATTTTTCCTCACCGGAACCAGTTTGCTACCCACGCGGAATGTCTAACCTAGAAGATGATTTTGGCATCTAAAAGTTTCTTCAATTCCTGATACATGAGAGGTTCTAGGGATGGGTGATACTTTCAGAGCTTCTGTTGGAAGGGTTTCACTTCAAGTTTTAACGGGATAGTGTGTTGAATGATGCGGGTATCATAGGTTTTCATATCTCGATAGGACCATGCAAAGACATCTTCATATTGTCTTAACAGTTTGAGATAAGCTTTTCTTTCCTCCTTATATATGGTCGTACCGAGGTTTATATTATTTGGGTTTTCCGGGGTTCCGATATTTATAGTTTCATGCAGGGGATAGGAGGTACCAATCTTTGAATTTTTAGGCCCCTTTAATCTGTCTTTCAGGTCGAACAGATTTTCCAAATAAGCTATCCCTTTTAGGATTGTGTGAGGCTTCGATCTGTCAATAGGTTGACCTATCCAAGGATCATTTTCTATTGATTTCTGCTGGAATACTTCATCGTCAATAGCCAAATCCTTGAAATTGTCTTGGTTGGTCAGGAATTTTATGATCTGTTCATCTCCTTCAAAGACTTTCCAATTAGAAACGTTGTAAGCACCAATGGTTTGTAGAGTAGTTCCACAGTGAATCAGGAGGCTTCATAATCCTCTAGAGGTGATAGCCTTGAAGCAGCTATGGCTAGGGAATCATCAAGAATATTATTTTCTCTAGGAATCACAGTGATATTGAAAGCTTCAAAATGCTCTATTAGCCTATGCACTTCGTGTTGATATTTCTTTAGGTGCGGGGAATTGCAATTTATAGTATTTCTTACCTGTCTAACGATAATCTCATAATCTTTGAAAACCTTCAATTCTTTGACCTTTAATTCTGTGGCTTTATTTAATCCTTGTACCAGAGCCTCATATTCGGCGGTGTTGTTTGTGCATTCAAATTCAAGTCTATAGGATAGAAAATGAAGTTTACCCTTTGGATCAATGAGGCTACACCTAGCCCCAAATCCTTCCTGTGATTTAGATCCATCAAAGTATATGGTCCAAATTTGTGAACGACAATCATCATTTTCCTCTTTTTTATTACTTTCTTGCTCCCATATCTTTTGTTGAGTGATCTCTAGTACAGGGTCTTGATAGACGAGGGTGTCTTTTGTCGGTATCGACAATTTCTCTTGAAACACCATTTTAGAGTTCTAGGAGAGAGGGACATCGGATAAGAGAGGAGAAAATTTCCCGAAGTAGGAGTCGTAGGAATAATTTCCTAGCACGAGGAAATCTATCGATGAGGGTTCATTCAAGGTTTCTAGATCAATGACAGTATGTTTCAGATACATTTCCTTATCGATTCTGATCATATTTTTGTATCCCTTCAGTGGTAGCCAAAGGTGTGCCCAGTCTGTACTAAAGTATCCATTTAACTTCTCAGACCAGTCTCAACTTAGCAACAACCCATAGGCCTCTGGGATATCTACTACAACGAAGTCAATCACTTGCACAAACTTAGGGTGCGTCACTATTATGATCATTACATCTTTGAGTTCTCCCATGACTTTCACCTGGGTTCTGTCTAGGTGTATTACATGTTTATCACTCTTGAGAGGGAATGCGTTTAGTTTTTTGCAAATAGACAAGGGAATAACGTTGGAAGATTCTCCTGAATCCACCAAACAATTGTGGAGGTTCATGTTGAAGACTTCAAACGTTAAGAGGAATGATGGGAAAAAAGGTTTTTCCTTTCTATCTTCCGAGCAGGTGTTTATAGTTGGTTTAATCACCAAATCCGTGGGAGATAGATTTTTTTCTTGACCATTACTAGTCGTAGAGTTTTCTACTAATTTTAAAGCTTGTAGCAGAAAGTCCTTCTGCTGAGGGATCTTGCATATGTCCATAAATGATATATTATCCTTTAAATTCTTCAAATATTAAACTATGTTGTAATCCAGTTTGGGCGATTCTCAGGTATGGATTCTTATAGGGTCTTTACTCAGAGAAAAAGGTGCTTTTGGGTGATCGGGATTTGTCTTACTCCTTGAATTTTGGGTGGTAGTGGTATCTTTTGAGACAGGTGGACCTTTAATTCGTGTTTGCGCAATCGAGACTTTCGCGGGTTGTTCTTGAGACTCAAATAGGTCATCGGAAGGCATGATCAGGTCAAGATCCCATATCAACATGGTTGTATCTTGTGGTGGATCAATCTCTTCCTAGTCAACAATAGTCATAATTGAACTACTTGGTTGTTCGGTCAGGGGGGCTTCCTCTAGAAAACAATTGGCCATCAAATTCATGGCATGCACCCATTGAGGGCAGTCTCTTTCGAAGTGGTTTTCCTGGTGATAAGTACAGAAAGAATCAGATGCTACATTCCCTACATCGATATTTAAGTTAGCTGGGGGAGGTTCAATTTCTTTGAACGATGGGTTCCTTTAAAGAAAGGCTTATAGGGCCTTTGGCTTTGGTTTCCCTTCCCTGCATTTCTCTTCATGTCTATGATCTTGTTTGATAATTCCTTAACCATGCGTTGTAGATCCTCTATCTCTCCATTACCCTTGTCGAGAGTTTGTTTCGCTTGTTTCCCTGGCGGCCTAGTCAAAAGGAGTCCTCTTCTGGGAGGAGGTTGGATCCCTTATTAACTAGAGAGACCTAGCCTTCTTTACACCCTTTCATCTGGAATTATATCATTTTGGATTCTTCAAAATTCTCAACCAAGGTCTGTTTGGCAGATCTCTTTACGAAAATGGAAATAGAAGCTAGGAGAGAGTTAGCATAAACTTTGATTTGCAACTCCTGAGTTGGTTTAGCTTTGGGTTGAAACTTTTTTAAGATGGTCGTGAATCTTTGATTGAAATATTTGACCCTTTCTTTAGAACTCATAGTGGCGGAGAACAACTCATCCATCAGAGCTCCCATAGTAGTCTCTTCTGCAAATTTATCTAGAAAATATTTCTGGAACTTCGTCCAACTAGTGATAGATCCTATCGACAGGTTAAAATACCACATGGAAGATGAATTTTTGAATGTATAGGGGAAAAGTATGCATACTACATCTTCATGTTTGAAAATCATAAGTCTGATCACTAGTATGAACTTCTTGATATGATCTTCAGGCAATCCTGAAGTCTCGGAGTCAAATTTAGGAAGTAGCTTCTCTGGTTGTCGGGGAAGATTATGGACTCATCTCGAGATGGCCAAAGTGTCTCCAACCAACCAAGGCTAATTGTTCTAGGGTGGGTTTTCCCCTTCTTCCTCATGGTCATTGTTACCTTCCATATCTTTGTATTTTGAGTTAAACTCCTGCTCTTCCAAAAAATCGCCTGGTTCAGAGATGTCGTTGGCTGGTATTTCAGGTATTAGATCAAGAGGATCTTGGATTTTAGTGATTGCGAATTCTATCAAGTCTTCTACCATGTGCACGAAAACTTTGTCAACAGTATTGACCACTGGTCTACTTATCTTTTTTCTTTGAGGAAGTATTAAAGCTAAAGACAACACACCGATCTGTCGGGCATATGCTCTTGTGATTCTTCTAAATTGATTTAACTCCTCATGAGGGAGAGCGTAAGGTACTTCGAGGAACAATTGTTCTTCCTTGAGCTGGGGTGAGTTACTCGTTTCAGGAGTACTCAGTGTGTGTGGGTTTTCTTGGGAATGACTAGCCATGCATGTGGGTTGTTTTGAATCTATAGGTTGTTTGAAATACTATGTGAAATATATATTCAGCCATTCATTCTCAGGCCCTCCTTCTAGCGCCAATTCCATTGATGGGTCCTAGATCCCTTTAATTCAATAGTAGGAACCAAACCCACCACCGAGGCTCAATTAGACTCTACAGCATTTAATAGTGGAATGGTTCTCCAGATCTTGCAATCTGACCAATTTATCGATGGGCTTTACGTTTTCTTGTGAAGGCTCTTCCTTCCATTTGGACTATATCTTTTTGTATTTTCTCTTGGGTGGGACCAATATGAGATGTAAGATGGTATAAACCAACTTGGAAAAAATTAGGATTAAGTTTTAACTACTAGGGAAGAGTTTGAGCTTGGGATAACCCGCTACTCAAGCATGCAGACGACAATTTAATACCGCAGGCCTAGTACTAATACATTAACCATGTGAGCATCCAATTACTGTCTGAGCTACTAATTATCAAAAAGAAAAAACATATGCGATAAGATAATGGCAAGCAAAATAATTCACCTACATTAATCATCCATCACATGATAACACAACGATTCATCTTCATCATTAAAGTAAATAACAACAAAATATTGCACCAGATAAGTTGACAATATATTAAATAGCTCTCACTCAATACAACATCATTCATGAAACAAGATAGGAAATAGTTCTTCTCCACATCCAATAACACATGCATTTGATGAATTAACTTGACTCTGGTCCAAAAGGACCTCTCTATTAAAGGAAGCATTCAAAATAATTCTTAACAACCAGGAAGAAAGAGTTTCTTGCAATAACCATCGAACTTTAACTAATTGGTTGATGTTCTTATTTATAACATAAAATTCAACTAAAAATAACGGCTAAGTGTAGTTTAAACAAAACAAAATTCACCACGTGGCGTCCTCTTCTAACATTTTCTTTAACAGTCAACTCAAGATATCACTTGAAAGGGTGACTTTTCTCATACTCCAACCAACTGATGAACAACTCCTCGCAGGTTTGGGCCCATGGAAATATATCTTGTTACATCGATGCCGTGTAAATTCCTATGACCTCTGCCGCATGCACCCGGTATTTCACCAAACTGGTGTTTAACTATTTTAGCATAGTCCGAGCTCTAATCGGATGTTCCATAAATCATTGCACTTTTCCTAGTGTTGCGTCGGTCACCTTCGCTAGTTTTTCAGCCCATAATGAATCTTGCTTGGTATGTGATTCAACTATGTCGCACAAGTCGACGAAATCGTCGAGTGTGTCGAACTTAGGGAGTCTGATATCCTTCATTGCTTGATGATCTTCAGATTCAGTTTCTCTCGTATTCCTCAGTGAAGTTACAGAGCCATTTTTGCTCGATAGTCGAAGGGATCTTTCCTGCAATCGGAATTAAAATTGTTTAGAAATTGCTTATAGAAAAATACTCGGCAAAATATATGAAAAGTGTAAGAGGGAAGAAAACAGATTGATGCATACCTATAAATCTCACTAAGTTTGGTTGTTTGATACTTACATGATCTTTGCAACCTTTCAGATTACCTGCACCCTCTCTGTTAGCGCTACCATTTTTCTTCATTTAGGGTGGGTTACATACGTGCGTCATAGCATGATAGATCAAGTACGAAAAACATGAAAGTCAAAGTCACGCTAGTGGCTGGTTGGCCCTTAGGGTTGGGAAATGATGTTAGAGCTGAACAGGTGCCAAACGTACGAGTAAGTTCCAAAAATATCGGATACTATCATAAGGGAAGTCGTTAAATGCTTCAGGTCGAGGCAGGTTGCTCAAACAAAAGTTGCATCAGCAAGTGCATCAACCATCATTAGCTCATTATGGAGGCTGGGGAAATTGAAAGGAATCGAGATGATCGTACCACCCATCCTCCGCAATTCCTATCGGTTGCATCTCACACACCCTGGATCATACCCGTCATGTGAATGTGACACAGTAATTCTTTAAATCATCCTGTCGCAAGGCATTTAGTTTTTCCTAGCACGTTTCGGCTTGTTGCCCCGCTCCGTTATAAATTCTAGATGTTATGGATGTGTTCTACTCACCATCCAAGCTTATGCACCAAAGGTGAATCATCTCATGAGATCAATTCGATCAAATTATTGGCTTTGGGCCTTTGTCAAGTCCTCCATGCATAAGGTAGATACATTGTCGCACCATGGGAACTCCTTAGAATGCAAGACAGGGCCTGTGAGGCAGCCGAAGCACTAGGCCTAAGCCACAAAATGTCTGGGACTCATTCTTATTTGCAGTGGGTGTTCCTGAGGCTTCAAAGGGATATTCTGACCTTCGCATGGAAATGATGGTATCGCCCCATGCGGAGGCCGAAGTGGAAGAAGTTACATCGGAAGGGAACAAGATGGAAGTCACGTTTCCTCAACAGTAGATACCACAGAGGAGAGGAAGGCCCAGGAAGAATAAATAAGTGGGAGGGGAAAGCCAAATCCCAATTGAGTCACGCGCACGATCATCCGTTGAGGAATTCCTAATGTGCGCTATCTGGCTAGAGCCTATCGAAACCATAAGCTGAGGAAGCGGGAACCAAACGAGAAGGACAGAAGCCTTGGGTTCTAATGTTCAGGCACCTAGTCAGCAGCTAGAGTAGGCACAAATCGCCATAGCTAAACTCTTCCATGAAAATAGAGAACTACGACAACAGTTGGCGGAAAAGACCCTTGAGGTGTCATCACCTCAAGGTCGTGAAGGGAACACAACTTGGCTCAAGAGGAAACTTCAGGAGGCACAAGATATGATCATGCAGTTACGCGAGGTGCAAAGAGTGTCGGAAGAACAAAAGATGAAAACACCTCAGGGAGCACGAAGAAGTCGGGAATAAATTCCGTGCACAGAAGAGGCATGATTGGAAAACTTTGTTTTGCATTCTCACATGTGATGCAAAAGTTTTATAATTTTCCCATTTTGTAAGGAGATTTTCATTTTCTTAATGTAAATGGGTTGGTTGGCCAAAAGGTGTAGACAATGTCTACTATATGTAACCTGAGCTTGACGAAAATCTAATATATAAAGTCTCAAAATTTTGATGAATGAGCTCTGGTTATAGCAGTTCAATGCATTATTTCCTCTCTTGGTGTGTGTATATTGTGCTCTTTGTCCACATTTTCTTGTAAGTTAGCCCCAATTTTACACTTAGTGTTGCTTCGATTTGCTCTGTTTTTTTATTGATATCCTTCTATGAAAAACCTCTGATGTCGATTGATTTCATCATATGGTACCGACATAGCACCACTGACTCGAGATAGAAGGTACTAAAGACCGGGAACTTAGCTTACAGGTAATGGTCGGACTCGGGACTTTGTTCAAGTCGAGAGATTTAAGCTAAACTTGGGACTGTCGATGCCGAAAAGGTATCGGAGGACGGCTTTCGACAATAAACCTATCGCGTGTCTTCTTTGTGAGTTAACATACTTAAAAAACCCTTGATACCGAAAACGTTTAGGAAGTCGGTGAATGACAATATCTTTCCTTTATTCGTGCAATGCCTACTCTTTTCGCTCCTTACCGACACCGAAGGGAATTGGTTGTTAGCGATTTCCTTGCGTGATGATTGTCATGAAAGAGCATCTTTCATTTGCCGATGCTGACAAAGATCGGCACTTAGCGACCTTGGTTCTCTTGAGTGATTTATTTCACGCTTAATCCTTCCCGATGTCGAATTCCTTAAGCGCGTCAGGGAAAGTTTTGAATGTCAATTCTCTAATTTAGATGTTAGTCTTTTAAGTTATTGGTTTTCGCATGCTCGAGAAAACTTTGAAATACTTAAATGGAAAACAAAATTATAAGCAAAGGAAACATTTTTAATACTGAGGTCTAATTAGACAGTGCAACAGATCAAGTGGTACCCAAAAAGTAAAGTATGGCATAGGATTTTTAGGGTGTGTTGAGTGCTCAACACCACCCACAAGAAAATAGGGCATTCGAAGCATTTAATAAAAAATTGCACAAGGGACTTACAAAAATCTGTGGCATAAATAAAGATGACTGGGATGATAAGATTCATGCAGTCCTATGGGAATATAGATCAACATTCAAAAGATCGACTAGACAGATGACATTCAAGCTAGTCTATGGCCAGGAAGTTGTAATTCCACTACAATTTTGGACTAATTCCGACAAGGTCGTAGCTATATAAAATTCGACGAGAGCCAAAGCCTGAATGACCAACTATACAAACTGAACAAACTAGAGGAAGAGAGGTTAATAGTGATTCATCATCAAGAATTTCAGAAACAATAGTAAAAAGCGTGGCATGATTGTCACTTAAAGAAAAAGGATATAAAAGAGGGAGACTTAGTCTTACTATATGACAGTCGTATAAAAGGAAAAACCAGAAAATTGGAAACAAGATCGTTTGGTCCTTATGTGGTGGAATACATTCAACCGACCAGAGTGGTCCAACTCAGGACGTTATTGGGGAATCCGTTTAAGAAACTAATTAATGGGGGTCATTTAAATAAATACCAAGTATAAAAGAAAAGAGAACCATGTTAGAAAAATTTAGCAAGGATTTTCCAACAGGAACCGACTAAATTAACTAATCAAACTTATAAGAAATAAACCTTGCTTAAAACTAATAAACAAAAAAGGCAGTTAGACAAATTCAGGTAAAAAAATGAAAAGTTAAAGTATTTAAGGAGTAACCAAAACACTAAAGGAAAAGTAGAAATAAAATGGAATGAGAAAGTATCCTGTGGTCGAGCCCGAGACAAGATAGCATAATATATTCCCGACCTTCTACACCTATTCAACCGACTTAAGAAAATACTCATAAGAAAAGAATAAAGTGTAAGGACCAGTCACAGTCATAGAAGGAGTAACTGCAAAGAAAAAGAAGAGGCAACTCATCATCAATGAATCATCTGAAGCCACAGAGTTGGATCAACCAGTTGATATGGATGATGTCGAGATAGAAACCATCGACATGGAGTAGTAGGAGTCGATCGAAGAAATCGACACAAAACTGGTACAACAGTTAGTAGAATCAATACAAGTCAATGAACTGACCATCCCAACACAACAACATGAAGCCCATACATTTGAAGCATCATATCATCAAGAAGAAGTCTTATGCTCAGTTGAAACACGTCAGGTCAGGATTAACCAAAATGATAAGGACACGGAGCAAGAAAACAACACTCCAAACACTCAAGCGGAGAATGTCAAAATGTTGCTGAATGAAAAACCTTTATCAGAGACAGATCCCGTGGACACTAAGTAGTTTAATGCAGAAGAGCCAGAGATTCAGGACAAAGAAAAGATGAACAAACAAAATAGAAAGCACGAGGAAGAAGAAAAAAATGAAACAAGTGAACAAAGCATCCTGGCAACACAACAAACAGTAACAAAAGATGGCCAAACACCCAAATCTGCAGATAAACAAAAGAAAAGGAAGTCGTCCATTGTCACCATCAGAACAATTAGAATAGCGACTCCACTAGGATCGTCGGTCAAAACCTCATTCGACCCAACCGCCATCTCTGACAAACATTTGTTCGACTTACATTGAGCCATTTTCAAAGAATCAACAAGGAGACGAAAGAAGGTGTTGAAAGAAGGAAGTTGGGTTGAACGACTAAAACAAGAAAAGAGAATATCTTGGAAGGATGCAGAGAAGTAGTCAGGTTGAATGAAGGGATAGAGAATATGTCATAGGCGTTGAACCCCTTAGGCGGCTTCAAGGAACTGATCGACAGAATGATTGAAAATAGTAAAAATTACCGACAACAAGTAGAGGTATTGAAGAAATAAAAAGAAGAAGTCAAGCAACAACGTGAATTTGCACTAAAATAAGTCTGGATAGCCAAATTCAAAATAAACATTGTATTAGAAGTAGAACAACATAATTTGAAAGGCTACATGCAGAATGTACATAAATTAACCAAAGAAGCCAACACACTCAGCCTGGTGGTAAATGAATGGTCAAATCATTTTGCGGAAGCATTCAGTAAATGTAGGGTACAAAGGGATACGGTAGACAGTATAAAACGATCAAGGAACTCAACCATGGATAACAAAGTAAAAGAATCCCTCACCGTGTAGTTGGAAAAAGAAAGAGCAATAGAACAACAATTAACACAGTAGGAGCAGGAATGGCATAAAGAGGGACACAAAGTGCAACTAGAAACAAACCAGGAAGCCAGTCACTTGAGCCAATTAATAGGGTGAATGAAACATATAGAGCAACAATTTGATCAAGAATCAGACACCTCTCAGTCAGCTAGTATAATAGAGAAAGTCGAGGTGATCGCTGAGTCAAAGATTCTAAATGTCGAAGCTCAATAGGAAGTCAACACTTGGTGCGACTTCATCCAGCAAACAAAGAATTCAGCCCCTAGTATTATTCATACATCTTCAAGGTCAGCACTGAAAGTGAAAAGAACAGAGCAATCAACAAAGCTAGCAGTGGAACTCTAAGCACAACAACTCAGTCAGAAATAGTAACCTAAGCTGGTCAACCGCATAAATATCTTGTCTCTTCTTCTTACATACTTCTCTTTCTCTCTCCATCTATACTTCTTCATCTACTGTAATTTTGTAATCAAAATATGAGAAAAAAATATTTTGTATCATCCCCTCTTGCTCAGGACGAGCAAGGAATTGAGGTGGGGGGAGATGTTGTAGAGGCTAGTCGACCCCGTCGACTAGACCCAATGCTCGACTTAGAACTTTTCGGTCAACTGACGTAGTTAGAAGTCGAAGTTGGTCAGAGTCTCTGCTAACCAACCGACTCAAGAACTTAATCAGTTACAACTACATGTTAGAGGTATAAATAGATAATAACATGAAGGCTCAGATAGATTCATGGGAGATGATATATGCAATTGTGTTGTATTGTCTATCATATAATAAAAGCACTCTTCTTTGGGCTCTCATTACTTATGTATGTCTATCTCTATATGTCTATGTGTATGCATGTATCTCTATATCTATAAAACATAAAGAAAACTATAAGAGCAGGTAGGATAACTTTCAAAGTACAATTAACAATATACTAAGAAATAATCTGAGAGATATGATTAGTACCTTGTCCATTGGGTTGGTGGAAAATCTTGATACAAATATGTAATTGAAGTAATAAAAGAAAGAAGACCATGACCTTTATGCCATAACCCGTTCCAGTATTATAATGCAACCAATTGAGGTGAAGAAAGTGTGTTGTATCAAAGTGCATAACAACAATAATACAACAGACAAACACAAAACATTGAATAGATTTGTATCAAATTGAATTAGCAATTTCATTGATGTATTCAAAAAATGAACATACAAAGGTTGTCCACGCAGTATAATAAAAAAACAAAAATATGGGCTAAAAACTTGAAACACAAACAATTATTTTTTATTCATCTGCTACTATGATATGAGAGGATCTTTGTAGTCATATCTTACGAGTAACTATTACAATGTTGAGGAATTTATAATGGAGGAGAATAAAACAAGAAAATAAAAAATTATACACACAACCCTTATGCAAAAATTCTCTAATCCTTCTCTAACAATTTTGATATCTCCCCCCATTAATCCTTTTTCTCTTTGGCAAGTTTGTTATGGTGGTTAGGAAGGAGTCCATATATACCGTCCATCCAGCATACTCTACATCACAGCCTTCCCTTTTCCTCTCAACCTGCAAACTTGACTAGGATCCTTAAACAACCTATCTTCAATCTCTAGCCATAATCCCTTATTGGTGGGCTTAAATATAAAAGTGGTGTCCAATATTCTACATAAGATAATATTTAGGCTATTTACCTTTCTCTTATAAGAATCAATTGTCATCCTCATATGATTTATCTTATTAAGAATATCAAGGAAAACCACCACCTTTTGGTCTTCTGGTTTTTCCAATTCCATATATTATTCATTCAAAATTTGGAAAGCATTGTTTCCATCACATTTAATCTTGATCCATCGCTATC
>ML804978.1:22066-69351 GCA_009831015.1 Picea engelmannii | reverse complement strand
TGATCCACTGATCTCTGTCCACCAACAAATCTTCCATATTGAGCTTCCATAGATCAAAACTTTTCCCATTAAACTTCTCGATCTCCATCTTTGAATTGCTTGCCATTTCTTTTCACCTGAAAAAGCAATACCGTAGATCTCCCACTGTAACAAGGCTTATTATAGTCCCGAGACAAACCCTTGACCACAAAGTCATCCCCCTGAAGCCAATAAATCTCTGATACCAAATGTAAATCCTAACCTTGTACAATATCTACTACAAACAGATATTCAGAAAAAGAACAGAAAAGATACAATGGAAAATAAAAACATTACACGGAGATTTTTCCCCTAGAAACCCAAAACCGGGAAAACAAGCATATTCTATATTATTTCATTGTGTTACAATGTTTACAATACAAAATACATATAGGATCTAGTGGCATCCAAAACCCTAACCCAATGACCTGGATTAGTCCAAAGTCCTAATTCCTTAACCGGAAATAGAAAACCATCGGCAAAGAAACCATGTGCTGAAAAACCACCTAAATATAATGTGGTCCCGATGTAGAATTAATTTTTTCAGAGGCGTTGCCCCCGAACCCCCTTGCGGGGGAGACCCCCCCTCTAATCCCCCTTCGTGCCCGACACATACGCTCAGACACTAATACTCGTGCAAATAGCATAACACATACCCAACAACTTGGAAGCAGTTCAAAAAATATTTTGAAAAGGAGTACCTTTCAGAGCACTTCTATGACAAGAAAATGCAGGATTTCTTTAAACTCGAGATGGGAAGCATGACCATGGAAGAGTATGAAAATAAGTTCTTGGGGCTACTAAAGTATGTGGGGTTTATAAAATATGAGAAGGTGAAAATACAAAGGTTTTTGAGTGGACTGTGGTCATTTTAAAAAGATAATATTCAATATGATGAACCTAGGACTTCGAATGAGACCAGTAGGAAGGCTAATTACTTGTATGAGAAAGGAAAGGGAAAAGAGTCTTTGCAGAAATATTTGAAGGATAAGAAGAAGGAGAAGTTTGACCAGAGAAAGAAAGAATTCAAACCTCCTTTCAATAGATATTTCCCAAATAAAAATCATCCCGACCAATATGCTAAGGATGAATCCAAGAGAGAAGACTCCTTGGGAAAAAGGGGAAGACCACCAATCCAATGTTGGGGATGCAAAGAAGATCACATGTACAAGGATTTCCCTCACAGAAGAGACAAAGTGAAGACCATGCACAACATCCAATAGGCTACAACAGTAGAAGACATGGAAAGAATATATGCAACCTTAGATGATCGACAAGCAGAGTACCAATCCAATATGATAGAGGTTAAAGGTAAGATCATTAATCAACATGTTGTTATTTTAATTGATTCAAGAGAAATTCATTGTTACATTGATCCTAAAATAGTGGATATTTTATATTTGGAGCAAAGTGAACTTGAAAAATAAAGTTTGGTTCAGCTAGCCACTGGAACCAAAAGGAGAATCCATGATATGGTCAGAGGTTGTTCCATAAGTCTTAATGGTGTGAATACTAATGTTGATCTAAATATTATACGATTGGGGTCTTATGATATTCTAATTGGAATGGATTGGTTGGACAAGCATCATGATGTCCTAGATTGCCATAATAAGACATTTATATGTCTTAATGAAGAAGGAAAATAGAGCACTGTGAAAGGAGTTCCAAGACCCATATCTATAAGGGAGATTTCAGACTTACAATTGAAGAGATGTTTCAGAAAAGGATGTGAATTGTCTGTATCCCATGTGGAGTATCCAGAAAATATAAAGGGGCCAAGCCTTGAAGAAGTTTTGGTACTACAAGAATTTGATGTATTCCAAGAAATACCAGGGTTGCCACCAAAGAGGGAGATAGATTTCTCTATTGATTTAGTGCCAAGAGCTTCCTCGGTATAAAAAACACCTTACATAATGAGTACACAATTAAAATAATTGCAAATGTAGTTGGAAGAATTGTTAAATAAAGGGTACATATGTCCAAGTGTTTCACCTTGGGGAGCACGAATACTCTTTTTCAAAAATAAGGATGGAACTTTGAGGTTGTGTATTGACTTTCAATAGCTGAATAAAGCCACGGTAAATAACAAGTATCATCTACCCAAAATTGATGACCTCTTTGATCAGCTAAGAGGGGAAAAGATATTTTCAAAGATAAACTTGAGATCAGGATACCATCAGGTAATAATCAAGGAGGAATAAATCCATAAGACAACCTTTAGAACTAGGTATGGGAATTATGAATTTGTAGTGGTGCCATTTGAACTATCCAATGCACCAACTATCTTTACGTGCTTAATGAATGGCGTATTCAAAAAATATTTGGATAAGTTTGTCATAGTATTCCTGGACGACATACTTGTCTATTCTAAGTCAGAGGAAGAGCATGAACATCACCTAAGATTGGTATTGCAAGTGTTGACAGAACATCAATTGTATGCCAAACTTAGTAAGTGTTATTTTTACCAAGAACAGATCCATTACTTGGGACACATTATTTCATAACAATGTATAGCAGTAGATCCAAATAATATTGAAGCCATTAGAGGATGGCCAGCACCCAAGAATGTTTCAGAAGTCGGATCTTTTATGGGATTAGTTGGTTACTACAGAAGATTTATAATAGGGTTCTCTAAGATTGTTCATCCCATCACTTCTTTGAAAAAGAAGGGAATTAAATTTGAATGGACAACTGAGTGTGAAGAGAACTTTAATTTGTTGAAAGAATTACTTACTAGTGCTCCTATTTTAAATATTGTTGACCCAATTGAAAGTTGTATGGCATGTACAAATGCATGAAAGGAAGGACTTGGTGGAGTCCTTACTCAAAATGGACATGTCATTGGTTATGAGTCCAGAAAGCTTAAAGAATATGAGAGGAACTATGCCACACATGACTTGGAACTTGCTTCCATTGTTCACGCATTGAAGATGTGGAGGAAATATCTCATGGGGAAGATACTTGAATTAAGAACAGACCATAGTGGTATAAAATATGTTTCTGAACAACCAACTTTGAATGTTAGGCAAACGAGATGGCTGGAATTTTTAAGCAAATATGATTTTGACATTAAGCATATCAAAGGAAAATAAAATAAAGTTTCTGGTGCACTTAGTAGAAGAGTACATGTCATGCATGCTACAGTTGTTAGTATGCATCTGTCAAATTTAAAGAGAATAATTTTAGATGTTGTTACAGATCAACATTACCTACAGGTAAAAGAAAGATTACAAAAAGAAAATGTACAACATAAAATTAAAGAATATGAGATAAAGGAAGATGGATTACTTATGCATAAAAATAGAATTTATGTTCCTAGTACCAAAGAACTTAGGAATTTGGTATTAGAAGAAATGCATAAGAATAAATGCATAATGTTTTGTATGTCGGACATCCCGGTTACCAGAAAACAATTGCAGCAGTAAGAATCCAATTCTTTTAGCTTGAAATGAAGAAAGATGTTGTTGATTACATTGCCAGATGTATGGAATGTCAGAGAGTGAAGGATGAGCATAGGCACCCAACGGGTTTTCTACATCCATTACCAATTCCAGAGAGGAAATGGGAAGTGGTAACTATTGAGTTTATAACTAAATTTCCCAGGACAACAAGACAACATGATTCAATAATGGTAGTGGTTGATAAATTGACAAAGGATGTTCATTTTGTTCCTGTAAAAATGACTCATACAACAACTAATATTGCATAAATTTACATGAGGGAGATTGCTAGGTTGCATGGGATACCTAAGGCAATTGTTTCAAACAGATATACAAAGTTTACTTCAAATTTTTGGAGGGGATCATTTAAAAGATTTGGTACAAATGTGGACTTTAGCACAGCATACCATCCATAATCAGATGGGGAGATAGAGAGAGTCAACCAAGTAATTGAAGACATGTTGAGAATGTATGTGATGGATGAGCCATGTAAGTGGGAGGATTACTTGCACTTGGTTGAGTTTGCCTATAATAATGGGTATCAAGATTCATTGAAAATGAGCCCATTTGAAGCTTTGTATGGTAGGAAATGCAGATAAGAACAAGACAACTAGAGAATTTAAAGTGGGGGAGCGTGTGCTTTTAAAAGTGAAGCCCAAGAAGACCTCTTTGAAGTTTGGTAGTTGTACAAACCTATGAGCCAGATTCTATGGTCCATTTGAGATATTGGACAAAATAGGGCCAGTTGCATACATGCTTACATTTCCTGCTTCCATGAATGTGCATAATGTATTTCATGTCTCTTTGCTAAAAAAATATGTACATGATCCTAACCATGTTATTGATTTCCATCTGATTCAGGTAGATACAGAGGGAGAATTTCAGGTCCAAGCAATGCAAATATTGGATAGAAAAGTCAAAATTCTTTGGAATCGAGTTATAGAGCTAGTAAAAGTCTAGTGGACCTGCTATGGTCTTGAAGATGCTACTTGGGAGCAAGAAGATGCCATACAGGCAGAGTACCCACAACTTTTTGAATAAATTTTAAAATTTTGATTTATGTTTTGTATATGCACTTAGAATAGGGCCAAAATAAGGGGGAGGGGAATGTAATATCCATATTTTGAGCCCCATATTAAATAATGTATTTTGTTAATTTATGAAAATCCAGAGTGTCGAAACAATTAAAAGAGGCCATTGTGCCTAGGAAATGTAATGTTTTGATCATTATTAACAATAAATACATCATTGGTTGCTAGACGAACAAGGACAAGAGTTATAGGGGGCTATGATTCCACAAAAGAGGGGGCTTGAGGGGATAATTATTTATTTTATATTTTATTTACCCATAATTTTTTTAATGGAGAGGAGTGGTTACATGAGCTTCTTGGGGAAGGCCATGTGGTTCTTGATTTGCAAGTAAATATATAAACCTATATTGTGGGTTGTTTGGGGGTTCTTCTTCTTCTTCTTCTTATTCATCTTCTTCTTCACTCACTCACTCATTGTTCATTATTCATTGTTCATTGTTCACACCTTTCATTCTGTTCTCTCTCCATTCATTCTTTCACCCACTCGTCATTCCTCATTCATTTTTTATCTTGGGTTGGGAAACAAAAACGAATTGTTGGAGAGGAGCCATGGTTTTGTTGGCTATAATGAAGGTTTGTGTATTCTAGCCATGAATTAATGCCTGCATGTTTGAGATGCTTTGGCATGTGTTAATTTTTCCTCACAACTACGAATCCTGAGAGTCCCAACATGTATGTTCTTGACTAGAGGCACTGGATCCCTGGAAGGAGGTGGATAGCATGAGGGAATGTGTGGCAGAGAAGAGGGTTCATTCTCTTGTGTTGTGCAGGATGGATATAAGAGATTTTTTGTACCTTAGATTGTTGTGTGTGTTGAGAAGCCTATGAGAGATTGAGTGTTGACTAGGTTGGGAAGCTGAGTGACACTCTGGAACCATCCTTATGGATTCATAGCCCTGGCTCGAGGGTGACATTGTTGTTGAGACTTGGAACAAAAGTGTCTATGGTTGGGTGGAACGTCCTTGGTCTGTATCCAGTTGGTGATTCATGTCATTAAAGATAAGTTCTCTCTGTCATGGTTTTATTCACCTGTATATTTATTTTTGCTGTGTATTAATTTTTATCTTTGAGATTCATGTTTAGAATGTGCATGCTTGTTCATCATTGTTGTGTATGGAATCACATTCATTTATTTTATGTGTAGCATGAATCTTGATCTTTGCATGTGAGTATTTCATTCCCCTTTGTTAATTAAAAATTTATCATAATTCAAATTCAGTTCAAAAGCAAGTTTTTGAGGTAGCGTGCCTAGCCTGTGAGTGGTTGGGTATGTTACATATTTAAGTAGCATAGCCCAGCCTGGGGGTGGTTGGGTACATTACAATATAGGAATTATGTTGTGAACCATGAACCAAAATGCCCATGAATTCAAAACCTCCTGGAATTTTGTAACACACCTGACCCTTAAGTACCCTTTCTAGGGATGGGGCATCAAAATTTTGATTACTCTAATCATCTAGAATCATCTCTCCAAGGCCTTCATAATATTTTACTCATCCATAGCTTCCTAATGACTGTTACCAGGCTCTAATCCGACCTCTGGTTTGCAAGATATGGTCTCCCAAAGTTCTTCAGGTGTTATTAGTTTAGGGCCACATGGCTCCACCTCATTAGTACCATCCCCAAGTTCCTATATCCAAAGGGAAGGTTCATCCACCATCCAATCCAATGACGAGACATGGTATTCATTTAAGGCATGAGATAGAGGGAAGCTCGGTGTTTGGCACTTCAACGTTGATTGCCCTTTTTCCTTTCTGCATGCATGTCCTCCAGAGTCTCGAATTCCCAAACTCCCAAAGGGTCAAAAATCTCTCCACGTGGCTCTATCTTTCGGGCCTTTCAACTTACCCACGACTCTGCATCCCAAACCCTCGGAGTCCCGAAGTCTCGGACTCCTGAAGGGTCCACCCTCGCACGTCCCGACATACTAGATGTGAAGGAAAGTACAAGTTGGTCCCGAATACTCCTCGCACCAAATGGACCAAACAGGTAAGTGCCAGTGATGACATGCGATAAGGCAAAGATGACACATGGCCCCTATAGTGGGTGACACGTGTCATGTTTGAATGGGCATGTAGGGTCTATGAAATGTCTGAATCCAAGTGACATGTCGCATGTCAAACGTGGGTCCACGTCACCCTGGGTGATGTCAGCGTGCCATGTCACCCTAGACTGATTGTCTTCCAAGCCCTTCGATCTCACGGTCAAGGTGTGTCCACATAACCCCTAGATCTATAGCCTCTATTACTTCATAACTTCAACATTCAGGGGATCTGTGGTATGAATTCCTCCTTGCTCCCAGCGTGGTCAACGTTGGGTTGACCATAGTCTAGATCTAATGGTTAGGGGAGATCCCAAAGGGTCCCTAGATCTACGGTCCTCATCACTTCACAGCTCCGGCCTTCGGAAGTTTCGGCCTTATGGTTTCTTTTCTCTCCCGAAGCAGGACTTTGTCGAAGTATCGTACGTGGGTCTGTCCACTATTTGATTGAACAACTAAGAGGGCTTCCTAATGGACTAACCATATACACGGAAATCATCACTTCGTAACTCCAATGTTCAGATATTTTGGTGCTTTAGCATCCCTATTCTCCCGAAGTAGGACTTCGTTGAAGTTGCCTTGGCGTAAATCCAACGGCCAAGGGTACTCTCAAACACCCTCGGACTTCTGTCTCATGTTACTTCGTGATTGATGAGTGGATCACAGTTTAACGGTGGGGCAGGTCTATATGTCTTGATTAGGGAAACCGCTAGGTGCTAGTTAACCTCATGGGTAACCATAAAAATCAGTTGCCTTTCAGTCAATTTACAAATGGTAAGGTAGAAACACTCTAGAGCTCTGAACTCCCAAAATTCTGAAGCCAGAAAGGCTTAGCTCCATTTAGGACCTAGTGCAGGGTTCCCAAACCTTGGCCACATGGGTACTTCAAAAAATCTTGTGGGCTACGCACTAATTTATTAGCCATGAATTGGTTAAGGACATGGGCATGAGCCCTCAATCATACAATTGAAAGGTCTAAAGGAGGCGCCCTTCCTTCCATAGGGTTTGAACTTATTATTCCCCCGACGGTAGAATATAGAGGTCAGAAAGACTTAAGCATTCCAGTAAACCCCTCCCCGACACTGTTGCAGGACTACATCCTTTTATCGCTCAATTTGTACTTATTCCAAGGGAAAAGGTTAAGGGAAGGAAAATTGTCATAGCAGGAGGTTTTCCTATCACTATCACCTCAACAAGATACCTCTTTCTATTTAGGTTTGATGGGCCAGGGGAGACATCCCCGGTGACCTAGGGATTTGAGAAGGCAAAGATTGAAGTGTCTATGAAAATATCCCCTCTCACAAGTCACACTGATTAGAAATTCCCAGGGTTTAACCAATGAAGTAGTGAAGTAGTAAGATGTACCTGCCCAGAACAAAGCAACATGAAAAGATATATTTTGCAAGTACAACTTGTTGTTAGGATTTCATAAAACCATGGACTTTATCAATAAAAGAAATAGTTGATATATGATGAAGCAAACAAATTTTTATAACAACAATGTTTATGATATAGTTGCTTCATAATAAATGCCTTAAAATGGCTTCACAATGACCAAGAATAATTACTCAACAATAGCAAAGTACTAGCATTTGTCGAAAGAAAATCAGGCAGTGTATAAATCAACTTTACAATTGCTTTTAGGTGCGTTTAATGCTGCAATAGATGGTTGTATCTTACTTTAGTAACAACAACAAATAGGTTAGTCTATTAGACTATTATAAGGTTAGGAGTAGTTAGTAGAGAGCTTAAGGTAAAGGTTTTGATAGTAGTTTTTGTCAATCACTCAATTGTAAGGCTTAGATTAGTGATTTTTTAGGGTAAATGGGGTCCTTTTATGCAACAACAAACATTGAAGGAACAAATGATAATAAGAGAACTAGAGACAAGAGGGGTCAATAATTGAAGTGTTGGTAACCCAAGGCTTCAATTACCAAACCCTAGGGGGAAAATGGCTACTAGGAAGTAGGTAACCCTAGTCCTGTTGATGGGTGTAAGTGACACACCGTCAACTAGAAGGTCAAATCTAGACCGAGGTTGTCTAAATAACCCAAGACGTTTGGAGTGAGATGACCTGACAGGTTTAATGGCTCTATTGGCCGGCTAAAATCCTAAATGAAGAAAAGAAAGGAAACTAATCTAAAACAAACTACGATACTATGTACATGGATTTAATTATTTACAAGTGTTAAAGTAGAAACATAAGCATGTGATTATGAACAGGGTATTTACAGTTTACAAGTTTTGGTAGATTTCTTGTGAAATCAATGTTTTTACAATTGTTTATGAAGTAGATAAAGAAAGCACATACATTTTATATTTTCTATTTAATAATTTAAAATCTAAGAATTCACACATACTAATAAGACATAATTTGAAACAAGAATAAGATAACAGTCAAAGCAAATCTAAATTGTTCCTATTTCATTAATAAACAAACTAATAAGGGATCTCCCCTGAAGGGTCCACCCTCGCACGTGGTGACGTACTAGATGTGAAGGCAAGTATAGGTGGGTCCTGAATACTCCTCCCACCAAATGGACCAAACAGGTAAGTGCTAGGGATGACATGCGGCAAGGCAAAGAGGACACATGGCCCCTATAGTGGGTGATACGTGTCACGTTTTAATGGGCATGTAGGGTCTGTGAAACGTTCGAATCTAGGTGACATGTGGCACATCAAACGTGGGTCCACGTCACCCTAGGTGATGTCATCATGCCACATCACCCTGGGTGATGTCATCATGCCACGTTGCCCCAAACTGATCACCTTCCAAGCCCTTCGATATCACGGTCAAGGTGTGTCCACGTAACCCCTAGATCTACAGCCTCTGTTACTTCATAACTTCAATGTTCAGGGGATCCGTGGTATGAATTCCTCCTTTCTCCCGGAGTGGTCAGCATCAGGCTGACCACAGTCTAGATCTAATGGTCAGGGGAGATCCCAAAGTGTCCCTAGATCTACAGTCCTCGTCACTTCGTAGCTCTGGCCTTCGGAAGTTTCGGCCTTATGGTCGCTTTGCTCTCCCCAAGCAGGACTTTGTCGAAGTATCGTACATGGGTGCATCCACTATTTGATCAGACTGTTAAGAGGTTTTCCTAACAGACTCCCTAGATACATGACTCTCATCACTTCTTAACTCCAACATTCAGATATTTTGGTGCTTTAACATCCCTATTCTCCCAAAGTAGGACTTTGTTGAAGTTAACTTGGCGTAAATCCAACGACCAAGGGGACTCCCGAACACCCTCAGACTTGTGGCTTGCGTTACTTTGTGATTGTTGAGTGGATCAAGGTTTAACGGTGGGGAAAGTCTATCTGTATCAATTAGGGAAACCGCTAGGTGTTGGTTAACCTTGTGGGTAACCATAAAAATCAGTTGCCTTTCGATCGGTTTACAAATGGTAAGTTCGAAACACTCTGGAGCTATGAACTCTCGAAGTTCCGAAGCCATAAAGGATTAGCTCCATTTAGTACCTAGTGCAGGGTTCCCAAACCTTGGCCACATGGGTACTTCGAAAACTCTCGTGGGCTACGCACTAATTTCTTAGCCATAAATTGGTTAAGGACACGGGCATGAGCCCTCGATCATACAAGTGAAAGGTCTAAAGGAGGTGCCCTTCCTTCCATAGTGTTTGAACTTATTATTCCCTTGAAGGTAGAATCTAGAGGTCGGCAGGACTTAAGCATTCCAGTAAACCCCTGCCCGACACTGTTGCAGGATTACATCCTTTTATCGCTCAATTTGTACTTATTCCAAGGGAAAAGGTTAAGGGAAGGAAAATTGGCGTAACAAGAGGTTGTCCTATCACTATCACCTCAACAAGATACCACTTTCTATTTAGGGTTGATGGCCCAGGGGGGACATCCCCGGTGACTTGGGGGTTTGACAAGGCAAAGGTTGAAGTGTCTATGAAAATATCCCCTCTCACAAGTCACACTAATCAGAAATTCCCAGGGTTTAACCAATGAAGTAGTGAAGTAGTAATATGTACCTGCCCAGAACAAAGCAACAAAAAAAGATATATTTTGCAAGTACAACTTGTTGTTAGGACTTCATAAAACCATAGACTTCATCAATAAAAGCAATAGTTGATATATGATGAAGCAAACATAATTTTATAACAGCAATGTTTATGATATAATTGCTTCCAATAAATGCCTTAAAATGGCTTCACAATGACCAAGAATAATTACTCAACAATAGCAAAGTACTAGCATTTGTCGGAAATAAATCAGGCAGTGTATAAATCAACTTTACAATTTCTTTTAGGTGCTTTTAATGCTTCAAAATATGGTTGTAGATTACTTTAGTAACAAAAACAAATAGGTTAGTTTATTAGACTATTCTAAGGTTAGGAGTTGTTAGTAGAGAGATTAAGGTAAAGGTTTTGATAGTAGTTTTTGTCAATCACTCAATTGTAAGTCTTAGATCAGTGCTTTCTTAAGGTAAATGCAGTCCTTTTATGCAATGACAAATATTGAAGGAACAAATGATAATAAGAGAACTAGAGATAAGAGGGGTCAATAATTGAAGTGTTGGTAGCCCAAGGCTTCAATTACCAAACCCTAGGGGGGAAATGGCTACTAGGGAGTAGGTAACCCTAGGCCTGTTGACAAGCATAAGTGACACACCATCAACTGGAAGGTCAAATATAGACTAGTGTATTCTAAATAACCCAAGACGTTTGGAGTGAGATGACCTGACGGATTTAATGTCTCTGTTGGCCGACTAAAATCCTAAATGACAAAAAGAAAGGAAACTAATCTAAAAAAAACTACAATACTATGTACATGAATTTAATTTTTTACAAGTGTTAAAGCAGAAACATAAGCATGTGATTATGAACATGGTATTTACAGTTTGCAAGTTTTGGTAGAAGTCTTGCGAAATCAATGTTTTTGCAATTGTTTACGAAGTAGATAAAGAAAGCACATACATTTTATATTTTATGTTTAATAATTTAAAATCTAAGAATTCACACATACTAATAAGACATAATTTGAAACAAGAATAGGATAACAGTCAAAGCCAATCTAAATTGTTCCTATTCCATGAATAAACAAACTAATAAGGGATCTCCCTTAAAGGGTCCACCCTCGCACGTGGTGATGTACTAGATGCGAAGGCAAGTAAAGGTGGGTCCCGAATACTCCTCCTACCAAATGGACCAAACAGGTAAGTTCCAGGGATGACATGGGGCAAGGCAAAGAGGAAACGTGGCCCCTACAGTGGGTGACATGTGTCACATTTTAATGGGCATGTACGGTCTGTGAAACATCTGAATCCAGGTGACATGTGGCACGTGAAACATGGGTCCATGTCACCCTCGGTGACATCAGCATGCCACGTCACCCCAGACTGATCACCTTCCAAGCCCTTCGATCTCATGGTCAAGGTGTGTCCACATAACCCCTAGATCTACAGCCTTTGTTACTTCATAACTTCAACGTTTAGGGGATCTGTGGTATGAATTCCTCCTTTCTCCCGTAGTGATCAACATCGGGCTGACCATAGTCTAGATCTAATAGTCAGGGGAGATCCCAAATGGTCCCTAGATCTATAGTCCTCGTTACTTCGCAGCTCCAGCCTTTAGGAGTTTCAGCCTTATGGTCACTCTACTCTCCTGAAGAAAGGATTCATCGAAGTATCGTACGTGGTTTCATCCACTGTTTGATCAGACAGTTAAGAGGTTTTCCTAACAAACTCCCTAGATACATGACTCTCATCACTTCGTAACTCTGGCATTCAGATATTTTTTTGCTTTATCATCCCTATTCTCCTGAAGTAGGACTTCGTTGAAGTTACCTTGGTGTAAATCCAATGGCCAAGGGGACTCCCGAACACCCTCAAACTTGTGGCTTGCGTTACTTCACGATTGATGAGTGGATCATGGTTTAACAGTGGGGAAGGTCTATCTTTCTTGGTTAGGGAAACCGCTAGGTCTTGGTTAACCTCACGAGTAACCATAAAAATTAGTTGCCTTTCGGTCAGTTTACAAATGGTAAGGTCGAAACACTCTGGAGCTCTAAACTCCCAAAGTTCCGAAGCTAGAAAGGCTTAGCTCCATTTAGGACCTAGTGCAGGGTTCCCAAACCTTTGCCACATGGGTACCTCGAAAACTCTCATGGGTTATGCACTAATTTCTTAGCCATGAATTGCTTAAGCTGGACACGGGCATGAACCCTTGGTCATACAGGTGAAAGGTCTAAAGGAGGCACCCTTCCTTCCATAGGGTTTGAACTTATTATTCCCCTGAAGGTATAATCTAGAGGTCGGCGGGACTTAAGCATTTCAATAAACCCCTCCCCGACATTGTTGCAGGATTACATCCTTTTATCGCTCAATTTGTACTTATTCCAAGGGAAAAGGTTAAGGGAAGGAAAATTGGCATAACAGAAGGTTGTCCTATCACTGTCACCTCAACAAGATACCTCTTTATATTTAGGGTTGATGGCCCAAGGGAGACATCCCCGGTGACCCGG
Organism: Picea engelmannii; assembly: GCA_009831015.1. NCBI lineage: Eukaryota > Viridiplantae > Streptophyta > Pinopsida > Pinales > Pinaceae > Picea > Picea engelmannii. The sequence goes on along the minus strand of ML804978.1, from coordinate 56,275 downwards.
GGTTTGAGAAGGCAAAGGTTGAAGTGTCTGTGAAAATATCCCCTCTGACAAGTCACACTGATTAGAAATTTCTGGGGTTTAACCAATGAAGTAGTGAAGTAGTAAGATGCACCTGCCCAGAACAAACCAACAAGAAAAGATATATTTTGCAAGTACAACTTGTTGTTAGGACTTCATAAAACCATGGACTTTATCAATAAAAGCAATAGTTGATATATGATGAAGAAAACAGAATTTTGTAACAACAATGTTTATGATATAATTGCTTCACAATAAATGCCTTAAAATGGCTTCACAATGACCAAGAATAATTACTCAACAATAGCAAAGTACTAGCATTTGTCRGAAGCAAATYAGGCAKTGTATAAATCAAMTTTACAATTGCTTTTAGGTGCTTTTAATGCTGCAATAGATGGTTKTAGCTTACTTTAGTAACAACAACAAATAGGTTAGTCTATTAGACTATTCTAAGGTTAGGAGTAGTTAGTAGAGAGCTAAAGGTAAAGGTTTTGATRGTAGTTTTTGTTAATCACTCAATTGTAAKTCTTAGATCAATTCTTTTTTAGGGTAAATGGAGTCCTTTTATGCAAYGAAAAATATTGAAGGAACAAATGATAATAAGAGAACTAGAGACAAGAGGGGTCAATAATTGAAGTGTTGGTAGCCCAAGACTTCAATTACCAAACCCTAGGGGGGAAATGGCTACTAGGAAGTAGGTAACCCTAGGCCTATTGATGGGTGTAAGTGACACACCATCAACTGGAAGGTCAAATCCAGACCGGGGTTGTCTAAATAGCCCAAGACGTTTGGAGTGAGATGACCTGATGGGTTTAATGGCTCCATTGGCCGACTACATTCCTAAATGACAAAAAGAAAGGAAACTAATCTAAAAAAAAACTACGATACTATGTACATGAATTTAATTATTTACAAGTGTTAAAGAAGAAACATAAGCATGTGATTATGAATAGGATATTTACAGTTTGCAAGTTTTGGTAGATGTCTTGCGAAATCAATGTTTTTGCAATTGTTTACGAAGTAGATAAAGAAAGCACATACATTTTATATTTTTTGTTTAATAATTTAAAATATAAGAATTCACACATACTAATAAGACATAATTTGAAACAAGAACAGGATAACATTCAAAGCCAATCTAAATTGTTCCTATTTCATTAATAAACAAACTAATAATAGGCATAGAATGCGAGTAAAACTAACATGAGATTAATCAATTAATAAGTTTATGTCTCTGTGCAATTCAAAATCCCTGCTATCTTGCTTGTGAGAAAAACCTGTAACAGGCTTGTGCTAACATTCCCAAAGTAAACCCAAAGGTGTGCTTCAGAGTAAAGATATAAGAAACAGAGTAATAAACATATAGATCCTATGATCTTGTAATGACGAATACTTATAGAGAGAGAAATTTAATCTAAAGTATTCATGTAATATATCTCTTAACATCAAGCATAAATCAATGATATTTAAATAAAATAATGATCACAGATGTGATATATGAACAACAAATTACAAACATAATTTAAAGTGCTAAAAAAAATGAAACATTATATGCTAATAAGACTAAAGATGTATAACATATTAACATTCCATAATATAAAAGGCAAAACGTAATGGGATAGTGTCAGGTTGTCTAAAGCCGAGGTGTGAACAACTTGTCCATACAGTATTGAAAGTTACATGTCCATAATGCATCCAAAAAAAGGTGTCCTTACTACTGAGAATGAACAACATATAAACTGCTTCAAGATTCAAATGCTCATATCACAGGATAGAGTTGAATCCACAAAAATTGGGTAATACTACAAAAATAAAGAAAATAGTTTAACCACTCATGCAAGAGTTGGTTTGTTCAAAATTAAACCAAAGTTTGATAAAACATAAAAAAAGAGAAACTACTGAACATTTGAGCATATAATTGAAAGTTTTTTGCTCCAAGAAATCAGCAGCACAATGTTCCATTTCCCGAGAATAGCAAAACTGATTTCATAAATTAGAAAAAACAATTACTAATTATTCAAAAGAGACTTAGCTACAGAATTATTTCATTTTTCATAACAAAATTGAATGAAATCAAAACCAAAAAATGTTTTACCATTAAAAATTAGCCAAAGAGGGATCTAATAGTTCGAAGTTTATAATTTCTTTAAAACTGGTCGTGTTCTTTATGATTATATTTCCAGACCTCTTGATTTGTTTATTTTCCCTCTCTGTATGTGCCTTGAGATCAAGGTTCTCTTGTTTCAACAGAGCGTTCTGAGCAGTCAAGGTTTTAATTTGGGCCTGTAAGAGTGGAACATTTGTGTAGTAATGCTCTATCCATTCGAGATAACTATCACAATGCACCGAGGAAATGGCAAATCAACATGGGCCATAGTCGACAAGGGGTGCTTCAATATTACCTGTGGTTTGTTCCAGATCATGCCCAATACCCGAAAAACCTTCTTTACCCTTAAGTCATGGGGGTGAATTTGTCACGAAATCATACTGTTCGACATGGGTGAAAACCTCTCTCCTAGAACACTGATGTTTTGGGTCTTCTCTAACCAAGAAATCCTCTATCTCATGATATGAACACTCATCGATATCGATTGGATCGATCGAGCTTAGATGATTATCTTTTTGATTTCTTATTTTTCTAGAAATCAAACAACCCACATTCTTATCCTTGAAACTTAAATTTGTGCTCTGTTGTTTCCTTCCTTTACGGATATTCTTGACAACAGATTTAACATTAACGTTTAAACTACAATCGTTCACAGACACATGAGGATTTTTTCCTTTAATTCGACAATCAGTTGTTCCAGAGATCTCCCAGGTGAAAATCTACATGGTAATCCTTTATCCAGAGGGGTTTCATTAATAAATTTTGGTCCATCAATTGAATTAATGAACTGTCTTTCAACCACTGGCCCATCCGAGTTAGGGTTTACAATTAAAAGAGGGTTGGATGTAGTTTCAGCTTGGGTGAAGCCATTTCTCACCATAAAGGTTTCCCAACTATCACCTATTTTCTACAAGTGATGAACCAACAAGATCTTAACGAGTCCATGGTGAAACAAAGTTGAATTGATACCCTGTCATTTATAACGCTTGGAAAACTTGTAAAGACTCATCAATAGGTAAAAAGGCATATCCAGCTCAAACCCTATGAAATTCATAAGAAAACGAATATGGTATATAAATACTAGCCCATATCGGCTTTCACACGTAACAAACTGCTTCAGAATTAGAAGGGGACTATGCCATCTAGGTTTTAATAGAGCAATAGGAATACCTTTTATACAATAAGTGGTTTTATGGGAAGCCATGAATAAACTCTATGGGACATCTTCTATCTTAGCATTTTAAACCACCTCTCACCTTTAGATGGGAGTCATGTTGCCAAGCTCACAAAATCCTCTGTTAATTCCAACTGTATATCTCCAATCTTGGCTCTGAAGCCATCAAAGGTTTGTGCAAAATCTTTTGCAACCTGGAGATTATATCCCTTGAACTTTTTGAGTAATACATCCCACCCCTAAGCCTTTAGGTCGTCAATAGCATCGTCATGGGATAGCAAAGTTTGGCATCCGTTCGGTTCAATACGAACCAGGCGCCATTACCACTACAACAAGGATGCAACAAATATCAGAAGAGATAGGTTTAGGTTTCCAACAGAGGAGCAGCAGAGATAGGTCTAAAAGAGATGTAATAGCACGAAAATCACAGAGTCTGGGGGCTATCATAACTCGGACAGGAGAATTAGGGGAAATGAACACTAGAAGGTTCGGAAGACTCCAAGCCATTCCTCACGATAATGGCCAAACCCTACAGGGTACAAAACCCTATGTTCATGATAAATGGTCTCATTAATGTTTCAATCCAACAAGGCGAGATGAAACTACAAGTACAGCATGCCTGTACTCACTTGCATGAAAATTGATATGACAATTAAACTCATGAGAATAATATCAACTGTTAACCAAGGTTCTTCATGCGTCAAAACATTTCAACAATGAACTATCGAACCATTGAATTCATAACAACCATGATAAAACAAAAAAAATGATAATGGAATAATCAACCATTTCACAAGATTTGAATTTTAATCACATATGGGTGACTTTTAAAACGATATTTCTAAGGTAAAAATATTATAAAACCAATCCAAGTTTTATGTTTTAAATTCATTCTTACAGTCATGACTTAAAAAATAAAACAAACAAAAACGCAAGTGAAAAATTCAATGAGGTAAACTTAATCCAATCATTGCTTTGAAACTCAGAAATATAAACATTTACAAATGGGGGGTGATGGCAGCTACAGAAAGATGTGATATTTTTGTGGGGACTTTGATTGTGATAAGAATCAAAATTAATTCGTGGCTGCCAACAATGGCGACGTACTGGGCAAAGCAGTTATCTTTGCATCACCAGAAAAATCATGTTAGGGTGAATCAGATGAAATGCATTTTTAGAAACAGTTGACAATAGGTCAAGCATTCTGATCATAACTCAGAAAATAATGTAGTTTAGCATCAGATGTATTTCTGTCAAAAATTCAATCTGGTATCAAATCTCAATTACAAGTGAAACGATGTTTAGGCAACCGACTCTTATACTGTTGACAGGGCCACTGCTACTAGCAGGTGTCCATAGCCTCGACAGGGATGTCATTTAACCCACTCTAACACCTTTTTCCTATCCAAGAGTCATCCATTCACGATAAATAACATCTTTACTTTTGATCAATTCAAAAATACATGACTAAAAATTTTCTTAAACCCGACATTGCTTTGTTGCCAATAGGCCTGTTCAGTACCCCAATAAAGTTGTCTTGGCATCATGCATGCATTTACCTGCTGCCAGTAGATTTGTTCAATGTCTCGGAGAGTTTACAGACACTTCCCACACTTTGCAGTGCTTTCAACTCTCTAGAATCTGTTTATAAATTTGTAGAAACTTTATGATATTCAAGAGAGCGGGGTGATACTGAAAATCTTAGTTTTTGAAAACAAAACTTGATCCTTTATAACTTATTTTCTCGTTTGACGACCTTCATCATGATCTGAACACTTAGATTTATATTAAGAAACCATATCGAGGAAAGGAAGGTATAATTGAGTTGTTTTCCTTAAAACAGGGACAACATTAAGAGTTTTATTAATAATAATCGTGTCTTCTCGTAATTTTAAAGAAAAACTAGGAACATTGTTTTGAACAAAAATTTACTTCTGTTGATCTGAGTTTTAGCATTTATAGCACTAGTGCTTTGAGGAGTCGTCAACTGTTGATAATGAATTAAAATTCTGATTTTCCTTCCACAAATGAAATGGTGACTCAGACATACTTATTTTGAAAACAAATCAAAATCAAGAAAAATGAAAAGAACCAAAATTAAAAAGAAGAAAAAAAAATTAAAAATGTGTACAAAAGGGTGGAACAGAAAGCATCAAGTGAAAGACTTCTTGAGAGCCTAAAAGAAAATAGAAAAATCCTCATTAATATGAGTGTAGTCCTACTCATGGAACCTTGGGTCAGGGTTGAATTGATAGTTCAAATTTACTTATCTCCTTACTTTCCATTTAAAATTTTCATGATAATACTGTGTTTTTGAAAATACATATTCATCGAAAAGCAAAGAGAAAAAAGATATAAAGTGGACTTCCCTGATAATAGTCATATTATGGTTCTCTTGGTGTGCCTGCTTGTGTTCTTTAACTGCATTATTACAAAGAGAAACAGTGAGAAATAAAACTAAAGGAACCCTAATTTCTAAACCTACTCTAACTACTAAGCAAATCAAAATACTAAGTGAAGTCATGCTTCCAATGTAGCCATCGGAGTAACTCCAATCCTGCAATGGAAACAAAATCAAATTTTAGTAACAAGAATGGTAGTATATCGAAAAATGACAAAAATATTTCATGCTTACCTTTATCATCATCAAAAAACAAAGCAAGCATGACCTTACCATTCCCTTGAACGTTCTTTTTGTATGAATCCTCCAGCCATTCTGCAATTTTGTCATTATATGGGTCACAAAAATATGAAAAAATGAGATTGTGAATCTTGTGAGAGTTATGGGGACCTAACATAACCATCAGCCTAGACCGAAGTGCCCCATGTTGGCATATTTACAGGCATAAGGCAGAGTATACTTGTTTGTCATTGATGGCAAGATCAACATGATGAGTGTATACATGTTTTCCAAAGATAGCAAGATCAACAGCGCAACGATAATGGCATGGAAATAACAGAAGTGTAATCTCATTGATCGTTGGATCACCCATCCTAAATTCCCGATGGCCATTAGATATGAATTCAGACAGGAGGAGCACACAAAAGAGGAGAAAATATCTCAGACGTTGGAGCCAGAGGACACGTGGTGAGCGATTGGAATTTCGTTGACTCGCAAATCAGGAAAGTTAAAGGCAGAGTTGCAGAAACTCATGAGGTGTGAGGTCACGACATGATCACAATCTTCCATCAAAGGGAGTGATATGAACCGTTGATCCGATATGGAGTGTTTCGGATATCATGACTTGGGAGAGTCGAGACAACTCTTCACAGGATTCTCGAAATCATGAGTCACGAAGAGCCTTCTGAATAAGCGCTTGGTCACAACTCGTGGTCATATGAGAGGAAGGAGCCATCCCATCTAAGATCCATTTTGGAGATCACAACATTGGAGAGTCGAGATGTCTCATCACAATATTTTTGATACGTGAAATTGCAAAGAGCCTATTGTCATAGTCGGTGGTCACCGCCAATGGTCATGTGAAGGAAGGAGCTTGCAAGTTGTTATGCTCCATTTCATGATCAGGATTTGGAAGAGTCAGAGTGACTCACAATAAAACTCACGAAACGTGAAACTGCGAAGCGCCTTTTGATTAGGCCTGTGGTCACAGCCAGTAGGCATATGGGATAAACACGAGACCCTGCAGATGTAATCCAATGGTGCAGGTTATTTGGAAATCTGATCAAAGGGCTACTGTTTCACCTCATGGTTAATTGTCCAGTTAGCAGAACTGAATTATAGTTCTTGGGCGTTTGGCGATTCAGTTGCTGAGGCGTTTTTCTTGGAGATTTGAGGTGTAATTGAATCGGTGGGAGAGAATAAAAGAGATATGTAGTGACTTTGTGAGGTTGGTTGTTCTCACTGAAAAAATGAGTTGAACTAGGAGAAAGGAAAACCACAGTCTGCACAGTGTGAGATCAAACTCAGATATGAGAAACAAAAGTTGAACAGAACAAAAAAGGTGAAGAGAGAAAAATGAACACATACTAAAGAGCTTGAGAGGAATAGAGAAAGAACAGATAGAAAGAGACAACAAGTCAAGTCAAGCCAAGTATGAACAGAGCATAAGAATAGTGAAGCAGAGAAGAATTGCAGAACAAAGAAGAAGTGGTAAGAATTGATATATCTATAATATTGTTTATTCAATCATTTATTTATAATCAGGGAGGTAGGGTGGTGCTAGGGAGGATTGTGGTCCTCTGATATTCAGGTTGGTTCTTGAATATTGGAAGTTGTATCTTCCATCTAGTTGTGGCTAGAAAACAGGGTGGCAGGGTGGTGCTAGGGAAAACACAGAGTTTTCTATATGCAAGTTGGTGCTTGTATAAGTCCAGTTGGTGCTGGAACATTTAGGGAGTTGATGTTTACTTCTAGTGGGTGCTAGAGAAACCAGAGAGTTTGTTCTCTCAACAAGTTGGAGCTTGTAAAACAGAGGTAGTATCATCACATTGATTTGGTGATCAAATATAGATGATGTATAGAACTTAAAAGGTTTCCTATCATTCGAAGAAGAAGAGGTTTTCTCCCTTTATGGGTTTCCTCATGAAAATTTGTCTCTGTGTATATCTTATGTGTGACTGATGTTCATTATTTATGTTGTTCATATCTTGTATAATATTGATGGTCACTTGGAAGAGATTAAAAATCTTTTGAATAGTCATAAATTGTTTAAGCACAATAACAACTAATTCACCCCCCCCCCTCTCAGTTGTTTTAGTAATTTCAACAATTGGTATCAGAGTGGATTCATTTTATTTAAAGGTAGATATGTAAGCTTAAACATGACAAGTCATGAAGGGACTTCGGCCAATAAGCCTCCTCTGTTTGATGGAACAATTTTTTCCTTCTAGAAGGTTAGAATGAGAACATACTTAATGGCCTTAGGTGTTGATGTTTGGGATGTAGTAGAGACTGGATACATAAAGCCTGTTGTGCTAGCTTCCAAGGATGATAAGTTAGAATTTAGCTTTAATTCTAAGGGAATGAATGTTATCTTGAATGGACTTGTTGAAGCTAAGTTTGTAAAGGTGATGCATCTTGAAACTTCCAAAGCAATGTGGGATAAAATTATTAGCAGTTATGAAGGAAATGAGAAAGTAAAAGATGCCAAAATTCAAACATATAGATTGAAATTTGAACAACTAAAGATGAATGAATATGAAACAATTAGAAAGTATTTTTTAAGAGTTGAAGAACTTGTGAATGTCATGAAGGGTCTTGCTGAGAAGATTGAAGAATCATTTTTAGTTCAGAAGATTTTAAGATCTCTGCTTGATAAATTTAATCCAAAAGTCTCTGCAATAGAAGAACTAAATGATCTTAAAAATCTGTCCATTGATCAACTCCTAGGAACTCTAACTGCATATGAAATGAGAATTAGTAAAGATAAATCCATTACCAGAGAAGAATATTTTAAAGAAGACAAGAATATCGATTCAGAACTAGATGATATTGAGGCAAAATTTGTGAGAAGGTTAAAGAAAGGATCGGGCAAATACCAAGGAAAGTTGCCCTTGAAATGCTTTAATTGTGGTAAAATAGGTCATTTTTCATCTAAGTGTCCTCACAATAAAAAGGTCCAAGAGGACCAGAACTCTAATGATGAAAAGAAATACAAATTTAAGAAATATAGTAAAAAGAAAAGTTTGTGTGCAAACAATGATGACTCCTCAGAAGACAATGATAGTGATTCATCTTGTGAATACAAAGTGAATGATTTTATTCTTATGTATATGAGAGATCTTGATGATAAACACACAGGAGGTGACATGGATGATGAAGAAGTTGTGGTGGATATAGAAGGTGAATTAATCAGTGCTTTGGAAGAAATTGACAGACACAACTGTTAGAAGAGAAAACAAAAACAATTGTTGATGCAGTTTAAAATGAATGGTAAAAAACATGATGAAGACTTTGATTTACTAAAAGTGGAATTAGAAGAGGCAAAGAAAATAGAGGACATTATGAAACAACAGTTAGCATAGAAGAAAGCGAGATGTGGAGCCTTAGCAGAAGAGATAGTAAAAACCAGAAAAGAGATGGAGAAGTTTAAGGCATTGTATCACCAAAATCTATCAAGTATTAAAGGATCAGAAGGATTAGCTTCCATTCTAAATCAACAAAGGAATCCAAAGTTGAAATTTGGCTTGGGCTATGAAGAAGGATCAAGTAGTGATCATCAAAGTAATACAGAACCCATCAAGTTTGTCAAATCTACAATCATTGACAACAACCACTCTGCAGAAACAAAGAAAGAAAATTAGCCACCAAGAAGGAATGAAAGAAAAAGTACCAAAACCGAATCTGTAGATCAGAGAAACTATCAGCATGGAAGAAATCGACCCACTCAAAGAAGACAGTCTTTTTCCAGGTACAAAGTATTTTTCTATGGATATTGTTTTTTCTGTTCTAACTTTGGTCACAAAGCTATAACTTGTTCTTTAAGATTTAGATATTATAAATCAAGTTACTCAAGAAATAATTATCTACCACAACAAAGATTGAGACAACCAAGGAACAAACAACCACAAACTATAAATCATGTGATGGCTGGGAGAAGGACGCAGGTGAAACATAACAAAAGTTATGAGCATAACAATCGTTGTGATTTGTTATTCAGTGAACCATAATGTTATGTCTACCATAACTATGGACATAAAGCTGCAGATTGTTGCTTAAGGAATTATAAGACAAATTTGAATCCCACTGCTAAAAATTTCAAGGAAGAAGAAAGAAGATGACAATTGTAGACTAGTGTTATCATCCCAAAGACAAAAGAATCCCTGGTATATTGACAGTGGATATTCCAAACATATGATTGGAGACAAAAGTAATTTTCTAACTCTAAGTGAAAGAAAATCAGGGAATGTAACTTTTGGAAATGATGCACCAGGAAAAATAAAAGGTAAAGGAATAGTAATTTTGAGTAATGGCAAAGGAAAATCTCAATATGTGTTGTTTGTAGATGGTCTGAAACATAATATACTAGGTGTCATTCAAGTTTGTGACAGAGGATGTGAATTTTTTTTTACTTCTAAAGATTGTAAAATAAAGTATGTGAATTAAGGACAGTTGGTTGCAAAAGGGATAAGAACAGAAAACAATGTTTATGTGTTAAAATAAGAAACAAAAGAATTCCAATTAAGCAAGTATGATGAAAGTGGGCTATGGCATAGGAGATTTGGAAACCTAAATTTTGATCATATAATCAAGATTAGAAATAATGGGGAAGTAAAAGATCTTCCAAAGATATCAAAGCCATATGAATCTGTTTGTAAACCTTGCTATATAGGAAAGCTTACTCGGACACAGTTCAAATCTAAAAACTTTCCTTCAACAGAAAAACCCCTCCAGTTAGTACATATGGATTTATGTGGACCATCAAGAAAAGAAGGTACAGGAAAATAAAATTGTTTTATGTTGATTATTGATGATTATTCTAGACTAACATGGGTTGCATTTTTTAAGGAAAAATCTGAAGCATTTGAAAAATTCAAAGTGTTTAAGGCTCTGACTAAGAATCAAATAGGAAAAATATTGAAGGCAGTAAGGTCTGATAGAGGAGGAGAGTTTATTTCATGTAACTTCAAAGATTTCTATGATAAACATGGAATCAAACAAGAATACACTATTCCAAGGACTCCACAATAAAATGGGGTAGTTGAGAATCATAATAGATCAGTTCAGCAGATGGAAAGATCAATGATGAATTAAAGGAATATTCCTCAGACATATTGGGTGGAAACAATTCATACAGCTGTTCATATCCTTAATAGAGCTCATCTAAGGCCACATAGTGAAAAGACTCCTTATGAACTATGGTTTGGAAGACCTACTTCAATCAAGAATTTTAAAGTCTTTGGGAGTAAATGTTATATCAAGAATAATGATGAAAATATTTGAAAATATGATGACAGGGCCAATGAAGTTATCTTCTTAGGTTATGCTACAAATAGTAAAGGATGCATATGCTACAATAAGAGGTTGCATAAATTGGTTGATTGTATCGACATAAAAGTTGATGAAGAAATCTCGGTATGAAATGTAAGCAGTGTTGAACCAAGCACAGAAGATATAGTTGAAGATGAAGATGAACAGGGCTAAGGATCAGAAAGAGAAGAATCTGAATCAAATGAAGATATGAATACTATGACTGACACAAATCAGCAGAAAGAAACAAAACCACCTCTCAGAATTATTAGAAAGAATCATCCTGAAAATTAGATAATTGGAGATATAAATAAAGGAGTTCAGACAAGAAGGAAATTGATTAAAGACTCAGAACAATCTTGGGTTTCCTTTTTATCTATGATTGAACGTAAAAAACATTATGAAGCCAACCAGAATGATGATTGGATTAGAGATATGAATGAAGAGCTTGATGAGATTGAGAAGAACAATACTTGGGAGCTTGTTCCTAGAACTGAAGATAAGAATGTAATAGGCTCCAAATGGGTGTTCAAGAATAAAATGAATGAAAAAGGACAAGTTGTTAGGAATAAAGCTAGATTAGTCTGTAAAGGGTATGCACAAGTTGAAGGATCGGACTTTGATGAAACCTTTGCACCAGTGGCAAGATTGAAAGCCATCGGAATGTTTCTTGCATATTCATGTCATAAAAAATTAAATTATATCAGATGGATGTAAAGTCATCACTTCTTAATGGAGATCTAGAGGAATAAGTATATATGGAGCAACTTGAAGGATTCTCACTAACAGATAATCCTGACTATGTCTGCAAGTTGAAGAAGGCTTTATATGGACTAAAACGAGCACCACAAGCTTGGTATTATAGACTAGACAAATTTTTACAAGATAAACGGTTCAAGAAAGGTATTGCTGACAACAATCTCTACATTAAGTCTGAAGGTGATGATTTACTAGTTGTGTTGGTTTATGTAGATGACATTATTTTTGGATGTACTAATGATTATTATATCCAGTGGTTTGCTAACTCTATGCAAACAGAGTTTGAGATGTCCATGATAGGAGAATTATCACATTTTCTTGGCTTACAAGTAAATCAGAGTTCTGCAGGAATATTTATCTCTCAAGAAAAATATTTGAAAGAGATGTTTAATAAATTTCAGATGGAATATTCTTCTCATGTTATTACACCTATGGTGGTTGGTTGCATGCTCAGTAAAGATGATATTTCACCTGATGTTGATCAAAGTACATATCAATCAATGATAGGCAGTCTTTTGTACATAACAACATCACGTCCTGATATAATGCAACTTGTTGGAATGGTAGGTCGTTATCAGTCTACTCCTAAACAAAGTCATTTAGTAGCTGTAACAAGGATATTCAAATACTTGAAGGTCACAATGACTTATGGTATGTGGTATCCTAAAAATCATAATTTTCAGTTAACTTCTTATTCAGATGTTGATTGGGCAAATTGTGTGGATGAGAGAAAGAGCACTAGTGGAGGTGCATTCTTCCTGGGTGACTCATTAGTAGCATGGCTTGGTAAGAAGTAGGGGTCTATTTACTTATCAAATACAGAGGCAAAGTACATTGTTGTTTCTACTTGCTGAACTCAGATTTTATGGATGATACAAACTCTTGCAGATCTGAAGGTAAATTATACTGATCCGATTCCACTTCACTGTGATAACACCAGTGCCATTAGTGTCTCCAAGAATCTTGTACTTCATTCAAAAACTAAGCATATACCAATAAAATACCATTTTCTCAGAGAATAAGTTTCAAACAGAGTTGTTCAACTGAATTATACTCCTTCCATAGAACAGATAGCTGGCATCATACCATTGACAGCGACACCTTTTTACTAAACCATTAACAGCGACACCTTTTGGATATCTTCATCAGAAGTTGTGGGTTATATCTGCTTTCGTCTAATTTTTTCACCTTGTTAGGGGGAGTATGTTCTTGTCGTATATCTAATACCTTCGAGATGTACTGCAACAGATCAGGGGGAGCATGTTTCTTCTTTGACATTGATCTCAAAGGGGGAGAAAGTGTGGTAATGGTAAGGATGCTATAGTGGTATGGTTGGATGTCCAGGAAAAATAGTGTAGTTCTTCAGGTTCTTCAAGGTTGCCATCAATGCCAAAGGGGGATATTATTGGCATATTTACAGGCAGAACGCAAAGTATGCTTGTTTTTCATTGATGGAAAGATCAACATGAAGAGTGTATACTTGTTTTCCAAAGATAGAAAGATTAGTAGCGCAATGATAATGGCATGGAAAGAACAGAAGTGTAAGCTCAGTGATCGTTGGATCACCCATCCTCAATTCCCAATGGTTGTCAAATATGAATTCAGATAGGAGGAGAACGCAGAAGATGAGAACAAATATCAGACATTGGATCTGAGCGCCGAGGACCAACAACCATTGGATCCAGTATAACTATGAAGAGGATAAAGCTGAGAGCCATCCTCCAACTCCGTGAAATGTGAAATCGCGATGAGATTTGAACCATAGGATCCAGAGGATATGTGGTGAAAGATCATCATTTCACTGACTGAAATTTCAAAGGAAGGAGGTGCTCTAACCCCTCAAACTCGCAATATGCGAAGTCGTGAAATGACCTGAGTCGTAGTATCCAGAGGAAACATGGAGAAAGATTATAATTTCACTGATTGAAAGGTCAAAGGAAGGAGGTGCTCTAACCCCTCGAACTTGTGATATGCGAGGTCATGAAATGACCCTGGCCGTTGGAGCTAGAGGACACGTGGCGAGCAATTAGAATTTCGTTGACTCACAAATTAGGAAAGTCAAAGGCAAAGTTGCAAAAAATCGTTAGGTGCGAGGTCGCGACATGATCACATTCGTCCATCAAAGGGAGAGATATGAATCGTTGATCCGATATGGAGTATTTCGGATATCGCAACTTGGGAGAGTCAAGACACCTCTTCATAGGATTCCCAAAATCGCTAGTCGCGAAGCACCTTCTGAATAAGCACTTGGTCATAGCTCGTGGTCATATGAGAGGAAGGATCTATCCTGGCTAAGATCCATTTTAGAGATCGCGACATGGGAGAGTTGAGATGTCTCATCACAATATTTCTGATACGCGAAATTGCAAAGCACCTGTTGGCGTAGCCGGTGGTCACCACCGATGGTCATGTGAAGGAAGGAGCTTGCAATTTTCTAGGCTCCATTTCATAATCGGGAGTTGGAAGAGTCAGAGTAACTCACAACAAAACTCACAAAATGCAAAACTCAGAAGTGTCTTTTGATTAGGCCTCTGGTCACAGCCAGTGGGCATATGGGATAAACGCGAGACCCTGCGGATGTAATCCAACGGTGCGGGTTATTTGGAAAACTGATGGAAGGGCTACTATTTCACCTCATGGTTAATTGTTCAGTTACAATTCAGTTAGCAAAACTGAATCATAGTTCTTGGACGTTTGGTGATTCAGTTGCTGAGGCATTTTCCTTGGATATTCGAGGTGTAACTGAATCGGTGGGAGAGCATAAAAGAGATATGCAGTGACTATGTGAGGTTGGTTGTTCTCACTGGAAAAATGAGTCGAACTAAGAGAAAGAAAAATCGCAGTCTACATAGTGTGAGATCAAACTCAGAGATGAGAAACAAAAGTTGAACAGAACAAAAAAGGTGAAGAGAGCAAAATGAACACATACCAAAGAGCTTGAGAGGAACAGAGAAAGAACAAATAGAAAGAGACAACAAGTCAAACCAAGTATGAACAGAGCACGAGAATAGTGAAGCAGAGAAGAATTGCAAAACAGAGAAGAAGTGGTAAGAATTGATATATTTGTATTGTTGGTTATTCAATCATTTATTTATTATCATGGAGGTAGGGTGGTGCTAGGGAGGAATTTGGTCCTCTGATATTCAGGTTGGTGCTTAAATATTGGAAGTTGTATCTTCCATCTAGTTGTGGCTAGAAAACAGGGTGGCAGGGTGGTGCTAGGGAAAACACAAAGTTTTTTGTATGCAAGTTGGTGCTTGTTTAAGTCCAGTTGGTGCTGGAACATTTAGGGAGTTGATGCTTCCTTCTAGTGGGTGCTAGAGAAACCAAAGAGTTGGTTCTCTCAACAAGTTGGTGCTTGTAAAAAAGAGGCAGTAGCCTCACATTGAGTTGGTGCTCAAAGATAGATGATGTACAGAAATTAAAATATTGCCTATCATTCGAAGAAGAAGAGGTTTTCTCCCTTTATGGGTTTCCTCATGAAAATATGTCTCTGTGTATATCTTATGTGTGACCGATGTTCATTATTTATGTTGTTCATATCTTGTATAATATTGATGGTCACTTGGAAGAGATTAAAAATATTTTGAATAGTCATAAATTGTTTAAGCATAGTAACAACTGATTCACCCCCCCTCCCCCTCTCAGTTGTCTTAGTAATTTCAATACCCCATACTCCCGAAAATTTTCCTTTCGTTCCATATCTAAAGGACATAAAATGAGTGTACCAAAGTTACCTCCTTGATCTCTAAATAAAGTGAAGATAATATTACCATTCCCTGGAAACTTTTTGAGATATGAACACTCCAACCAATCTACAATCCTATCGTAATACACACAATTACTAACATGGGATTGTTCTAAAGAATTCACATACGGAAAATATTTCTAATGAGAATAAAGTATTAGACTATCAAGGAAATAATCTTGTAAAAAGGTCGGATCAAGATGGCAAAAACTTATCGTGATTCTTGATTGGAAAAGAAGTGTCTCATTCTCTTGAAACTTTCCATTGAGCTTAAATACTTCAAGATTAACTATTTGAGGTGGACTAAATGGAACAACCAACCTTTTTGAATAATCATCATTGGTAATAATATTTGGCCGATTATACTTTTCAACCTCAAATAATTGATCATGGAAAAATTTAGATCCTTCTTTAAACACAAATTGAGATGAATCAATGGAAGATGCAATTTGGGACTCTTTCAAATCATTTCTTGATTTACCCATGGATAATTGATGAGAATAAACATTAATATGTTCATGGAAAGAATTATTTTCCTCTTTATCTTCTATTCGGTAATCTCTATTAATTTGTACCTGATTATATAATGTTGAATTCTCTCCAAGGTAATATGGAACACACAATTTGCACAACATTAGGATAAAAAATATCAGGGTACAAGGAATAATATGTAGAAGAATTGAGGAGATGAAATGCATCTCTTGAAATGATAGGTATATGCGTTTCAAATTCTAGTTTTGTTCCCTCTCCTTGTATAAACTGATCAACCTCTGTTGTATTCTCTTTTAAAGAGTACGATATAGTTTCTAAGAGACAATTTGGTTCATTGTGTAAGGGAAAATTTGAGAGCAGATCACTAGAGATAGAATATTGATTAATAGTCTGACTAATGATTTTGTCTCCTACTGATTGATCATGGACATGTTCAACTAAATTAGGGGAAGTTTTATCGTCCACATGATTATCAACTTCACATTTGACCTATTTTACTTTAGAAACAGTTATAAAATCTATGAGACTATGACAACTATCATCTTTTAGAGTCAAGGTTCCTTCTTCAACACGAGGATACATTGTCGGCAAAGAATGATTAGAGGTGACAATTGAATTTTGTAAAATATGATATTGCTCATGATTTTCCAAAATGAAAGAAGTTGACAAAAATTGTGGTGCTTCAAAATCTTCAAGATCAACATGAAAAATTGAACCATCTTGAGATTGAGTATTAGTGTCCAATTCAAATTGGTTAACAATTAATTGATCTTGCTTGTCTGAGAGAGAAATGAGATATTCGAACCATTCATTAATAAGCGGCATTTCTTTCAAAGGGAATCTAGTACAAACATGTATGAACCTAATTCCAAAATCATTGAATGATTCACCATTTTAGTTCCTTAAGCAACTTAATTCTTCACTTAATTCATCATAATCATAATTGTTAAAATATGATAAAAACTCAATTACAAACTCAGACAAATAATGAATCGAATTAGTCGTAAAAGACTCAAACCAATATTTAACCCAACCTCGGAAAGTGTGGGCGAACAATCTACATGTAACATTAGGATCAATGATATTATGTCTTAAACATTTATAAACAAAATTAGAAATATGGTCTACTGCAGATGTGTTCCCTTCACCATCAAAGGTGAGTTCTGAAAAGAGATCAGGTGTCTTGTTGGGAATAAATGGTAGTGAGACATTAACATCATGTTCCAACACAATGATTTGGGCAGGAGCCATGAAAAATTAAGAAATTGAAGAAATTGACTCCAAATAGTTAGCTTGTCATCTAACCTGCCTTATAGTGCATTATAAGATGACACAAAAGAATGATTTATAAATCTATAATTATGAAAGGATGAGGGGTGAAACATTTAATCATTAAATCGACCTCGACCCTCCTTCTACTGCCATTTGTTGACAAGCGTAAGTGACACACCGTCAACTGGAAGGTCAAATCTGGACTGGGGTTGTCTAAATAACCCAAGTCGTTTGGAGTGAGATGATCTAATGGGTTTAATGGCTCTGTTGGCTAACTAAAATCCTAAATGACAAAAAGAAAGGAAACTAATCTAAAAAAAACTACGATACTATGTGCATGAATTTAATTATTTACAAGTGTTAAAGAAGAAACATAAGCATGTGATTATGAACAAGGTATTTACATTTTGGAAGTTTTGGTAGATGTCTTGCGAAATCAATGTTTTTGCAATTGTTTATGAAGTAGATAAAGAAAGAACATACATTTTATATTTTCTATTTAATAATTTAAAATCTAATAATTCACACATACTAATAAGACATAATTTGAAACAAGAACAAGATAACAGTCAAAGCCAATCTAAATTGTTCCTACCTCATTAATAAACAAACTAATAACAGACATATAATGCGAGTAAAACTAACCTAAAATTAATCAATTACTAAGTTTATGTCTCTGCGCAATTCAAACTCCCAGCTATCTTGCCTATGAGAAAAACTTGTAATAGGCTTGTGCTAACATTCCCAGAGTAAACTCAAAGGTGTTCTTCAGAGCAAAGATATAAGAAACAAAGTAATAAACATATAGATCATGTGATCTTGTAATGATGAATACTTATAGTGAGAGAAATTTAATATAAAGTATTCATGTAATATATCACTTAACATCAAGCATAAATCAATGATATTTAAATGAAATAATGATCACAGATGTGATATATGAACAACAAATTACAGACAGAATTTAAAGTGCTAAATAAAATGAAACATTATATGCTAATACGACTAAATATGTATAACATATTAACATTCCATAATATAAAAGGAAAAATGTAATGGGGCAGTGTCACGCTGGTCTAAAGCCAAGGTGTGAACAACTTGTCCATACAGTCTTGAAAGTTACATGTCCATAATGCATCCAAAAAAAGGTGTCCTTACGATTGAGAGTGAACAGTATTTAAACTACTTCAAGATTCAAATGTTCATATCACATAGGATAGAGTTGAATCCACAAAAATTGGGTAATATTACAAAAATAGAGAAAATAGTAACCACTCGTGCAAGAGTTGGTTTGTTCAAAATTAAACCAAAGTTTGATAAAAAATAAAAAGGAGAAACTACTGAACATTTGAGCATATAATTGAAATTTTTTTCTCCAAGCAATCAACAACACAATCTTCCATTTCCTAAGAATAGCAAAACTAATTTGATATATTAAAAAAAACAATTCTTGATTATTCAAAAGAGGCTTAGCTACAGAATCATATATTTTGTAGCTAGTCTTATTTTTAGCAAATGAAATCAAAAATTAAATCTACTTATTTCATTTTTTCATAAAAGAATTGAATTAAATCAAAACCAAAAAACATTTTACCATAAAAAATCGGCCAAAGAGGGATCTGACAGTTCGGATTTTATAATTTCTTTAAAAATGGTTGTGTTCTTTATGATTATATTTCCAGCCCTCTTGATTCATTTATTTTCCCTCTCTGTATGTGCCTTGAGATCAAGGTTCTCTTGTTTCAACAGAGCGTTCTAAGCAATCAAGGTTTTAATTCGGGCCTATAAGAGTGAAACATATGTGTAGTAACGTTCTATCCATTCGAGACAACTATCACAGTGCACCAGGGAAATGGCATATCTATGTGCGACACAGTTGACAAGGGGTGCTTCAATCTTACCTGTGGTTTGTTCCAGATCATACCTGATACCCGAAAATCCTTCTTTACCCTTAAGGAACGGGGGTAAATTTGTCACGAAATCATATTGTTCGACATGGGTGATAACCTCTCTCCTGGAAATTTTTTGGGTCTTCTCGAACCAAGAAATCATCTATCTCACAATCTGAACACTCATCGATCTCGGTCAGATCAATTGAGCTCAGATGATTATCTTTTCGATTTCTTAGTTTTCTAGAAATCAGACGACCTGCATTCTTATCCTTGAAACTTAAATCCATGCTCTATTATTTCCTTCCTTTACATAGATTCTTGACAAGAGATTTAACATTAACGTTTAAAGTACAATCGTTCACAGGAACATGAGGATATTTTTCCTTTAATTCGACAATCAGTTAATCCAGAGATCTCCCAGGTGAAAACCTACATGGTAATCCTTTATCTAGAGGGATTTCATTAATAAATTTTGGTCCATCAATTGAATTAACGAATAGGATTTCAACCACTGGCTTGTCCAAGTTAGGGTTTGCAATTAAAAGAGGGTTGGTTGTAGTGTCATCTTGGTTGAATCCATTTCTTACCAGAAAGGTTTCCCAACTATCACCTATTTTCGACAAGTGATGAACCAACAAGATCTTAACGAGTCCATGGTGAAACAGACTTGAATTGATACCCTGTCGTTTATAATGCTTGGACATCTTGTAAAGACTCATCAACAGGTAAAAAGGCATATCCATCTCAAACCCTGTGAAATTCATAAGAAAACAAATATGGTATAGAAATACTATCCCATATCAGCCTTCACACGTAACAAACTGCTTCAGAATTAAAAGGAGACTATGCCATCTAGGTTTTAATAGAGTAATAGGAATACCTTTTATACAACAACTGGTTTTACAGTAAGCCGTGAATAAACTCCATGGGACATATTCTATCTTAGCATTCTTAAACCACCTCTCGCCTTTAGATGGGAGTCTTTTCTCCTTCTCACGAAATCCTTTGTTAATTCCAACTATATATCTCCAATCTTGGCTCTCAAGTCGTCAAAGGTTTGTGCAAAATCTTTTGCAACCTGGAGATTATAGCCCTTGAACTTTTTGAGGAATACATCCCACCCCTGAGCCTTTAGGTCGTCAATAGCGTCATCATGGGATAGCAAAGCTTGGCATCCGTTCGGTTCGATATGAACCACGCGCACCATTACCACTACAACAAGGATGCAACAGATATCAAAAGGGATAGGTTTAGGTTTCCAATAGATGACCAACAAGGATAGGTCTAAACGGGATGTAATAGCATGAAAATCGCAGAGTCTGGGGGATATCATAACTTGGACAGGAGAATTAGGGGAAATGAACACCAGAAGGTTTGTAATACTCCAATCCATTCCTCACAATAATGGCCAAACCCTACAGGGTACAAAACCCTATGCGCATGATGAATGGTCTCATTAATGTTTCAAGCCAGCAAGGTGAGAGGAAAGCACAAGTACAACATGCCTATACTCACTTGCATGAAAGTTGATATGAAAATTAAACTCATGAGAAGAATATCAACAGTTAACCAAGGTTCTTCATGCGTCAAAACATTTCAACAATGAATTATCGAACCATTGAATTCATAACAACCATGCTAAAACAAAATTTTTGATAATGGAATAATCAACCATTTCACAAGATTTGAATTTTAATCACATATGGGTGACTTTTAAAACGATATTTATAAGGTAAAAATATTATAAAACCAATCCAAGTTTTATGTTTTAAATTCATGCTTACAGTCATGAATTAAAAAATAAAACAAACAAAAATGCAAGCAAAAAACTCAATGAGGCAAACTTAATCCAATCATTGCTTCGAAACTCAGAAATATAAACATTTACAAATGGGGGGTGATGGCAGCTACAGAAAGATGTGATCTTTTTGTGGGTACTTTGATTGTGATAAGAATCAAAATTAATTAGTGGCTGCCAATAAGGCCCTAGTAGTTTTCCTCCTTATTTAGCTCAAAGATGAAAAGTATGATGGCTTAGATGAACCAAAAGGTGCTAGGTTGTTGCAATGGCAAGGCCCTTTTCAAAAAGCTTCAAGAAAATTGGTTTTCTAGCATAATCTAGTAGGTGAAAGTTATTAAGGCAAGAACAATAACATGTGCTTTAGAGTCCTAGGGTTTTAATATAGCAATTTCATAGTATTAGTATAAATGCAAGATAAATACAACCATAACCATTCAGTGAAGAAGAATTGCAGAAAATTTACTTACATTCACCAAGAATCATCTAGCAAATAGCCTAGTTGAACACTTCCACCAAGAAAAATGCCAATATACTCCAAAATAAGCCTCCTTCAAGAAGTGCACACCAAATTTCAGCCAAGAAACCCTAAGTAGGGCACAAATATCAGACCTCACTAAGTGTGAGTGAAATATGATGAAATAATACAAGGGAAAATCCCTTATTTATACAGTTACAATGACCAGAATTAAGTCAAAAAGGCCGACATGGCCAGTTTACATGTAATATCTAGTTTTTACATTAAAATGACAAATTGAACCCTAAATAAAACATAAATGGTGACGTGATGCCCCTTTAGGGTGACGTTAGGCCTCTCTAGTGAAATTTTGGCCTCCAGGAGAAAAATGTTAGGCCTCCCAAGGCCTCTGGATCAAGTGACCCATGCCACTTGGCACATAATTGCCTCCAAAGTGTCCATCAAAAGTTGATGACATCAAGGGTCACAGAGGTGACGTCATGGGCCTTTCAAGGCCAACACTGATCCAGATTTTATGAGTAGAACGAAATGACTGCAAATTATTGCCAGATGCTTAACAAAGAATAACAGAGATACAGTAAAACTGGTTTTCTATTCAATAAGGAAATAAGTTGAAACTGTAAAATGCAGCGGAAAACAAGCTTGTTGGAATGGTGGTGGCTTATCTCTGAGAAGATATGTGATGATTGTGCTCATTCGCAAGAATATGATTACAATGAGGCTCTCATGGCCTTTTTACAATAAACAGGAGTTTCAATAACTCTAAACATCCAAAAACCTAACCCTAGGAGATGAAGCGCCAAAAGTCATGTGGGCCCCGTTTGGGTAAGTCAATACATCAACTTCCCGGGGTCGTAATTTTTGCATACGATCTCCATTTTAGGCGTATGATAGCCCATTGGAAATATCTATCCAAGGACTAAAACAGTTGCACAAAATTTCACAATGAAATTTTGCGTCCGCAACATACCCCAAAAAGCATCGTTTAGGGCCTCAAAACAGCTCCAAAAGTTTAGGACCCGAAAAACTGCTAAAAATAGTAAATTATCAAAATTGCTAGAAAGTTGTTTTGAGCTAGCTGGAAAAGGTGGGTGGCCACTGATATCCACCTGGATCAAACATCATAGTAGGAGGGCAAGTCCCCCCTGGGTCCAAGCCTGCCAGGTTGTCTCTGGTGGAACGCCCTCCTCTCTCTATGGTGCAAACCTCTTAACTATCTCTACCCCTGGCTGGGGTCTCAGCATCCATCTGGTGGGATTTTAGCCCTATGGAGGTCTGAACTAATCATCTCCCCATGTGTACTTATCCGTTGGGTGTGGCCCTGTAACAACAACAAGTACGCCCTCCATGGGATCCTAAGTCACAAGGATCATAGCAATGTCAATCACATCTAATAATCAAGTTATTTAAACATGTGCATAAAACCCCCTTTTCCCAGACAAGTGCTCAAAGACGTTATTCTATTCTACAAGCCAGGTTTGGAGAGGACGTCAGGAAGTCCTATTGGGATAATTCTCATTAGACATTGGATGTTTCCAGGTGAAGACAAATCCAAGCCATGTAAGTGGATGAGGTGGTGAGGGATGTTTAAGAAATGGGTGCAATGATGACAGGGGAATGTATGGCTTACCTGTGGGTGCCTCTGAAGAAGGTGAGTTGCACCTTGTCATGGATGCAAATGTTTCCAATCCCATTCAATGCCTTTTATCTTTTTATATTATTTTTTTCTTTCAAGAGACTAGTAAGGGGATACTTCCCTGGCATGGTGACCAGTGGTGACAATGTTACCCACAAGCATTTCACAAAGATGAGAAGGTTGGCTCATGATGAGACCCCTTATCCTCCAACTAGGTCTTGATTTTATTATTTTATGGATCTCTCTGTTTCTTGTTGAGAAGCCTTTTATTTCTTTCCCATGGATCCCTGGGTGAAGCATCTGAAGGTTTTTTTCTTTTGGCTTTTATCTTTTTCCATCTACTTTTACCCTCTGGGCCTTTAGCCCCTTCTTCCCACAAGGTAAGGTACAACCCTTTGCTAGCTTGGCAAACCTAATGCCCAAACCAGTGTAGGGGATGGATGAGAGGGAAAAAGATGAAAAGTGATCATTATGGTGGGAATGGATGATGGCCTTTCATGAACCCACCTGGTGGAAACTCAAACCCTATGGGAACCAACTTGTTAGGGAATCATGTCATTCCCCCCAGGTGTGGACAAGTGTAAATACATAAGTTCCAAGCACATGTTAGAATTAAAAAGAATTAAATGCACATATTCAAATGTTTTGAGAATTAGAGTGACACATACTATGATACTCAGACTCATTACCTCATGGAGCAAGACCAATTGTTGTTGAAGGACCAAGCCGATTGGATGGATGTTGTTGCTGAGAAGATGGAGGCATTGAAGAAGAAATATGGACCCTCCAAGGCCAGGCTCAAGTCAATATGGCTCTCGATACTCCATGTATAGAACATGTGGGCCTCGAGACATAATCGCCTTAGTTATCCCTAGGCTAGGGGATAACATCTGGCTCTAAATCAGGGACATGTGCTCACCGTAGAGCGCATGAGAACCTCAACATCTCTAGCATGACCTGCGACCTACTTGATCTCAACAAAAATTATTAGTAATCATTTGGGGTGGTGATATCACCCTCGGCTCATATATGGTACAAAAAATGAAAACACGTATATATACAAATGGAAATACAACTACTCTAGCATGAAATGCAGATGGTATATACAATGAATGAAAATTCCTACCTACTTACTTGTACTTACTTGTGAAGTCAAGTCTCTGCCCCCTGATGTGGTTTAAGGAGGTTCCCACTAAATAGTAATGGATGCCTTCTTCCTTCCAATGTGGACAAATAGTAGGCATCATTGACTGACTTCCTTCCAACTTTGAAGGGTCCAAGCCAAAACTATGCACTTCCCTCAATATTGGTAGGCTCTCCCTTCTTTATGTCCCACATCCAGACTGTGTCTCCCTCCTTGTAATCCCTGGTTTTGAAGTTGGTCATTTCTTGTACAACCCTGGTGTACTGTCTTGAGGGAGGAGGGTGGGACTCTGCTATGAAAACTTCTTGTTGGGACGGTCGGATCAGTATGTTATCTTCTCCTTTCTTTAATAATTTGACAGCCCCAACTTCTTTGTCTTTATATTTTTGCAAGAGTTTTTTATAATCCTCCTTATCCAACCATTGTATCTAATCAAAGTCTTCTTTTGTAGAAAAAGGCATGTCATCAAGACAAAATTCAGGAAGACTTTCTTTGATTGGCTCATGTGTTTCGTTAGTTTCAATGTCATTGCCAATTTCTTTCACATGGATTTTGGTCATTGGCACATTTAGGAGGTGGCTTATTGTTCCATCATTCATAGGTACATTGATATAAGTGACATCCATATCTAGGGTGCCTCCCAGCATCGCAACAAATTTCCTGGATAATAGCATCTCCCACACATCTGGGACATCCACTACTACGATGTCCATATGGATCACTTTCTCGAGGTATCTTCAAAGGCATACTTCCATGTTCTCAACCACCCCATGCATGRGTATGCCTMTGGATTCAAATCCACACACATTCATGTAAGGTCATGTGACCTTTAGGCCCAATTGTTCCTTSACCTTCAAATAYATCATGTTAGCACCTGCCCCTAAATCCAGCATATAGTTGTTAAGGCATTTGCTATTTATCAATAAGGTCATGAACAAGGGTGGATGYCCATCATATTGATACCTAAAGTGATTGTCTTGTAGCATAATAAGAGGGTCCATTGGTCCATTTGACCCTTTGAAAAAATTATCAAACCTTTCTTTGAAAAATGGTACCTTGATGACTTCTCTCAAGGGGATGGTCACATGCATTTTGGCTAATGCCCCTTCAAAGTCAAAATTCAAGTCCACTTTGTCAGTCTTGGGAGGATTCTTAGGAAGGAGTATGTTCATGGGTGGAGGTCTTGTTTGTGATGCCACAAGACCAGTAGAGAGAGGTTGGTAATTCATTCTCTTTTGTCTAGTATACACTTGGAATTCTTCTTTCTTCAACTTTTCTCTTTATTCTTGGTCAAGATTGTTTATCACCTCCATCCTAGCCTTCCTGGTTTCTTMTTTTATGCCTTCTTGATGTTCATCGGGAGTAATATTAAGGAACATTTGAGGATCCTTGATGGTATGGTCCATTATGTTCACTTGGTCATGGTTTCCATTGTTGAAATGACATTCATGCTCCCAATGTGACTCACTACATTGCAGGCACCAAGGGTTTTCATCCACTATGTTTGCATGGACTAAAGTATTTGGAACCTCTTGATCATTCTTTGTTCTGAAAACTTGGTTCCCATTTTGGATCTAACCCTTGTAAGGAACCCTAGGGGATTTTTGTTGATTCCTTTCTAGGTTGACAATCCTATTCATCATTAGCTCTTGGGTTTTTACCATGCCATCTATAGTGAATTTTAACTTTTCCAAGCTAGCACTAATGTCTGAGGTAGGTTCAACATTGTGGATTGTCCTAGGTTTAGTGTCCATTCTGACTCTTGGGGTTGAGAAAAGCTCGACTCTAGATGATGAAATTTTTCCCTCAATCCTTGTAGCTAACTCTTGGGCTTCTTGGATTGTTTGAGGGTTTTTATCTCTGAGGAGATACCCTAGATGACTTGTAAAGGATTTGGTATAAAGGAAAAGAAGGAAACGGTCAAAAGGATGATGACTCACTGGGATATTTTGCAACAAGGTTTCAAACTTTTCATGGAACTCTCTAATGGTTTCATTCTCTTGTTTTACAAGGTTATTCAGTCTTATCAACAACATGTTTGGGTCTTCCTTGACACTCTTGTTGAAAAGTCAACAAGAAATGTGTGTCTAATTTATTTTTCCCTTAAATAAATTGGACAATAAATATTAATCTATTATCTCATAATTACTTGAAAATGGTTAATTGAAATGGCAAATCAGTTAGCTATAGGAAATTCGAGTTAAAAGGTTGAATGGTGGGACATGGAAGTCGAATTAGTTGTAACTAAGTGACTTGAAGTTTTAACATAGTTATAAGTGTAGGCATGTGAGTTGTGAAGTAGTTTAACTCAGTTAAGTGAGTTAAGCTTAGTTGTACTAGTTGTAATTGAACCTACACTAGTGAGAATTCAATGAATTAATTATTAATTAATTCACAATCAGTGATCTCACATGCAACTGAAGATTTACCATTGTCAACTACATGCATGTCAAATCCAGTGGAGACCCAGTTGAGATAATAGGTGAAAGGGATAGTTTGTCTATCAATTGTGATTTGAGTGAAGTGCACTCATGCAATCACACACACAGTGGATGTGCCCATGAGCAATGCACAGCCTAGGCAAGAGGAATTCGAATCATTTTGTAGGTTTTCTATTGCAGGGATTGTGCAGAGGAGGTAGGCTTTTTGGAGGCAGAGAATTGGCACATGTATTTGTTGATTTTTGTATGACAGTATGAGATGATTGTATTGTAATGAGAGCTCTTGGATTATAGTTTTTTAAGATATTGTTTCATGATCCATGATATACATAATATATGATAGTGGGGTTTTTAGCTTTATGCTTTCCCGGTAAAACATCTATTTTATGTGCGATTGATCTTTCTTCTTGATATTGCAATTGGCGATCGTGTTTTAAAATCCGTAAGAAGATTTGTAGAAGAAATTATGTATTTAACAGTGGCATATAATTGTTAGATCAGGAGAATCCAAGAAATACATAATTTGTATTAAAAATTCTACAACTCCATCATTTGAGGAACACTTCCTCTAACCTATCCATGGCTTTAATACTAGCATCACGGATACCATTGTACCATCGTCTAGTGCCATCATGGAGGGTAGCAGAGAAAAATTTCATCGTGAAATCTTCCTCATCATCATTGATGGGATGAAGCTAGAAGAAGGCCCAAAAATTGCTCATGTGATCTTCATAACTAACTACATCATTTCTGGTGAATTTGGGCAACCATTTTTCATATTTAGGGGGCATTTTCCTAGGGTAGCCCGGTATAGCTATCATGTCTAGTGGTTTGAAAATCTTGGATGACCATTGTCTTTGGTTATTGGCTTGGTTTGGAATGGCGGTCTGAGTTCTCGTGCTAGACATTGTGTTTAAGGGAAGATTGCCTCCAAAAAGTGATTTTACTATAGGAGAGTTTCAGGAAGGTTTTCTTATAAAGGATTAGGGAGGGTTGGTGTACCTCCCTAAGGTTTGTGGAGTCGCAAGATATTTTTCTTGAAACTATCAAAGGGATGAGGGGATCACCCTTAGTGCAGTCGCCAGGTAAGCTTTGTAAAGTAAAGGATTTTGAGGAAAGGATTACTGAGAAGTGTCGTATTTGAGGAGAATTGACTTAGTGTTCCCCAACAACGGTGCCAAAATGTTATCGTTCAATTTGTATTTATTCCAAGGAAAAAGGTTAAGGGAAGGTAAATTGGTGTAACAGGATTTTGTCCTATAATTTTCACCTCAACAAGATACCTCTTTCTATTTAGGGTTGATGGGCCAGGGGAGACGTCCCCAGTGACCTGGGGATTTTAGAAGGCAAAGGTTGAAGTGTCTATGAAAATATCCCCTCTCACAAGTCACACTGATCAGAAAGTCTCGGGGTTTAACCAATGAAGTAGTGAAGTAGTAAGATGTACCTTCCCAGAACAAAGCAACAAGAAAAGATATATTTTGCAAGTACAACTTGTTATTAGTACTTCATAAAACCATGGAATTTATCAATAAAAGCAATAGTTGATATATGATGAAGCAAACATAATTTTATAACAGAAATGTTTATGAGATAATTGCTTCACAATAAATGCCTTAAAATGGCTTCACAATGACCAAGAACAATTACTCAACAATAGCAAAGTACTAGCATTTGTCGGAAGCAAATCAAGCAGTGTATAAATCAAGTTTACAATTGCTTTTAGGTGATTTTAATGATGTAATATATGGTTGTAGCTTAATTTAGTAAAAAAACAAACAGGTTAGTAGATTAGACTATTCTAAGGTTAGGAGTACTTAGTAGAGAGCTTCGGGTAAAGGTTTTGATAGTAGTTTTTGTCAATCACTCAATTGTAAGGCTTAGATCAATGATTTTTTAGGGTAAATGGAGTCCTTTTATGCAGCGACAAATCTTGAAGGAACAAATGATAATAAGAGAACTAGAGACAAGAAGGGTCAATAATTGAAGTGTCGGTAGCCAAAGGCTTCAATTACCAAACCCTAGGGGGGAATGGCTACTAGGAAGTAGGTAACCCTAGGCCCGAGTTGTTTTCATCCTTCTTTAGCTCAAAGATGAAAAATATGATGACTTAGATGAAGCAAAAGGTGCTAGGGTGTTGCAATGGCAAGGCCCTTAGCAAAAATCTTCAAGAAAATCAGTTTTCTAGCATAATATAGTAGGTGAAAGTTATTAAGGCAAGAACAATAACATGTGCTTTAGCCTCCTAGGGTTTTAAGCTAGAAATTTCATAATCTTAGTATAAATGAAAGATAAATACAACCATAACCATTCAGTGAAGAATAATTTCAGAAAATTTACTTACATTCACCAAGAATCATCTAGCAAATAGCCTAGTTGAACACTTCCACCAAGAACAATGCCAAAATACTCCAAAATAATCCTCCTTCAAGAAGTGCGCACTAAATTTCAGCCAAGAAACCCTAAGTAGGTCGCAAGTTTGAGACCTCACTAAGTGTGAGTGAAAGATGATGAAATAATACAAGGGAAAATCCCTTATTTATACAATTACAATGACCAGAATTAAGTCAAAAACGCCGACATGGCTAGTTTACATGTAATATCTAGTTTTTACATAAAAATGACAAATTAAACCCTAAATCAAGCAGAAATGGTGACATCATGCCCCTTTAGGGTGACGTTAGGCCTCTCTAGTGAAATGTTGGCGTTCAGTAGAAAAACGTTAGGCCTCCCAAGGCCTCTGGATCAAGCCATATGTGCCACTTGGCACATAACTGCCTCCAAAATGTCCATCAAACGCTAGTGATGTCAAGTGTAATATACCAGATATAAAAAGTATGCAATACATAAATAAAATGCTAGAAATGGCAGAATAAAAGTAATATAACCAGCATAATCTCCACAATAACACAAAAATGATATAAGAACAACAACATAAATAACACTTTGATTCAGAAAGCAATGTTCACATGCCTCTTCAAGGGGGAAACCTTCAGTTGAACAGTGCTCTATTACAATAATCTACAGGCTAGGGTTTTCATACCCTCGACTCCTATTTATACTAAATATGTCTCTCAAAAGAATCATCTAGAGGAAGATCCTTCTAGAAGCGGAAGCTTCTATTAGGTCTTCTTACATCCACCTTATTCTATTTTATTGAAAGGCCTTATTAATATTGACCTTTATTACATCCAAATATATTATTCTACCTATGTGTGGGTTAGGACCTTAACATGTCCGCCCCCTTAAAAATAGCCTTGTCCTCAAGGCTTGAGATGTGGAAATTGTTGTAGAATGGTAGTTGGTTCCCAAGTGGCATCTGCTGGAGTTGTATCTTTCCAATTGACCAACACTTCCTTGATGGTTCTCTGACGCAGGTGATGCTCACGTTGGTCTGAAACTGCTTTTGGATGTAGCCAAATGGATCCTTCTTCAGCTAACTCAGGTAGGTTGGTTTGAATTTGGAACCTAGTTCCAATCACCTTCTTTAAGCATGAAACATGAAAAACAGGATGTAGCTTCGAATGACTGGGTAGACCTAACTGATAAGCTACTTGTCCTGCATGCTTGAGAACTGTATAAGGACCATAAAATCTGGGCGCTAGCTTCTGACAATGCTCATCCTTGAGGGAATTTTTCTTGTACGGTTGCAGTCGCAGAAACACCTGATCCCCTTCTGCAAATTGACGTTCAGAGCGACCTTTATCTGCTTGTTGCTTCATGCAATTCTATGTCATGACCAAGTTCTCTTTGAGGGTACGGAGAATATCCTCTTGAACTGTAAGTGTTTGGTCAACCTCCTAGACCTTCGAAGTACCCGATAAGTATGATATAATTGAAGGTGTCTTTTGTCAATATATCGATTCAAAAGGAGTCATGTGTGTAGTTGTATGGTAGGAAGTGTTGTACCACCATTCATCTAGGGGTAACCATTGAGCCCACTGATTTTGCTATTCAGAGGCAAAACACCTCAGATATGTTTCCAAACACTTGTTGACAACTTCCGTTTGACCATCAGTCTGGGGATGATAAGCTGTGATGAGATGTAGTTGGGTGCCCTGTAGCTTGAACAGTTCTTGCCAAAAATTGCTTGTGAAAGTTGGGTCACGATCATAAACAATAAAGTGTGGCATGTCATGAAGATTTAAGATCTGGTCCATGAAAAGCTGAGCCACCGTGGATGTTGTAAACGGGTGTAGAAGAGCACAGAAATGATCATACTTGGAAAGGTGATCAACAACCACCATTATGACTGATTTATTTCTCGATTTGGGTAAGTTGGTAATAAATTCCATAGAGATATCCTTCCAAATAGTAGGTGGGTTGGAAGCGGTTGTAGTGTTCCCAGAGATTTGACTATTTCTCCCTTGTTGCATTGACACACATCACATTTAGCAAAAAAATTATGGATGTCTTGTTTCATACCATCCCATAAAAAAGAACGTTTGACCCTGTCATAGGTTTTCGTGAACCCTGAGTGCCCCTCTGTGGGTGTAGCATGAAGCTCATAAAGTACCATGGATTTAAGCATTGATTGTTTACTTAAATACAAATGGTCTTTGTATCAAAGATCATCATGGAGCCAAGAGTACCCTGAGGGAGCTGGAGCATTGGACTACAGTTGTTGGATCAGATGCGAACTTTTGGGATCCTGTAGCCATTCCTGGTGAACTGCTTGGAGCCAATCTGGTACAATGAAGGAAAGAGAAAAAGGGGATCCTTCATCTTCATATTTTCGAGAAAGTGCATCTGCCACCACATTGTCTTTTCATTTCTTGTAAATGATCTCATAATCATATCCAAAGAGCTTAGTCACCCATTTTTGTTGCTCCATGGAGGAAATGTGTTGTTCCAGAAAATACTTGAGGCTTTGATGGTCTGTCTTAATTTGGAAATGTTTCCCCAATAGATGAGGGCGCCACAGATCAGCGACATGCAGAATAGCCAACATTTCCTTTTCATAGATGGATTTGCCCAGATTCCTTTCAGATAGTTTCTTGCTGGTAAAGGCCATAGGTCGACCCTCTTGCATAAGGATAGCACCAATTCATTTCCCCGAGGCATCACATTCCACCACAAAGGTCTTTGTGACATCAGGAAGGGCCAGAACTGGAGTGGTGCACATGGCCATCTTCAAGGTTTGAAAATATTGAGCCGCAGATGGAGTCCAGGTGAAAGAGTTCTTTTTGAGGAGAGCGCAGTGAGAGGTGTTGCAATCTTTTCATAATTCTTAACAAACTTGCGATAATATCCTGTTAAGCCTAGAAATCCACGCAAGATTTTGAGAGTCTTTGGGCATGGCTAGTCTTGCATAGCTTCAATCTTTTTTGGATCCACCCTAACATCATCCTTGCCAACCAGATGACCCAAGTATTCTACTTCTGAGGCGCCAAAAGCACATTTAGAATGTTTCAGGAAAAGTTGGTGTTGGGAGAGTAAATGGAGAACTCGATCCACATGAGTAAGGTGGTTTTTCTAGGTTTTTCTATAGATGAGGATATCATCAAAGAAAACTAAGACAAAATGACAGAGAAAAGGATGGAAGACATGATTCATGAGGCTTTGGAAGGTGGAGGGGGAATTACACAAGCCAAAGGGCATGACCAAAAACTCATAGTAGCCCTCATGAGTTCTAAAGGCAGTATTGGGAATGTCTACCTCTTTCATACGTATCTGGTGGTATCCTGAGCGAAGATCAAGTTTAGTAAAGAATTAGGCGCCACTCAATTCATCCAGGAGGTCATCAATGACAGGAATGGGAAATTTGTCTTTAATGGTCAGTTTGTTGAAGGCACGGAAGTCAGGACACATTCGCCAATAACCTTCTTTCTTTAATACCATGACTACAGGAGAAGAGTAGGGGCTTGTACTAGGGCGGATAATGCCTGCATTAAGGAGTTCCTGGACCATTTTTTCAATTTCATTTTTTTTTGAAAAGGGGTGGCGATAAAAATAGATATTGGGAGGAAGGCTTCCAAGTACAAGGGGAATGGAATGATCATGAACACCACGAGAAGGAGGGAGTCCTTGGGGAGTGGAAAATACCATTTGATGTTTAGAAAGGAGGGATTGGGGGTCTTGCGGGATTGAGGGTGTCTATGTTGCTTGTATGGCATGGAGTTGGGCAATAACACTAGAATGACCTTTTTTGAGCATCGTTTCCATGCGATGGGAACTAATGATCTCAGGTGAACCAGCGGTGATGCCTTGGAATTTATATTGGTGGCCCTCCTGGTCGAATTGCATGGTTAATTCCTTAAAATCCATGAGAATGGGACCCAAAGTCCTTAGCCAATTTGCACCCAACACAATGTCACAACCACCCATGTCGATAACAAACATATGGGATTTTAGGTGGTAGTCACCGATTTGGAGACGCGCATTTTCACAGCGCCCTCCACATTTCATGGAACCACCATTGGCAATCCTGATTTGGAAATTTTTTACGGCATGGATGTAGCAATGAGTTTCTTGGGAAATGCCACGATGAATAAAATTATGGGTGCTTCCACTATCAACCAGAATGATGACCTTTCGATGCTTGATGTAACCGATTAACTTGAGGGTTTGGGGAGCGGAGAAGATAATGAGAGCATTGAGGGAAATGACCGGTTCTACTTTGAGAGGGTCTGAGGGAGGGGTTATGTCAGTGGTTTCAGGTGACTCAGACACAAGGGGAGTTTCAACATCCTCTTCTGAAATATCCTTGGAGATGGCCATAAAAATATTGTGTTCCTTACATTTGTGGCCCGGGAAATATTTTTCATCATAGTTATAACAAAGGCCTTTGAGTTGGCATTCAGCCATTTCATCCCTGATCAATTTTTGGATCTTTAGTGGGGCAGAGGGAGTAGTGGGATTTACGGGTTTAGGGCGAGGGATAAAAGAGGGTTTTCGGTTTTGAGAAGATACAACCTGTTGTGCTTCTTTATCTCTTTTAGTAGACTCCACCCAACTCAGAGTTCGATCCATGAGGACATGGGCCCTAATCTCATCCTTGAGGCCACTAATAAAACACTCTCAAAAAAAGGCATCGGTCATGCCCTATGTTCGAAAAGCCAGGCGCTCAAAGGAAGCTATAAAGTCTTCTACTATTCCTAATTGTTTTAACTTTGTCAAATGGCCCAAATGGTTGGTGTCGGTGTCAAAGCGTTCATAAATCTCAGCCACAAAGTGTGTCCAAGCAATATACCCTTGACGGGAAGTTTTTCTCCATTGCCACCATTGCCAACGTTCTTGATCTAGATGGAGAACACCATACCAGAGTTTGGCCAAGTCATCTATAATTTCGTATAAAGAGAAATAATGTTCCATTTGGGT
>ML804977.1:180828-218502 GCA_009831015.1 Picea engelmannii | reverse complement strand
TAATAATATAAAAATATAATAATTAATAACAATATCGGGAAGACATTCTTTAAAGATAATAATTAATAATATAATTATTATTGATTATTAAATATAGTATATAATAAGTAAATGATAATAATAAATAGTTATTATTATTCAAGAGACACATCCTTTCATGGATGGTCACCCTATGTTCTCTATATATGGAACACTCATCATTGTAATAATACATCAATCATATCTCATATGAAGAAAAACAACATGGTATTAGAGCAGGATTGGGCTTGACTCCTGACAGGAGGGCCCAGGAGAATGAAAGAAAATTTAGATTGATTGTGTGACATCGATCCATAGTTGTTGGCCTTAACGTGAGAACGAGAGAACCAATTTTTAAAGGTGTGATTCTGAAGAAAATTTGTGATCTAAGCAAGAACAACATAGAAATTTCTGGCACCACCTTATTTGAGTTCAAACATTGAGCATTTTAAAGTTACATCATAAGCCAAGGTCTGGCCATCTGTGCACTTTGAAAAAGAGAAGTGACCTCTTGGTATTTTTGGAAGGCCAACCTCTATTGGATTATCTAAGTATCTCCAGATCGCTCCACAGATTGTTGGGGTGAAAAAAAAAAAATGCGCAGCCAAAGAGAAGTGCAACCATTAATCGTGTTAGGTCAAAATTTGAAGTTTGATGGCGTAATAAGTGGGTATGGATGTCAAATCGAGCCCCACGCACCAGGTGACTGCAGTAGATATAATCGTATCCAGATTGGTGCGATATTATTGAGGTGTTGCAGCTCGAGGTGCTACAAGCCCGCATTGAATGCAAAGTATTTAAACTTTGAAACTTTGGTACATTCTGCTTAGCATATCACATTCAGAGAGAGATATTGTAGCTCAGATTTATCTCACTTGGAGTATTTGTAGAAATCACTCCAAGGATCGAGCTCCAGTGAAAAAACATCAATTTTGTTGTGTGGATCCACCAAGTCGCCAGAACCCTCGATTGTATGCAATTTTATGTGAAAGGAGATCCTTGTGGATCTGAGGGATGAAACCGTATTGATGATTCTAAAGACCTATGATGTCCATAAACCATTGAATATAGAAGGTGAGTGGATATTCCTTCATATGGGTCATCCATGCATCTAATTCCAATGGGTAATATATTGTAGGATTAGATCACGAGGTATAATCCCAAGAATCGTCATTGGTTTAATCAAGATCATTTTGTGTTGAGATGGACATGGGTGCATGTGTAGAAATTTTTCTTGCATTTGGTAATATCAACACAAGTAGAGGTGTGGTGTTTTCTATCCTCTAGACGACTAACCCATATGGACAAGGGTTCCCCTAATCAATCATGTGAGGTGACTGACAGAGTAATTCTTAGTTGGGTACAAGTATTTCCTAAGCCATGTGACGTGGCTAGGTGTGAATAAAGACTTGAAGCTTAGCCTTTCCTATGCCATGTGAGGTGGCTAGGTGTGAATGAGGCTATGGTCATAGTATTTCCTACACCATGCAAGGTAGCTAGGTGTGAATAAGACTATTGGTAGAGGAGAAGCATTGCAACATGGGCATGGAGACTATGGAAGTGGTTGTGTACCATTGGACAATATTGTAGTAGTTTTGTGCTACTGGTTAATTGCATCATAGTCATAAATAATGTGGTGGATGATTTAAGCTATCGATGGCATGGTAATAATAGTATGCTACTAGTTGATTGCAAAGTAATCATTGGATTACTAGATGAAGGAACCAAGACATTGGTTTCACAAAGAAACCTCGATATGTCTTGGGGGACATTGGTTCCATGAGGGAACCTCAATGTGTCCCATAGATGTTTGAGGTAGGGATCAAGAGGGAATACACAGTTCCTCACAACCCTCAACAAAATGGGGTCATAGAGAGGAAGAACATATCTATTGTTGAGACAGTCAAGGTGATGATTCATGATCAACATTTACCTATGCTTCTATGGGAAGAGTCATGTATGTTCAAAACAAAATTTCTTGAGGAACATGACTCCTGAGGAGGCCTTCACCAGAGTTAAGATTGAGGTTGGAAACTTCAAGATATTTGGGTGTTTAGTATACATTTATGGGGTACAGTGAGTCTTTGAAGGAATATTGTCTCTTCATCCCTGGTCAGATATGGATTGAGTAGGAGACATAAAGAGATGGTACCTTCTGAGAGAGAAGGATACCTTAGAGATATTCATGCTATGTTGCAGCTATGAGCCACATCATTGATTATAAACCTTCCTTTTATGAGGAGGAAACTAGTCATCTAGTATGGAGAGATGCCATGATGGAGGAGTACCCATCCATCATAAAGAATGATCTGTGGGATATTGTTCTGAGACCTCAGGGGAAGTTTGCAGTGACTTCCAAATGGATCTACAAGATCAAAGACATAGTTGATGGGAGCATCGTGAGGAACAAAATGAACTTTATTTCTAGAGGATTCTCTCAGGCGGAGGGAATAGATTATGAGGAGAAATTTTCTCCTGTTGCTCGATACACTTCTATCCGGATGATTATTTCCCCTGCAAAAACCATGGGTTGGAGACTACATCAGATGGATGTAAGGACAACCTTTCTCAATGGAGAGATTAAGGAGCAACTATACATCGAGCAGCCAAATGGTTTCGTGATACATGAGAGGGAGTCTCATGTGTGCAGGTTGAACATGGCCTTGTATGGAATCAAGCAACCACCTCGATCTTGGTATGCAAGGATTGATGAACACCTGATGAGTTTGGGATTCAACAAAAGTGTTGTTGATCCCAACCTATACTAAAAACCTGTTAATGGTGAGGCCCTGATTTTGGCCCTCTGTGTTAATGATTTATTCCTCACAGGTACACATAGCTTTATTTTTGAATGCAAGTATGTGTTGGCCTCTAAGTTAGAGATGAAGGACCTCGGTATGATTCACTACTTCTTGGGACAAGAGGTGTGGTAGAGAACTGATGAGATCTTCCTGAGTCAGGGGAAGTACATAGTTGAGATATTGAAGAAGTTTGAGATACTGAACTTCAAGCCCGTGGCTATACCAATGATGACGAATCTAAAGAAACTAGGTGTGTCTTCTTCCGTTTTTTACGAAATTGATCTTACTATGTGCAGACAGTTGATTGTATAATTGATGTATCTGGTTAACACCAGACCAAATATTTTCTATGCAGTGAGTGCACTTAGCCAGTTTATAAGTCAACTGAGATAGACACACTAGATTGTTGTGAAACATGTGTTGAGATACTTGTGAGGCATAATTCGACATGGTTTGAGATATACTTCCAGTATTGATATGATATGGCAGGAATATATTGACTCTAATAGGGCAGGGAGCGCAGTGGACAAAAAGAACACCTTCAGGTGTTGCTTCACTTTGGGATCTTTCATGGTTTCCTGGTGTAGTAGGAAATGAACTTTTGTGGCGTTGAGAACAACAGAAGCATAATACATTGAATTAAGTATGATAGTTTGTGAAGCAGTGTGGCTTCACAAGATCCTTGCAGATCTATCCAAACATGCGTTGGATTCCACCATTATTCATTTTGGTAACCAAAGTTGTGTGAAGCTCTCTGATAATCCAATGTTTCATGACAAATCGAACCACATTGAGATCAAGTACCACTTCATCCGAGACATGGTGCAAAGGAAGTATTGGTGCAGTACCTTCCTACAGATGAGTAGGTTGTTGATTTTCTTACCAAACCAGGATGAAGTTTAAGTACTTCCGTGACAGACTTGGCGTGGCAGAGAATGCCTCCCTCCCTGAGATAGAGTGTTGATGTTTATAGCTTCCTGAGACATTCTCCAGATCGTACTCCTTTGTGACTGAGTTGATTTGATCTGTGATGACACTTATCTGAGAAGGGATAAGTGAGGCACCTATCTGAGAAGGGATAAGTGCAGTTGGGCTTATAACCCAACGTCCCATGTAGAGAGCACATGAGGACATGTCAAGGGAGTTGACCCTTGATTTCATACACTATGGGAGCTGACCCTAGTGTTTCTAGAGGATGTAGCCTCTAGAAGTCCACATGGAATGCCATGTGTGACAAACATTTTCCAGACCATACTCCTCTGTGAATTGAGTTGAGTTAATCTGTGAGGACACTTATTCGAGAAGGGATAAGTGGAACACTTATTCGAGAAGGAATAAGTGCAGTTGGGCTTATAACCCAACGTCCAATGTGAAGATCACATGAGGACATGTTAAGGGAGTTGACCCTCGACGTCATACACTATGGGAGTTGACCCTAGTGTTTCTAGAGGGTGTAGCCTCTAGAAGTCCAGATGGAGTGCCATGTGTGACAAACTTTATCCAGATCATACTCCTCTGTGAATTGAGTTGAGTTGATCTGTGAGGACACTTATTAGAGAAGGAATAAGTGCATTTGGGATTATAGCCCATTGTCCCATGTTCATAGAACATGAGGACATGTCAAGGGAGTTGACCCTTGATGTCTCACACTATGGGGAGTTGACCCTAAGTGTTCCTAGTGGGAGTGGCCTCTAGAAGTCCACATGTGAGTGTCATGTGTGACAAATCTATTACTACTATGGTGGTTTTGTACCACTGGCGGAGATTGTGTGTCTCTGGACAGTAGTTGTGTACTACTATGGAAAGATACATCCTTAGCTAAGAGGGAGTGTTGATGTTTCAACATCGGGCATAACTTCTCCTACATTGGGCTGTAGACCAAGGGAGATAGGATACATTTATCACAAAGGTGCACTTGTGATAAATGGGTCTAGATGTAGTCCTTCCAGGATCATGACAAGGAATAATATGGACTCGAGGTGCTTGAAGTGATTTCCACGTGTCAGTTAGTATCAAGCCGACATTCACTCATAGGTGTGTTCCTGTGGTGAAAGATCATGGTGTGGTCTCTGTCTTAGTCATGGTGATTTGACAAGGAA
Source organism: Picea engelmannii (assembly GCA_009831015.1). NCBI lineage: Eukaryota > Viridiplantae > Streptophyta > Pinopsida > Pinales > Pinaceae > Picea > Picea engelmannii. Next base: position 213,584 of record ML804977.1, on the reverse strand, counting down.
TGATAAAGACTCAATATGCTATATGTTATTACATGCAGACCCAAAGTGAGCCTAATCTTAGAGAGAGTTAATTGGATAAGAGGGAGAATCGCAGAAGAAGTTTCTCCTGGGTTCAGGTGGGATAGAGATGTCTCCCAAGACTGATAGACAAGTGTCATGAGTGTAGGGTGAATTTTGTATACTTCAAAGACAAGAGTGGCATGTTTCAGAATGTATCCCTCATTGATAGGGAGTGTTGATGTTTGGACAACATTGGGAAGACATTCTCTAAAGATAATAATTAATAATATAATTATTATTGATTATTGAATATAGTATATAATAAGTAAATGATAATAATAAATAGTTATTATTATTCAAGGGATGCATCCTTTCATGGATGGTCACCTTATATTCCCTATATATGGAACACTCATCATTGTAATAATACATCAATCAAATCTCATATGAAGAAAAACAACAATCCACATGTACAAACTATCATTTATGGCTATACAAATTTGGTTATAATGGAATAAAAAGTAATATACCACAAAATTGGCAGGCTAAATGAGTGAGCCGAGTGCATTATATGTAACTACGAAAACTTACATTCTCATATATAAAACTAGTTGTCCACATGTACAAACTATCATTTATGGCTATACAAATTTGGTTATAATTGAATAAAAAGTAATATACCACAAAATTGGCAGGCTAAATGAGTGGGCAGAGTGCATTATATGTAACTATGAAAACTTACATTATCATATATAAAACTATTTGTCCACATGTACAAACTATTATTTATGGCTATACAAATTTGGTTATAATTGAATAAAAAATAATATACCACAAAATTGGCAGGCTAACTTGAGTGGGTCAAGTACTTTGAACTTTATGCAAGATTTGTAATATAGTTGTCCTTCATTCAGATGAAGGTTCCTTAGGAAAATAAGTAACATACTAAAAGTAGAAAAAAAAAATTAGAGTCATAAAAAAATTTGTATATATTCTAAAAATTAATTCAATATCCTTAATCCAAATAATTCATCCAAATTAATAAATTATTTTTTTCTAATATATCACTCCAACAAATAGAAAAACCAAATAAAAAAGACACACTTACATACCTACATAAAAGACATATACACACTTAACCCACACACTATTATAAGTGAACACATTAACCAAATAAGAAAGACACACTTGCATACCTACATAAAAGACATATACACAGTTAACCCAAACATTATTATAAGTGAACACATTATTATAAGTGAAATGGCATACTCACATAAATAAGAGACACAATCTCTAAGAAAAAATATATCACGTTATTCTGATTCAGAATATCTTTCAGCTCCATGACTCCTTTCATTTTGGTTTAACGACTCCTTCATTTTAGTTAGAGGTGTTTTACGAAGGAAAAACGAGTATCATTACTGATACCCTGAAGCATCCCTTGACTAACCAAAACAACGGACGAACCTCGTCTCTTAATAATCCACCACACGCCTTCATCCACGCCGCAGAGTTTATCCATAATGAAGATACAATCCTAGAAATACTGTCCATCGTCCATACGCCAGAGACAGAAGGAAACGATGGTTTCCTTTCCAGTGCCCGGCCGCACCAAACGAAGAGACTTTCCCCACCACATCTCTTTCTTCAACCACAACTCCACAAGAGGAAACCCTCCCTCACGCTTCTCTCTTCTCACTATGAACAAATCATTGTGAAGGATAGTCAAAACCAACTCCACATTGTTAAACCTGGTGCTCAAATGAGGTCGAGCATATAAATAAGGCATCAGGAAGGATGCCATCCATTTTCTTGTCGTGGAGCCGTTGTAGGCTTCATCTTCAACCAGTCCTCCCGGCAAAGAACCATTGTAAGTTTCAGCTTCTTCAGGTTCTTGCACCCACCTACAATGAAAGGAATTAGCCAGAGATTCATCAGTCGCAGAAATCTGAAAATGAAACACACGAAAAACTAATCTCTCTAAAGCCAAATGCTCAATCTTCAAAGACCCTAAATCTGGCTGACCATCATCTCTATCGCCCACAAACACTACATATATCTTCCCATTCCACTCGAAAACATGCTTCAACTCGAACGCACAGTGAGGAAGCACGCCCACTAGGAGATCAGACTCCACAGTCCATCTCCCATTCTCCACATCGAAAAGCTCAACCCCAACAGTTTTTTCAGGTCGCGGGATGCAGCGGGCCATCCGCAGGGGCAATGTCAGCAGTCTCGTGAACTTTACGAATATGAAATTGGGAAAGTGGGATTGGTAACTATATTTTTCGTGCTCTGCCAATTTCCATTTCCCTTGCTGTTGGTCGGAGTCCATTGCCATACTATGCTTATGAGCATTATCTGTCCCTCCATTGAAGCAAAACACTAAAGATCCATTTGCAGGGATTCTGGAATGTTTCTTGACCATGTTTGATTATGGTTCAACATGTTTGACTAAGGGTGGTAATGTTTAAACATGGTTAATTTTGATTGATCTTAATTTACAATGGTTGATCATGTTTGACTATGGTTAATAATGTTTGATTATGGTTGACCATGTTTGAATATGGTTGACATTGGTTAATGGTTGTTTATGGATTTTGGTATGTTTGACCATGGTTAACTATGTTGGACTATGGTTGACCATGTTTTATTGTGGTTGACAACAGTGGGCCAAGGTTGACTATGGTTAACCATGTCTAGTTATGGTTCACCATGGTTAAATTTGACTGACCATGTCTAACTATGGTAGACGTTAGTTGAATATATTTGATTATGGTTCATTATAGTGGAATGTGTTTGAGTATGGTTCACTTTAGTTGACTATGCTTCACTTTAGTTGATTGTGGTTAACTTTGGTTCAAAATGGTTGAATATGTTTGACGATGGTTGACCATGGTTGACTTGAGTTGACCATGGTTCACTATGGTCGACTTTGGTTTACTATAGTTGACCATAGTCGACTATGTTTGTCCATAGTAGACCATGATTGAGTTTGGTCAAATAAGATTGAATTTTGTAGTCCATTGTTGGGCATGGCTAACTATGGTTAACCTTGTTGACTATTGTTGACCATGGCTACCCATGGTTGAGTATGGTCATTTTCCAATATAATTATATTCATATTAGTCGACTTATGTCGAATTAATACATTCATCAGTGATTGTGTCAAATTGCAACATCCATCTAGGGTTATCTTGCATTGTGTCAACTGTAAAGGGTTATGTTCATTTGCAACATTCCCCAATTCCTATGTCACATTTTGGCATTTAGATTCATTGACTTATATGTTGAATTGACTATGGTTGACCATGTTGATTATGGTCATCCATGGTTAACTATGTTTGACATTGTTCATTTTGTTTAAATCTGGTTTACTATGGTAATGTCACAGTGCGACATTCATAGTAGTTGATTTATGTTGAATTGTTGTGTTTTTCAATGGTTTTTTCACTTTGCAATGTCCATCAAGTGTTATTTTGCATTGTGACATTGCTCAAGGGTTATGTTGCATTATGATGTTCCCCAATCATAATGTCACATTTCAACGTACATCTTTGTTGACTTGTGTCAAATTGAAACATCCATTAATGGTCATGCCCCATTTCAACGTTCATCAAGGGTTTTGACACCTTGCGTCATTCCCTAATGGTTATGTTTTAGTGTGATGTTCTTGAATGGTCATGATGCATTGTCACATTCATCTTAGCAGACTTGTATGGAATTGTTATGTTCCTTATTTGTTATATCACATTATTACATTCATAAAAGGGTTATGTCACATTTATGATGTTCCTTAATGGTTCTATCATATTGTGATGTTCATGTTGGTGCACCTATGTCATATTTCATTTTTTTAAGGATTTTGTTGCATTATGACATTCGTGAATCTATATGTTGGTTTGGTTTATTATGGGTGACCATAGTTGACTATGTTTGTCTATGGTAGACCATAGTTGACTTTGGTCGAGTGAGATTAACCTTGGTAGACCATCTAGGTTGGGCATCGTTGACTATGGCTAACCATGTTGACTATTATTGATGATGGGTACCCATGGTTGACTTTGGACGAGTAAAACTGACCTTGGTAGACCATGGTTGGGCATGTTTGTCTATGGTTAACCAGGTTGACTTTGTTTATGATAGGTACCCATCATTGACTATGGTTATGTCACAATAGTTATGTTCATCTTAGTTTATTTTTGTTGAACTACTACATTCCTCAATGGTTGTGTCACATTGCATCATCTATTGAGGGTTATGTTTCACTGTGACAATCATCAAGGGTTATGTTTGATTGTGAAGTTCCCCAATTCTTATGTCACATTGTGACATTTAGATTCATTGACTTATGTTAAATTTCCTATGGTTATCCCTGGTTGACTATGGTTGACAATGTTGATTATGTTAAATCATGGTTTACTATAGTAATGTCACAATCTGATGTTCATCTTGCTTGAATTATGCTCAATTGTTGCATTCCTCTATGGATTTTTCACATGTTGATGTCCATCAAGGAGTATGTCACTTTGCGACATTCCTTAATGTTTGTCTCACATTTCAATGTCCATCAAGGGTTATGTCATATGGTTATTTCATATTACAATGTTTATCATGGTTGATTTATGTTAACCATGGTTGCAAATTATATTGAATTTCTACATTCCTCAATGGTGTTGATGCCTTGTCACATTAATCAAGGGTTATGTCACATTTATGATGTTCCTTAATGGTTATGTCACACTCCAATGTTGATCTTGGTGGAATAATGTCGAATTGCAGTGATTATGAAGGGTTTTGTCTCATTGTAATGTTCATGAACATATATGTTGGATTGTGATGTTCATCTCATAATTCGTACATTACAATGCAAGGGCTTTGTTAAATTGTGGCGTTCCTCAATGATTTTTTCATATTGCAATGTTGATCATGATTGGGTTATGTTCACCATGGTTGTCTTTAGTTTTCCATGGTTCACTATGGTTGACTTGGGTTTACTATGGTTGACCAATGTCTACTAGGTTTGACTATGCTAGAGTATGGTTTTGCATGGCTTACAATAGCTAACTATGTTGACATATATGAAAATCATTATAATTGGGTTATGTGTAATGATTGTGACATATTTAAAATTGTTGTAGCTAAAATAAAAAATCGTTATAGTTAAAGTCTACAGAGGTATACATACTCTGCCCCTCTTTGGATTTGAACATGAAACCTCTTAGGAGGAAACACATGTTCTTAACCATTAGGCCCACTCAGGCTATATTAGTTTTGAGACATATATGAAAATCATTATAGTTGGATTAGCTATATTATCTTAACTTGTACTTAATTTTTTTTTATGAAAATCATTATAGTTGGATTAGAGATCTTATCTTACCTTATGTCCACAACCCCCTAGGGTTTTTGCAGTGGACTGAATAGTGGTCCTTTGAGACTTATTTTAGAGGTTCCCCATACATCTAGGTTTGTTTTGGCTCTGTAGTAGTACCAACTAGCGTGGAGAGTCTATAAGTCTAGATGGCCTCACATGTCGATCTCCCATAGGATGACGAGGACAAACTATGGGAAAACGATGGTATATTTTTAGGGACAAGACCTATAAACTAATGTATGAATGTTAGCGACATGTGGCAGTTTCTCCACTGTAGTTCCCTCGGCTACAGTTAAGAAAACCTGTAATCCTCGACACCTCACCTTGGATGATGGTAGAGCTTTTACTTCGGCCTTAAAGTCCACTAAAAAAGTTCAACAGGTGCCCCTCGATGCTAGAAGATAGATCTCACCTGGAACACTTCACGTGCCTTACACGAGCCCTGATCCAGACTGCAAAAAAGAGAATCCTATTGATAAGGCTACCCATTAGCTCCTCCTGTTCCCGGTCCTTCACCCTGTTCAGAAGTCCCTCCACCGAAACCTGTTACACAGAACTCACATCTTCATGGTAGTGGTGTAGGACATAATAGATCTATAGGTAGCTTGGCTCGGTTAAACTGCAAGCAAAAGTGTTGGAAGGTGTGTGAGGTTAAACCAAGTTGTGTCCTCTGATGTGACATTGCAATGGACATGGTGATTGGCTTTTCGGAGAAAGAGCTAGTGGGTAACTTCTATTATTCCAGGATGAACAAGAACTAATTGTCTGAATGGCTTTTAATATTCTGAAAACCTATTTTAGGTTACTGTCCTAGGTTTAGTTTATTGTCGAATCACTGGATGTATTTCCACTTTCTTTCTGAAAGTGATCTACTGAGTATTTTGGGATCTCCATGTATTATTGGAAGATGCATCCTAATGTTAAAAATATGGTACCCGAGTTTCAACCCACTCCTGGAAAACTTCACGAAAAGGAGTTTTTGGATGCTACTGCCCGACTTTCCAATCGAATTACGGTCCATCGGGATATTTGAGGCAGTTGCAAATTCTGTTGGTAAATTGATTTTCTTTGACGAGCATTCACTCTACTGGAATAACAAGAGAATTGCTTGGATTCTAGTTGAATTAGATCTGGACATAGGTCTGCCAAATATTATCGACATCACCATCAAGGATTCACATCTCCTTCAAGTTGTGGACTTTTGGAAGGAACCCTTCTGATTCCACTCCTGCTGGCAAACGGGCCATCTAAAATCTAAATGTCCGGAGTCCAGGGAGTGAGCACAAAGCTTTGGCCCAACTTTGTCTGTTTTTTATCAAGCTGAAGGTTTTGGTCCAGGTCCCTTCGAGAATGGTTCTTTCTTAGGTAAGATGCATTTCTTTTTTCCTTCCTTCTTTAGAAAACTTTCCTCTGATGAGCTTGATTATTTAAAATGTAATGAAAGGTGGGTGCTAGATATTTTCGATGATTTTTGGGACCTTCTAATGAAAAAATTCAATAAATTGGGCGCTTATCATGATTTGAGGTCCACTGATTTATTTCATGACAACCTTGGGGATACCCAACCAAATTCCCCCATTGATGTCGCTCCATTTGAAGTTTCTCCCCCCCTTTTTTTGGGCCCAAAGAAGGGTTGCTCTAAGACAAAAGTATGATGATATTTGGATGTCCTATTACACATCCTAACACTATTTCAAATGATTTGGAGAAACTCACATGTGATGGTTTTTCTGTACCGGATCCTTGCACTAGAGCAGATCCTGATTGCTTAAGCTATGTTGGCCCGATTTTTTACTCTTCCAACCACATCCCTAAGTCTCTAGAGTCCTTATCCCCCAAGCCGCTTCCCGTTTCTAACCAAAATAATCTACTTCCCTCTGCTTCAGAATGATCTAATGTCACCATCCGTAAAAATACCAGACCCCTCTTTCCAAAAGTTTTCCCTGGAGATACGAAGGGTGGTTTGGCACCTTTCAATGAGTTTTCCCCTATAATTATAGACCACGACAGTTCATAGACCGTGATTCTCCCTGGTTCCTGGAACCAAATCCTGATAGGATCTCCATTTCGACCCTTAGAGAAAGCCAACCGACGTCCCTAGTTTCCTTATGATTATCCTTTCCTACAACATTCGATGGTTCGGGGGACCCTTAAAACTTGATTCCCTCAAAGAACTTATGAAACAGATTAACCTTGACATCATTTTTCTTCAAGAAACTTTAGTGAACGACGATAAAGCAAAACATTTGTTCCTCCAATGTTTTCCTTCGTGGATTGTTTTGGTTCTGGATCCTTGTGGACGTTCGACTGGTTTGTTGAATGGATGGAACCCAACATGCGCTGAACTCTATGCTTTTGGTACCTCTGCAGGTATCTATCTGGAAGGCAAGTTCAAATAATCCATGGATAAAGTGAAACTCCCCAACTGTTACATGCCCTATAAAGATAGGGAACTTTCCTGGCAACCTACTATTCAATCTGGATTATTGAGAGAAGAAGGTATTATTGTGGGTGGTGACCTCAATTTCACCCTTTTTGCGAGGGAGGTGTGGGGAGATTTATCCAAAAGTGACCATCTTCCCGATTTCTTCACAAGCCTCATACAGTCTTCTGGTTTAGTGGATATTTAGCCGACCAAATTAGCTCCTACTTGGAGGAATGGGAGAGCAAGTTTTGTTGGTATTTCGAAAAGACTGGATCTTTTTCTTCTTGATGATTCTCTTATTGGCAGGAATAGTAAGATCAGATCATGGGTTATTAATTCAACCATTTCAGACCATAATCCGATATGCCTACAATTGGATTCCTTCTCCCATAGATCTCCTCCACCCTTTAAATTCAATACTTCTTAGATCAAGGATCCGACTTTTACCTCCCTTATAAAGAATACATGGCTTTATATGGAACATTTGTCAGACCCTTCCTATATTCAACTTATGTGTGTAAAACTGAAGAATTTAAAGAAAACAATGGTACACTAGTGGCAGAGGGACAAGAAAGAACAATTACAATCAGAACTACACCACATTAAAACAAAGATGGCAAATATATTTGAAAAGTGTTCGTCACAGGTTTTTTCTTAGGAAGATATGGATATCCTAAAGGCACCGCGACAAAAGAAGGAAATGATACTCTTTATTGAAGAATCTACATGGAGGATTAGAAGTCGGGCTATCTGGCTTAACAATGGTGATAAGAACACTAAATGTTTCCATAAGTATTCCACACATAGAAGGTCTCAAAATTCTATATGGGATATAGGAGATGATGATGGTGTCATTTATTCATCCGAGTATGAGATTAAAAAGATCCCATTGAAACATTTTAAAGATTAGTATACTGCGATTAAGGTAGAGGATACCTGTACCCAGATCAAGGTACTTGAACATATGCCAAAGTTTTTCAATGAAACATAAAGTGATGAGATCAGCAAAACATTCACATTAGAAGAAGTTAAAGAAATTGTTTTCTCTATGCCAAAGGATAAAATCCCAGGCTCGGATGGCTGGACACAGGAACTCTTCTAGACTTTTTTTGAGATCATGGGGGAGGATCTTCGCAAGGCCATCAAAGAATACAGATGTTATGGATCTATACCGAGTATACTGGTTGCACTCAATGATATCTTCTTCGCTCTTATTCCCAAGGTAAACAAGCCAGAAACCCTTCATGATTTCAAGCCAATTTCCCTCCGTAATTTTTTTTATAAATTCATTTCTAAAATTATTACCACAAGGATGAAAGAAAAATTGGAAGCATGTAGCTCCTTTGAGCAGTTTGGTTCCTTAAAGGAACACTTAATCTTTGATGGTGTTCGTATAGCACAATAATGTTTACACACTGCTAAATCTAAGAAGTTAAACACCATTATTCTTAAGTTGGATTTGAATAAAGCATATGATAAGGTGAAATGGAAATTTATAAGAATGTTATTAACTGAAATCGAGTTAAAATGGGAGGTTACCCAATGGATTATGGCTTGTATTACCTCAGTTAATATGGAAGTTTTAACTAATGGCTCTCCAACTGATTTTTTCAAAAGTTACTGAGTGATTTGACAAGGTTGTCCCCTACCCCCCCTGTTATTTTTTTTGGTTGTTGAATGTCTAAGTACATTATTGAAAAACGTTTTGGTAGAAGGGGATTTTCATGGCCTCAAAGTTGCAACAACGACCATAGTATCTCATATTCTCTTCGTAGGTGACGTTTTAATTTTAGGGGGTGGAAAATTTGAAGACTCGATGGAATTCAAAACTATCTTAAATATTTTTTGTATCGCCATGGGTATGGATATAAATTGTCAAAAATCATGTTTTCTTGCACAGAACATTGATCCCAGACTAGAACAGAGAATTCAATCAGCGTTCAACATACAATTCATCAACATAGAGGAAGGCATGAAATATCTTGGGTTTTATTTAAAACCAAACTGCTACAAGATAGCGGATTGGAACTGGTTGATTCAGAAGATCGAGAAAAGAATTAACAATTGGACATTCCAGTGGCTTTCTTTAGGTGGCATAATGGTCTTAATGAAATCAGTTCTACAAAGCATCCCTATGTATTGGCTCAGTTTAGCAACGATTCCTACATCTATTTTACATAAGATTCAACAAATTATTCCATATTTTGTATGGAGAGGAGTTAACAAATCTACATGATTTCACTTATCCAAATGGAAAAACATTGCCAGTTCAAATCCTGTTGGAGAGGACTAATTTGTAATAGTCTGTGGATTCAGATCCTTAAAAGAAAATATTTAAAAGGAGTAGATCTGACCTCCTCACTACGAAAATAAGAGTGTAAGTACCCTACTGTCTCTATTATATGGAGAATATTTATGGGTTTTTTTCATATTATTAAGCGATGGTTGGCTTGGAAAATAAGGTGTGGTAAAGAGGTTATTATTGGAAAGGTTCCTTTCATTGGAGATAATACTTCATATAAACTCTCATCATCTTTAACTCAACATCTCAACATTCGATGTATGTATACCTTAGCACAAGAGGCCTTACTAGATACACCAGGTTTTACTCAAAGATGGATAGATGCCAGCCAACTTGGACTATCAAGAGTATTGGAAACTAAATGTAATAATTTCATTGTAAATTTGAAAAGAAGTGGAATTACACTCAATAATTCAAATGACAAAATTGGTTGGTCATGGAACATGGATATAGGAACAATAACTACTGATTTAGCATATCAATCCATCTCTAGCAATTATCACAAGGAAAGATCTAGATGGTGGTTTAAGTCTGTATGGAGAGTTAATATACCAAGTAAAATTACTTGCTTCATGTGGTTATGCTTGAAGGACTGTATCATCACTGGTGAAAATTATAGGAAACGAGGAGGTATTGGACCTTCATTTTGTAGTCTTTGTCTCAAGGATGAAGAGACAACTACTCGTCTATTTATACGTTTTGTTACCACACAATTCATATGGAAAGGAATCTTAAACTCTCTCAATATTACAGATTCTTGGAAGTATTCCACTTTGAAAGAAAATATGTTGCAATGGTTTACACAATATCCAAGGATGAGACATATTCCTTTTCTGGTTATTTGGGGAATATGAAAGTATAGAAACAAAATCTTATTTAAGAACTGACAAAGAGAAGACTCCACAGTAACTAAGAAAATTATGCTTGATATTAAGGAACACAAAGGAGTAAGAGAAGTAGAAAAATTTGATTATATACTAAATCCAGTCATCTTTGATGAAAATCCAATAGGATTTTTTGATGGTGCAAGTGTTGATGATAACTTTGGAGTTGGCATATTTATAAAATTAAATTCAAACCACAGTTATAGGGCTCACTTTGCAAGAGGAAAAGGTAATAATATGAAAGTTGAAATTATGGGACTATGGGGTCTTTTATACTTTGCTTATAGGTTGTCCATAATTAAATTGATGGTTGTTCGAGACTCAAGGTGGCCATTGACTCAATTAACGACCGTTCAAATCTGAACCTGATATATTTATGCAACTAGAAAGAACAGAGGAGATGTTTAAAGGAGAAATTTGAAGAAATCAAATTCATGCATGTACATCTGGAATACAACACAATTGTAGATATACTCTCCAAAAAAGCATTGGAGAGCCCCTTGGATTGGTTTTTTTATGAGGAGATCATTAAAGAGAATGTAGTAAATGCTAATAACTTTTTGATATTTAAAGTCCAAAACCAATGTACATTGACATTATATGGAAAGTTAACTTTTACTTTTAGATTAGCTAAGTTTATGATACTATGTATAGCAAATTGACTGAAGTCATTAGAAACTTTCTTGAATACTTGCTTAAAGTATATGTTAAACTATCAATAATTTTGAGGAGACTATCTTACCTTATACTTCATGAAATTTCACAATTTACCAAATTTACTAATTTTATAGAAATATTTTTTATTATGTATAATAAAAATAAAAAATAAATACTTTGTTTTTATATAAAAATATTGTAATTTAAAAAAAAATTAATAAAATATATATCAAAATATATATATAACATTTTTATTTTAATAATTGATTTTTAATTAAAAATAAAATAATTAAATTGAAATACATGATGCAACTTCTACAACTTCTCTTACTTATCTTATGATATTTTATTTCCAAATAAATATTATATAATAGTATAACATGATGATCGTTTAAAATAAAAACATTCTAATGTTATTTAATATTTCATTTCAAATAAAAATATTATTCAAATTTTTCTTAATCTTACCCTATTTTGTTTTAAAATAAATATTATATAATATTAAAACATGATCATCATTTAAAATAAAAACATTATAATATTATTTAATATTTCATTTCAAATAAAAATATTATTCAAATTTTAAATTAAATGGATTTTTAAGAATAATATTTCATTTTAAATAAAAATATTATTCAAATTTTAAATTGAATTGATTTCTAAGAATATTAATATTAAACTAAAATATTATATTTACCTGGAAAGTCTTACACCTATTGATAATGGGTACATTTGATAGGTTTTTAGTGCTTAATCAGTTTTGCATGGAAAAGATTAAATATTGATGGAATATTTTTAATCCTCCCAATAAATCAATGAGTATGATTTCAACCACTAAATTCCTCACTATTATAAAGGCTTTCTTTTACATGTTTATTTTTTTACTTTATGTGTTCACCAGCGATGATTTTTACTATAACTATTATTTACTGAGTGGGATTTTCCTCCATGAAACTCTTACCGCATCGGTTATTTAATGAGCAGCGTTTTGTTATTCAATATGCTTGGATTTTTACTACATCTACTATTTACTACATCTATTTTTACTACATCTACTATTTACTAGGCAGGATTTTCCTCCCTGAGGCTCTTACGTGAGGTTTTTTATCTGATCCATTTTATTATTTTTATTAGTGTATAAATTATTTTTAGTTAGTAAATTTATTATAATTCGATTGATTTAAGTGATTATTTTTAATAAATTTATTGAAATTGAAATATAATTCTCGAGTATAAAAAAGGGTTATTATTTTTTTAATAAATTATATATATATATATATATATATATATATATATATATATATGGTAACGTTTCATTTTATAGCCACTTTTCATTTTCTGGTGTGCATACCCAACATTACATACATCTCAACTTGAACTTCTTATTACCATGCATATCATCTTGATTGTCTATATTTATATTTAATGCCATGAAATAAATGTTGAAATGGTGACAACAAATCCCCATGGGATTTGGATCTCGATCATATTATTCAGTTTTTGGTTGTGATAAAGTAATCTAAGTTAAAATGTACAATTAATGAATTAGTTTCATTGTAATCGAGAGAAGTTGTTTAAATATGTGTGCCTGAGAGATGAGAAAATCACCTTTATACTAAACCAAATCGAGCCCGGAATCTTATTGGACATGGAAAGATGTGGGATAGGTGGCCGACCTCCTGGAGGGAGCGATGTACATAGACTGGGTGAGTGGGGATGCAGCTCTGTGGACCTTTCATCGGCCCTGATAGGTGGTGGTATGACACCCTTCTCAAAGGAACCGTAAGTGACACTCTCGCGTCATATGGCTCCATCCCGGGAATATTGAGTATCCCTTTGACACAACATCTAGGTCCATCTGCGACTGTAGGATATGGACATGGAATAACTGCCTCTATGACCTTTTTCTTTTTATCTATATATTATGGATTTTATCCTAGCTAGGCTAGAACAGAAAGGGTTGTTGTGGGTATTGGTTCAACTCAGTCAACTGGGCGAAGTAGTGGTCGAGTCCTGGATCGTCTGAGTCACTTGGTGGATCGACTGGATCATCAATAAGGTAAGCGTTGGATGGTGCTGCTGGGCAAGATGATGGCTTTTGAAATAATAAAAGAAGCGTTGGATGGTGCTGCTGGGCAAGATGATGGCTTTCGAAATAATAAAAGAGATGTTGGTACTAGCACTGACACATCACTGGTTTCGGGTAAACGGGTACTGGGTTATCAACTTCAATTGCTTCAACCACATGGCGGGGCGACCCTTGCATCCGCGAGATCATTTCCTACTAGCGTGAACAGTATATTTCATCTCTCCTAAGTATCTAGAGTTATGGGTGGGATAAATATATAAGTAAAATGCCATTCAAAGTAGACATACTGATCTATCCGTCCAAAGCACATCTATGGCCCACATCTACTGAAACTGTGCGTGATGCCTTCTCTCTTGCTTCTTCCTGTGCCACTGATACTTCTATTTACTCTCTTTTGAACTTGTTTCAAAATAGGTCAACCGTAGCCCGAGGTTTAAGGTAAATGACAGGTACTCCCACCCTTGTTTATGTCTGTGGTGTCACTTATGGTGATGCTATTGAAGTTGGTGCTACTTCTGCCTTTGTCTCTCCCACTGATGGTGACACATAGGCTTTATTACTTAGTGATGAATTAGGATCTTTATTTATTCTTTAATACTCTTTAGAATATTTATTCCTGATCTACTCTTTAGGATTAATTAGGAAGAGACAGGAACTAGATAGTCAAGATTCAGCTAAGAACCGCTTTCTCTCTTTAGCTTAGGATATGTAGGAATTAGAATTAGGAAGAAACTCTATTTGTTCTTGAAGTACAATAAAGACAAGTCATTGTACAACCTTTATATCAGTCCATTAAAGCTTAATAATAGTCACCTTTAGGAATGATAAGGACACATGGCACCAGGACAATGTCACTCAACTAGGCGGGTGACTTGGGTTAATCAATCAATTCAGGGCTTTCAAGGACAAAGGAGGATGGAGGCTAAATGGTAGGCAGAGGTATAGGCAAATTTCTACTTGGAAACCATCATAACAAGTCACATTATCCCGGAGCAGGGTATGTCAATAAAGCATGGTTTTTCTGGGGGTATGCTTTGCCTTTCGGCAGCCTGAGTCACTTGCTATTCTCTTCTGGTGCTCGCATTTTAAGCTCTGCCTCTTTCTTTTTCTCATGTTACTCTCGGCAAGCCCTTCTGTACAGCGAAAGAAAAATAAGGATCAATTTGCCTTGAGATCACATGTGGCCTCTCCTACTGACACAGGGACGCTCTTTTTTCAATCCCTCTTGTTCGTTAGAGACATTTCATTCTTTTTTTTTTCCATCATCAGCCCCTCTCAGTAGAAGTCTCTCTGCATAGTAAAGAATGAGAAGACCGGATTTGAAAAGAGACGGTAAGTGGATCCATACTACTCGCACAAGGACACTCTTGTTTTTCTGTGTTCTCCTTCCGATTCATAAGGTTTCCTGACATAAATGTTTAGCAAAATTTGCTCCATTGACTACATTTTAGAAGTTCCCAGGTTTCACAAGTATACCAGGTCAAGCGGGGTAAGGGTGTGGAAGACCAACACAAATGATGACCAACAACCTTGAAATCCCGAAGAAACCAATAAACGACTCATCAGCCACACTAGTCAAATAACACAAGACTGGGCCATGTAAGATTTAAAATAAAGAAAGGCATCCATGGTCAAACCCTAATAGACTGAAGGAAAGAGACTGCAATAACCAATCTAAATAAAATACTTASTGCAATGAGATTTGAAAGCCTGTRCATTTATGAAGCAAGGACAATGAAGTACATMACAGGRGATCAAACCCTTGCATGTGGGTCTTGGTGTCGGATCCAAGCCACATGATATCCCTGGCTGGCAGAAAAAGAGCTTTTGGAGGCATGATGCAAGGTATAAAAGGCTTTGTCTGATGTTCATCTCCAAAAACATGAGGTACCCCTCATGTTTAGGGGTAACAGCTGGCTCTTACTATGGGATAGGTACTCTGAAGGAGTGCATGAGGACCTCAGATCTCTGGAATAGTAGATGCTACCTCAATCTTCGAGCTATGGTCAGATGGAAACCTGTGTACACCTACACACATGTCTGACAAGAAAACTATTCAAAGAATCTGCTGTGGGTGACAAATCACCCCTCTTACTCATAAAAAGTAAAGCAAAAATGAAATATCATGAAATATGTACAAAATGTAAATGACAATGTACAAGATGAAATGAAAAGAAGTCTACAGAAAGAGAAAAAACTAAGCTAACATGTGAAAGCATGAAAGAAAAGCTAAACTAATCACATCAATGAAAGGGAAAAGTGAAAAGAAGAAAAGACAAACTAAACCTACTGTTCCTACCCTAAACATAGATAAAGTAAGGGTTAGGTGTAGTCAAACTGCCTATGAAGCCATCAAAGCTTCTCATCTGGATGTAACACTCGATCTGCATGCATTAGGAGTATCATGCAGCTACCAAAGTGACTTTCTTCATAGGAGCATGCCTTATTTATAATCATCAACTTGTGCCATGGAAAGGCATCAATGTCGCAGGCCCTATCTATCCATAGTTGGATAGGGCATATGAACTCATCTTCTTCATCAAGTTATCCCTCGTCCATTATTTCAATTATCAGAAAAGGAGGGCTGAGGAGATTCCAAAATAAAAAGGTGTCCACCAGAGTTTGAGATTGCATGAAATGAAATATGGATCATGATCTTGGGCTCATGGCTGAAACCAGGAGGCTGGAAGTACACTGCCAAAAACCTCCCAAAATACTGATGAGATAAATCAATTGAAAGAGAAAAGGGTCGAGTAATACCTTGCAAAACATGTTCAAAGATTCCCCGGAATGAGGGAAAAGAAGACTTCTAAGAGCCACCAAGAGAAAATCTCCTTTGCTGCTCAGAACCAGTAGTGGAAATCATGGAGGAGGTTTGAAGGATTTCCCTAGGAGAGGGCAAACTAACCAGCTCCATAGTCATCTGAGAATCAAAACTGTGCTGCTCCAGATCTGAAAGGCTGGAAGTGCTCTTCCAGGCTTGCCTTAGGGAAAGGAAAATACGGCTGAAGATGATCTTGAAATATGGATTCCAAGGATAATGTTTCCCATGCTTCAAGCACCATACTACTAGGCCTCGAAGAATCATAAACAGGTGTAAACCAAAAGAACTCCAATAATCATCATGCAATCAATCTTTATCAGTAGTCAAAAGAGAAAGGAGGAGAGCTTACCAGAGGATCTTCAATGATCTTAACTTCTTGCAAGACTTCCTCTTTAAAAGGATCTTCAAGAGGAATCTCTTTGCAAACTTTTGAAATGAGCTATTCATTAGCTCCTTCGCGAGGACCTTCATCTTCTAGGGTTTATTCAAAGTAATATTATTCATAAATCTCATCCAAAATTTTCTTTTGATCTTAAAGCCCTAGAAGATCACATTTTTACCAGGCATAATCAATCAGGTACAGCAGTGCCTCCTCATGTTCCTTAAAATCATTAAGGGAAATCTCTGAGGGGTTCCTTTGTAGTAAATTCATCATTCTCTTCAGGATGAGCTTCTTGTCTTTGAAAATTTCAACCCAGAGCATCAATGGGGCTTCCGACGAGGTCCTTATCTTCATAAGATATCCATGCTTCTTTTTAAATTATGAGAAAGTCCATGGAATGAAGATATTGACGCGGGAGGGAGGCCATAGTACCAGTCTTTAGCATGCTCTCCCATGGATTAAGAGAAGAGATTCATAATATAATATTCATCCATGTAGATAGAATTCTTCCTACATTCGAAAAGTAGTGGGTTAGTTGGGCTCATTGGCTTTATCTATAAAGCATTCGTTTCGTTCCACTCCTTCTCAGAATTAGAAATGAGTTGTCCAAATGTTTTGAGTAAGTAAGTAGGCTTGATCTATAAAGCAGCGGTTGACTCGAACATTTCTTGATCAGAACAATAATGAACTAGATTGTAAAACCCTATCGACTTGCTTTAGCACGGCCAGTAATAGAGTAGCTTTCATTCCAGCAAGAGGGGGTTCAAGAAAGAGAGAAAAAGGCGGATTTAGGTGGATGTAATGATCCGCGCTTCAACAAGTACCTGATAGACGTAGGTTTCTCTTTGTCCCAATCCATTTTAACACTCTTCGAAGCACTGCCACTAGAGTCTGTTTCTATACATAGGAAAAGCTAATCCAAGCACATAACCAAACCTCCCTTAAGCCTAGTCTTTCTCCTGTCACGTCGCGGCCTATTAATCGGTATAGTAAGTCGCCCATTAAGGTGCAGGAATTCCCTCTCTATTAATGTTCGAGAATATATATCTCGCCTCTTCCTCGCAGTCGCCCACTTGATGGCTTTCATGCTATAATTGTAGTTGTCAATTCTTCACCCCACTCATTCGGTCTGTTTCATGCTATGCTTTGTCCGATATCACGGCCTCGACCACTTAAGGGAAATAGATAGGGGAGTAGTTTACTCTCTATTATCCACTTTTGGAATGAATTTCCAACAACCACTGATTTCACACCACTTTTGTTTTTATAAGCCTACTCCTCTGTTAGAATATAATGGATGTGCTCGTTTTATCATTGACAATATCACTATTGTTACCCAACCATAGGCCGAAGCCACCCTCCGAGCACTTTAACCTTGACAGAGAATCATTCTGGAAGCAAACCCTAGGCTAGCTAGCCAAACAAAGGGTATTGCTCATTTCCCTAAGGATAGCGCATCAACAAGAGCTGATCATATAGTCAAAACCCTAACCAAGAGATAGTCCAACCCAAACGTGATCCGCTAACTGCAACTGCTGCAATGGCACCTCTCCTCAAATCTGCGCACAAGACTAGGCACTGCAGTGCGCACAAGTTGTTGCTTTGCAATTCTGAGACTGTCTGCCAGAATGAGAACTGGCCTCCAATATTTATACTAATTCTGGCTAACTGCCTGGGCCGACTTCTCATTCTGGGTATCTGTCTGTTTAGTATATATTAATTATTCTGGCCGACTTCTTCTCTTGGAGGCTAATAACCTAATATAAATTATCCTCTTGAGCCGACATGTCTTCTAGGGTTATTCACCAATTCATTAGGGTTTCTTCTTGCTTTCCAGAGTATTATATTCTCGTTAGGTTTACACGTGGAGCTAAATACCTCCCGCAGCTACCATAATATCAACACTCCCTCCTAGCTAGGGAGGTATTATGGGTAATGGTCTTGAGCACGAACATACCATTCACCCGGTAGCATCAACATAGACTATCTCATGACAAGATCATGAGCACCATCATCACCATCAGTGTCATCAGCCGTATCATCTCTCGAAACCATACTCCATCTGAGTAAGTAGACATGATTTTGGATAAGTCACTCACACCATAGAGTGATACAAGATCCATTCTTCTAATCTGGACATATGTCCTAGAAGAGTAAATGTTATGAACCATTTTCCGTGTAGGAAATCTCTGTTCTTTGATCATCCATCTAGTTGATAATCATTTCCAATATTGCTGATAGTCTTCAAGGAAATCGGAATAAAATAGAACACAACTGTGTCTATCCATAGTAGTACATAACTACAATCCAGTGGTACACTACCACACCAAATGACACAGAAGTACTTGATCAAACAGTGGAACACATCAACCACAGTAGTATATATCTATTGTCATACAATCTTCAAAACAATCATCTGATATAACCTGCACAGAAACAATGTTATGATATAAACTAAATCATATGGGCCATTTTTCCACTCACATCTGTGAGATCTTAGAAGAGCATCTACCCTCAAAAGGTAAGACATCAATGATGAGTTATCTGGACTATTCTTCTCAAGCAAGGAAGAATAATTGTCCTGATTTCTGAGCCTGGACCATTCCCCACCCTGGGCCATTCCTCCGACACTAAACAAAGTGTAACCTGGAGAGAATGAATCCGCCCTAAGGAATGCCTGTCCCTGATTGTTGAGCCTGGACCATTCCCCACCCTGGGCCATTCCTCTAGCACTAAAAAAAGTGCAACCTGGAGAGAATGAATACACCCTAAGGAATGACTGTCTGGACCATTTCCCATGTTAACCACAAGAGGAAAGGACTGTCCTATACCAACCTCCAAAACAGACCATTCCTCATGTTAACCACAATGAGAAATCGTTGTCCGATGAGGCGGGCCAGTCTTCTTGAGTAACTGTTAAGAAGAGAGACTTCCCTAGACCACTCCCCATGCTAACCACAATGGGAAGTCGTTGTCTATGGTACATCAACAATCTGGACCATTTTCCAAACTGGAAAATGTCTGTCTGTCAGAAATCTCAATCCACTTTCCGAACTGGAAAGGAAACTGCTCATCCTGGACCATTTTTTGAACTGAAAAATGACTGTCAATAAATCAATACATATTAGTGCTCCCTCCCAACCTGGGAGCCATCTCTTCCTTTTTTAATAAGGAAGTTGTCTCCACGAGCTCCAGATTCAGTACACAAACTCTTTCATCTTGGATATAATCTTTACCAAAATGTCTGCTTATCTGCTCATCTGTGGAGATATGTATTGGAGAACCACTTTCTCCTTTCTGGACTTCATCACGGATAATGTGATGTTTGATTTCAAATGTACTTTGGTTTGGAAAACTGGTTTTTCTCTGAAGGATTCATGTAGCTTTGATCAATAAAGTATATCATTGTTTGGAACACTGGAACATATCCATGTGGTACTTCTTCTATCATCATGAGATCTGATCTACTGAGTAATCATCTTGATACAATATCTCTGTTATAGAAAATCTTCACCACGCTTCTGCTGTGCATTGGAGGTTCTCCACCAAGTTATATTTTTCCATTTGCATACAAGGGTCGCTTTCTGGTATGCCTCAAAGTCTTGAGGTTGTTCTTCATACGCTATTTGTTCAATTTCTCTGGAGAACAGTCTTTGCATTTGTCTAATGTAGAATTCCAACTCATGGATGTTGTGGATGATATAACAACTCATGTAGAGATATGTCTAGTTTACCGGAATAAGTAATCATCATAGTCTTCTCCCTCCATCTGGGAGAACCTCTAGTTCTAGATCTTGCAATGCTTTCATTCATAAGTCTTCCATACATTGTTCTTCATCATGACTTTCAGTTCCTCTGCTTGATTGCTTTTAGTGAGTTCATATCAGGCTAGTAATCTTGTGATACAATGACTAGTTGTTCTGGCTTCTCTTTCTTTCTTGGAATCTTCATGTTCTTCTTTATGTTTTTCTTTATTTCTTGGGTCCATGGAGTTTCTTATAGATTCCATGCCCTAAAGATTCCACTTTTTCCTTTCATCATAGGATCATGGATGTGAATGGACAACCATGCATACTTTAAGACTTTTATTCGAAGAAGACTTCTTCTAAGGTCGAACTGAACACGTAGTGCTTTTCATGTTTGCTACCATGTATATATACTTCATTATCTTGAATGGATCATAGTATTATATCCCTCCTAATCCTTGCTTCATGTATGAATACATGCTCTTCTTTATGGTGATATATAATCGGCTCCCTCCATCTAGGAGAGTCCATGTTTCCGTCTGCATCCTTATTGTCTTTTGCAAAGCGTCATAAGTCTTTCTCCAATTTTCTCTTGATTTTTTACTTCTTTCTTCTAGGTTTCTTCAAGATTGATTCTGATTTCAGCTTATATTTTAATAGATTCCACAAGATTTATTTGATATATTTCATTCTTTCTTGTATAGTGATAGCAAACCTTATCTTGTTGTTCTTCCATAGATATAGTTCTTCTTGGAACATATTATCTTTTAAGATATAGATATACAAGATATTTACAGATACTTATGCAAACAAGATATGTACAAGAACTAAGAAGAGTATTGTTACCTTCAGAAGAAGAAGTCACTTTCATCCTTCTTAGTATTCTTTGTGGGTTCCTTTTCTTCGGTAACTGATACTTCATGTTTCTCCTTCCTTTTCTTTAGCTTGAGATAATGATTCTTGTAGTGACCATACTTTCGATAGTTGAAGCATTGTACTTCTGAAATGTCTTTCTCTTTATTTGGATTCCTCCTTGAACCAAACTTCCTTTTGTTCCTGAAATTCTTGAATATTTTTGTAAAGTTTTGATCATCGTACTTCCTTTGGGGTTTCTCTTTTTCACTAATCCTCGATTCTTCTTGAGCATAGCAAGTCCAATGTTCTTCAAATGTAGGATACTCCTTCCTTGTGTTCATGCTTGTGGCAATTGCATCCCATGTCTTGGGAAGACCATTAAGTACTATGTTTACCAATTCCTTCTCTGAAATGATCTCTTCAATAGCTTGTATTTGATCTCTTAACTGAGATATTCACACAAAGTATGATGTTATGTTGTCATCATCATTCATATTCATGTCATGGAGCTCATTCTTCAGACTCATTACTTGTCCAATGTTTCTGACTGAGAAGAGGTTCGTTAGGGAATCATACATCTTCTTCGATGAGTCAATATGGGAGATGTAGGGTATCAAGTGGTCCTTTATATAATCCACTATGATACTCATGGAATTGATGTCATCGTCTTTGAACTTCTCCATAGTTGCAACGTTCTGCGGTTTCTTCTCTTTCCCTTCTTCAAACTCTGGTTTCACGATCTTTCCTTTCACGATATCCATCACTTTATTCTTGGCAAGGATGAGATCAATCCTTGTCTTCCATGCTCTGAAGTTAAAAGCTCCATCTAACTTGTTCTCTAACTTCATAGAGTAAGTCATGGCTTCTTTGACTTGGTCAACTCTAGATTTGACCAAAAGCTCAAACTTCACGTCTTGGATTTCTGAGAGTACCAGGAGATGCGCTAGGCTAGGGCACACTGATCTATCCGGAGATTAGGTCAATCCTTTCATTTAAGGTGCCTCAATAAGAGGATTAGGGTTTCTGCAACTGTACCTACTATTAACCTTAGCGACAGTGCTATGGTGACTGCTCCTGCTAGAAACCCTAGCAACAGTTCTTCAACGAGCTTAATATCCTTACGGATATGTTTCCTTTCAGCGGTTAGACTGAATGAAGGAGACATGGGCCCATAACCTTTTAGAATATCATGGATGTGCTCATTTTACCATTGAAAATATCACTATTGTCACCCAACCATAGGCCGAAGCCACCCTTCGAGCATCTTAACCTTGACAGAGAAAAATTCTGGAAGAAAACCCTAGGCTAGATAGCCAAACAAAGGGTAGCGCACCTTTCCCCAAAGATAGCACATCAACAAGAGCTTATCAGATAGTCCAAACCATAACCAAGAGATAGTCCAAGCCAAACGTGATCTTCTAGCTGCAATAGCTGCAATGACATCTCTCCTCAAACCTGTGCACAAGATTGGGCACTACAGTGTGAACAAGTTGTTGCTCTGCAATTCTGAGACTGCCTGCCAGAATGAGAACTGGCCTCCTGTATTTATACTAATTCTAGCTAACTTCCTGGGATGACTTCTCATTCTAGGTATCTGTCTGTTCAGTATATATTAAATCTTCTGGCTGACTTCTTCTGTTGGAGGCTAATAACCTAATATAAATTATCCTCTTGAGCCGACATGTCTTCTAGGGTTATTAGCCAACTCATTAGGGTTTCTTCTTGCTTTCCAGAGTATTCTATTCTTGTCAGGTTTACACGTGGAGGTAAATACCTCTCGTAGCTACCATAATATCAACACCCTCCCCATGGTGTCAGTTTAGGTATGGGTCGAATTTTCTCCCCTTACTATTGATATAAAGGGACCATTTACTAAGAACTATCATATATAATCTGTAATCCCAAACAAGTCCCACAGCCGCATGACCGGAAGTGATCCAACTCTATCTTCTTCAAAGCTTACTTAAGAATCGGTTGTTCGGGGGCCCAGAATTGGTCTGGTTGTCCCGTCGGGTGAATCTATTTGGAACCATAGATAGCAGTCTTATTGGATTCATAGTCGACATTTGAATGGCTATGGAGTATATAGGACTGTAGTTCTTCTCTCACTACCGCTCCAACCATTAGTTATGCTCTAATCCCTCTTCTCTAAGACCAATATTTTCCATGTCCCATTAAGAGATGCTTGGACAGATTCTTAGATGCAGATCCCCTATTATTCTTATTTAACGGTAGCTAGAACCCTTAGCTAACTGATCCAAGTCCAATGACAGGATCATTTCGGGCATAGACCATCTCAATGAATGATTCTGCTGAGCTTAATTGAAATTCATAACATAGCATTGACATAGGCTAATAGAGGGTGGGTATATCTCCTATCCTTTTGGAGTTGGTCATGAATATGTGGGTTCATTATCAGGGTTGTCCTTTCCAGAGGAAAATCTTGAATCAATACGTTTTTCACATGACTTCATCACCTAACTACCTGACTAATTGGAAATTTGATTTACTTGATAGTCATAGGTTCCAAAGAGATACTCCTCTCTCTCAGAGAGCTCATTCACTTAGTTAATTTTTTGTAAGTCGTCTCTATCTCCAGATTGGCTTTCATCCAAGTGATGAGCATACGAAATCCTCCTTCAAGTGAGTCATTACCTTATCTTTCTAAAAATGATAGTGTCCTCTCTTTTCAGTTGCTGGGTGGTTATAAGGTTCAGGTGGGGACCAGAGAAACAAATATCTTTTCTTGTTGGGCCAAAAACTTTTCTTCTTTCAAAGTAAAAACACTATTCGAGTGAGACTGAAATATGCTTTATTCTGTTTCCTTTTCCTGATTGCTCGAAGGAGGTTACTTTTATAATATAAGATTAGATTGATAGATAATATTCATTGTTATTAGCTTCCATTTATTTTCATAGCATGATCGGAATACTATAGAGAGAGGACTTCTAGATATATTTTCCATATAATTTTAAATACTAGGATCATATCAATGGGATAACACCTGCAGGGTTGCGGTAGATAGTGAAAAATACATGCTAGAAAGGTCGTTGAGGCCGTTTTCAATATTTGTAGATGTGTCGCTTCTTCTCGAACCTAATCTGCAACTTTCTCTTTGAATGAAAATAATTGAGTTAAAGTCTTCCTTAAATACAGATTGGCCCCTAAAACTTCCTCCTATGGGTAAGAGTCAGGAGAAATTGTTTCTTATTTTCAGTTTTCTCTTTAACTGATTAAAAGATTGTGAACTATTGTCCTCCCCTTAACTACTAACTACAGCATGTGGGCCCTAACTACGACACTTTTTGAGGTGAAGTCCGACACCCTTTGAGTGAGGGGAAGTCGGGTTAATTCACCCAAGGATTCCTAAATAGAAGAAGGTAGGAATAAAGAAAGAAACTCTTTATATTACTTATTGGTTGGCCGGCCTGACCTACCTTAATTTTATAAAAACCAAACCTAATATCCATCAGGTCAAGTTGATTGGAGCTTCATGGGAGCATGGAAGGGTGACACTGACATGTCTCTTTTCTCTTTATTGAAATCCAGAACATAAATGGGGGATGAGTCGTAGGTGGGATGGAAGTGGTGACAGAACGCATTATAAGATCCATTGAAACAATTTGAAAGATTGGTTACATTCTCCTTCAACCCAATAATTTTTATGAATTGATTGCCAATCATCTTCATGACTTGAACTTGACTAGAGCAAGGCTGGTCTTATTTAAGGGCCGGTCTTATAATTCCCCCTATGGGAAAGTCAGGGTAATTCATCCATAGATTCACCAACAAATAGAAGAAAAGAATAATGTTATTTCTTGATATGATGAGTACTTGACTTCTCTCTCTCTCTCTAACTTGATCTTTAACTTGATCTGCTAAGTTGGTTCTACCTACCCGTTCACTCTTACAGTGAGAAAGGAAAAGAAACCAACCTTCGTTCCTTTCTTCAATGGGCTAGGCTCATTAGTATATGGGATTTTCTTTATTAGTACTTCTGATCGATACTTCACGGTAGGATTGTAAGACTTACATAACTCTTTTCTTTATTTCTTTTTCTTGAAAAGTAAAAGTGTGAGTTACAGGGCCACAACGATTCGAGGGTGGATTAGAAATGGCGATAGAATGCGTTATAAGAGCCATTAATCTTGTTTTCGGCATTTTCTTGAGCCCCTTCAAACCTCTTCAACTAAGTTTCTGGTGAGCATTCATGGGCATAAGGTGTCAGGTAAGATACATGGTTGCACCCACATATATGGGGACTAACCGATATAGAGATTTGATAAAACTTGATGCATATTCACCTCGAGACAAAGCTTCAAGTGAAGTCATTGTTTTTGCCAGTAACCTTAAGTTGTTACCAATTTTCATTTGAGTTAACGACGTTTACCTTCACCAATATGTTTCATAGTCTTCATAGTCGAGAGGAGTAGAGTGATGGCACTTCCTTATTTACTAATTTATATTGACTTGTTGACTTTGCCTTTTTATCATATTGATACACCTCTATACTTGGGTAAGTCAGGATCTTAAGTAGACAGACTCTGGTAAGTGAAATTATTAAAGTAAGGCATAGAATCAGGCAGGCCCAAGTAGGAAGGCTCTAGTAATAAGTCAGGATGTCAAATCTAACTAAGGTTAGGCAGGGTCTTGTGAGGTAAACTCAGGTA
This sequence comes from Picea engelmannii, assembly GCA_009831015.1. Taxonomy (NCBI): domain Eukaryota; kingdom Viridiplantae; phylum Streptophyta; class Pinopsida; order Pinales; family Pinaceae; genus Picea; species Picea engelmannii. Next base: position 187,370 of record ML804977.1, on the reverse strand, counting down.
AGGAGGTAGGCTCTCAGATGGGCTCTGGTGAGGTAAATTCAGGTGGGACAGGTGAGGCAAAGACCCTAGGGCGCATACTTGGGTTACAAAGTTAAGGGTCGTAAGGCTGCATCTTTTTAGGCAGACTTCGGTAAGTCAAGAGACTCTAGGAAACCTGAGGTAAGGAGGAGCCTAAGGCAGACTTAGGTGAGGTAAATTCAAGTGAGACAGGTGAGGCAAGGAACCTAGTCAAACTCATATAAGGTATACTAAGAGAAGGTATATTAAGGTAAGGCAAGCTCTGGTGAGGTTGAGGTATATTAAGATGGCTGGTACTGGACCTAATCACTGTCCTTCAAGGTAAGCAGTCATAAGTAGTGAATGGTAAGGATAAATCGAACCTACTCTTTACTATAAAACATTTATTTTTTCTTCTTATTGCATATCTATTCTTTAGTTATTTGCAATTAGTCAGGTGTTAAAAGGAATCTCTTGGTTAGACAGCTTTGATTAAGGTAAGTTGATCGGATCAGGATGAATATCATCAACAACCATCTTATTTTATTGGTTATATTACTAGTTATTGGTCTGAACTCCAAGAAACCATGTTATTCTGGTAAGCATTGAAATGTTAGAATGCCTGAAAAACCTGCCTAAGTAGAATGAAGTCAGTCAGTGTAAGTAGGGCTAGATCATAGGTTGGGTGTGTATCATACATCTTTTCCTTATTGGTTGCCCCCCCAAAAAACATGTTCCTCTTCTCCGGTAGGTGCTTCAATGTGAAAACGCTTGACATCCACTCAAGTAGAATGAGGTAAGTGTGTGCAAGGAATGAGTTAAGTAAGTGTAAGTAATAGCGTGAGATCAGGTCAGGCGAGTGAGATTGGAAGTGGGATGAGACCAGAAGAGAGGGCGTGAGACAGGCATACCTTCTCTCGTATTGGTCGACTCCTAAGAAACATGTTTTTCTGCTAAGTGCTTCAACGTGAGAATGCCTGAAACACTCGTTTAAGTAGGACGAGGTCGAGGTTAGGAAGGAGAGTCAAGACCAGAGGTGAGGACAAACAAATATATTATTTTATAGTTTTATTTTGAAACATGTATCAAGAGCGGTTTGATTGATCTGCTTATGAAAGTAAACAAAGTACTTTAGCGTGAGGAAGCTCGAAAGACCAAAAGTAGGGTGAGGTTAGGCGGAGACCTAAAGAATGTATATTTTCTTTCTTGAAAAGAAGCTAGAGCGTGAGTCTTAGGGAAATGAGTAAAGGGTGGACTATAAGTGATGATAGAACATGCTAGAAAAGGCATTAAGATTGTTTTCAGAATTCACCTAAGATTCTTTTCTCAACCTTCACTTAAGTTCTTGGCGAGCATTCATGAGAAATAACAAGTGTTTGTACCTTTCCTATGGAGACTAATAGACAGATGGAGATAGAGACTCAAAAAACAGATACAGATAGAGACTTGACAAAGCTTGATGCACATATTTGTCTCGAAAAAAGATTAATTGATTTATCGATGGACTCAATTCATAGACTTTGACTCACCTCATAGACTTTTATTGGATCATGCATTGTCCCAAATCATTTCTTTGTCAAGTGATCGTTATTACCAATATTAAGTAACTGATCTTCCTTTGAAGGGATGACATTGACTTTTTGTAACCAAAACATGTTTCATAGTTGAGGTGATAAGGCATAGTTGAGAGGGGAAGATACTCATGGATTAAAATTAGTTACTAATTTACTTACTTTGTGATAATATATACCAAGTAGATTAGGTTGGAAGAACCCGTAAGGAAGAGGAGACCTTAGGGAAAGACCAAGTAGGGTGGAATACTCTGGTAAGGAAGACTCTAAGGCAGACACTTAAGTGAGGGAGGGTAGTACCTTTTTCAGACAGACTTAGATCATGCAGGCTTTGATCAAGGTAGGTTCAGGTAAGGTAAGCTTAGGTGAGATAAATACTCGAGTAGGGATACCGAAACATAATCTATTTTAATGACTTGTGGTAGTATTGTATTATTGTCCTAATTGCTTTCATCAAAGTGAGTAGCTGGGTATATTGACTGATGACCTAACGGATTTCGTTCAAGGTGAGTAGCCATATGTGTTACTATATTATGTTGCATCCATATGTTTAACTTTTCCAAGGTCTTCCCCTTGGACAAGTTAAACATAAAGTTTAAGAAGGTAAAGACCAATTGCACATACTCTTTGTAAAACCTTCCTTCCTTCATGAGGTAAGGTAAAGATCCATTTGCTTACCTTTCCCTGCTTTCTTTATAAGCGCACGTAAGATAAGGACCTGATTGTTGTACCCTCAATGGGTTGTTGGTTATTAATTGGCCAATCATTGCTATAAGAGATATAAGAATAATTTGTCAGATGAGTATTGTTACTATATGTATATATTTTTCTTGGAAGGGGTTGTTCGTTGTGATAAGATAGCGTCGGGATAAGGCAACTTCATGATACAACTTCATATACAACTTTGTGATACAGCTTCTTCGGGTAAGGTGAATTGGTAGGTTGATGAGGACCATTACTGTCCATCTTTTCTTATTGACCGAAAAGCGCATCCCTAGGTAGGCATTCAATCAAAATGAAACTTGAAGCCCGAGTAGAGCAAGGTGAAGGATGAGGCCAGGTCGGACGAGACAGACTCAGGTAGACTTAGGTGAAATGAGGCAGGTGAGGACCAAAGAACATCTATTTTATTGGTTTGCTCTAATATTGATCTAACCACGTGATGAGCATTCATAAGCGTAAGGGAACAATAACATCTACCTTTATTTGTAGGTGTGAGGCAAGGATCAATTTCACCTTCCTTTATAAGTGTAAAGTTATGAATTGGGCACAGGGACGGGTATTATTATGCACCTGAATGCAGTTCCAGGGTTCAAGTTCAGTCAGGGCATTTTATGGGATTAAAATAAATTTAAAAAGTGTCGCAGTTCAATTAGGGAAATCCTCTTTTTACTTATATTTACTACTTATTGCTCAAGGCTGTTTGGTCAAGCTCATTGTTTTCTTCTTTCTTTTTGCGCACCCTATATTTACTATTTATTGCTCAAGGATTTTTGGTCGAGCCTCCTTATGCAACCTCATAAATTTCATCGCAGTTCATAACATTTCGTTTTGCGGCTATTTTGGTTTGTGAAGAACCTATTCTCAAAGAGTAGCTTGTGTGTTGTGCTCCCGATAGGTGTATCCTCTCACTGTGTGCTCTACTTATTGATACTCTCCCTACTTTTCTCATGTGCTAGCTGACCTACCTGTTCTCCACCTTACCGATTTACTGCTCTCTCGCCTTTCTATGTCCACTATACTATTGGGTCTTACCACCCATCCTTTAGTGTTCTTATAGAATTATACCCAGAACCACGTAAGTAGAATGGGGATTTCAGTAAACACAAACATTGAGTTGAGGGTTGCCATGGGTTATAGGGTTAAGCAATTGGCTCTGTTACTTGCTTTGTCACTGATTATGCTACCGTAGCCCTTGTGGGTTAGGAATATAGACCTAGGGGAAATGATGTAGACTCCCAAAATTAAAGGGTTGCCATTAGGCCCAATGCTGCCTATGTGCTTGGATAATTTGCTCCTCGATATCGATATGAAGCATCTTTACCCTGTATAGGAACATACTATGTAACTTGTGCATAATATGGAACCATACGAGGGCTCCTGGAAGGTATGTCCTTGTTCCTGGACTTGCTCTTGCTGCTTTTCCCTCTCCTCCCATCACAGAGCCTCTTAATGTTTCGGTTCCACTGGATGACTTTGTTGCAATCGAAGTTTGATATCGAGTTGACCTAGAGCCAGAAAAGAATAGAAAGCACCAATAGCATAGAGATAAAGAGCATCAGAGGTAGAGCCAATTTCAGATTCTCCAGTTACACCACCCCGCCTAGGAGCATCCAAGCCCGTGGTATTAGTGTAGATCAAATATCCACTTCTACCTTTTCCATTTTGAGGGAAATAGAGTTGGTGTAGGGGTTTTGGATTCAGGGCATTTCAATTCATTATTTGTGTGCATTGGACAGAGGGAGGGGTCGAACAACCCGAAACAAATATTGAGCCACAAATTCAAGCCCTCTCCAAGCTGCTAGTTGTAATATCTGGTTTATTGAACAATAAGAATGTCATTGCCATTGTCCCGTGGATGGTTCCCTCACCCTGAAGGTTTTACCACGTAAACTATTGTCTCATGTGTGATTGAATCTGTGCATGTTTTCTTTGTTTCTCTGTTGAAAAATTAATCTATGTGGCTTTAAAGATCCTAACAAATTGTATCAGAGCAGATAGGAGGCCATTGAAAATGCTGCAACAATATTTTTGGATGAGCAGCCACACAGTAGTGAATTGGAGGACCACGGGTCTCTCATTGCGTGGTCTTTCTTTCTGAAGGGAGCGTTGATATTGCTCCTCCTGAAATCTGCTGAAGGGAGCGATAAATGGGTAAAATCGCCCTTTCCTTGATTTCAATGGGCAATGCACTCATATTGCGAGCAACTGAATCCTATTTTTGAATAACATTTGGGTCGATTCCATGGTTGATAACACAAAAGAAGCCCAATTCGCTGCAAGTCTCTCTCAGTTTCTTAAATTTCTTGCGGTTCATTGCTGCCTCCACCAAATTTCCATGAAATAAGGAGATCGATATCGATGATTCGGGTACTGTAAACAAAACGAGGCTGCGGAGAATGATATCATTGAGGGAGCGAAAACCATAAAAATTGAGGAACAAAACAAAAGGTATGAAATTTACTCTTGAATAACGTGTGGAAGCTCTTAAATTTTGGTATGAAGTTTATTACCAGAAAGGTGGATCGGGGCTATTTTTTAACACTTTGGTTTAAAAGTGGATCCATGGATGGTTTGTTATAAAGTGGATCATGTGGGTGGATTCTTATGATATATAGTGGATGAATATGAAATGGGAGGTATAAGGTGATAAATTTAAACTTTTCTTTAATTTATTCCCATTTGAATTAAGAAGTTATGAATTTCTAAGTCTTGATCTAGTTCCCTCTGAGGTAATGACAAAGATGTAAAGCACCAAGTTTTAAAGTGAAGGTGTTGCAAGGGTTATTTGGCATTGTATTTTTTGGTTACATGTAATTGGGCATATTGTTGTAAGACCTAGTTAGGCATGCGTACCCCTGGTTCTGTTAAGTCATCTATGAAAAATCTAGACATATATTTAGGTAGACTAAAGAGGGGTGGGGGGGCATGAGTCATGAGTTAAAACTTTGTACATAGGTCTACAATTGTGGGTATCGGGCCCATGATTATTGTTTTCCCGTTTTATGGTGTCCATAGAATTGCATGCCATGGAGCATGTTTAAGTGCTCGATGACACTCCATTGTAAAGTGGTTTGGAGGTGAGCAGTGAAAAGCTCATTTGGCAGTCTTGGCCAGATTTGGTCAAGGTTTTGAATACTCTGTTCGAGGTGGAGCATTGAAGGTGCCTTGGCCAAAAATTTGGGTCAATAGAAAGGATGATGTGTTTAAGTATTGACAGGATAAATCAAGGGTTTAAGAACACATGATGGAGGCAGGTTCATATTCTTTGGAATTTTGGAAATTATTATAGGACAATTGATATTGAATGACATCTTTGTTGGAATATTGGTTGTTGTCATTGATGTCAGGCCTAGTCATGGGTTTTGGACCGCAAGATTGATGAAGGTATTTGGACATGAAGGAAAATGCACATGCAAATACAACACCCATGGATGGATAGTATACATCATGTTGTTTCCGGTGGTATGTGGCATGTCACGTGGATCCTCATGGTTGAGGAGAAATGAATTTTTGAATATGACAAAGTGAATTGTACATGTAGGCCCTGAAGATAATTACAAAAAACAATTACAAAATAAGAAAGTGTCAGGTCGGCCCTAATGTTAAAAGGAAGTGACATAAATGGTATAAATAAACATCATTATACATTCATTTGATACAAGTCCAATTTTAGAGGGAAGAATAAGTAAAAGAAGTCCAGATTTCAAGGGAGGATGAAGTCTTTTGGTGATGTGTTCTAAGGTATGTTATTTTCAGGTCATCTTACCATTTTTTCTATAACGTTTTTTCTATAATGATTCAGATGGTGGAATCACTATGATATTGAGAATACATATCAAGGTACCTTTGGTAAAATTTTAATCTCTTGATTCATTAAAATTATGGAGATACACTCTGTGGAAGATAGGGTTTCTGACTAGTCCTGAAGCTAGTCAATAAACAAGTGTTGTGGGTAAAACAGTCATAACTTATTCATACAGAATCCAAATGAAGTGGGACCACTTCCATTGGAAATTGTAAGGACTGTAGTTTGTTGTGAGAGAGTTTCAGAATCGGATATTAAATATTGAGCGTGAGGCATGCTGTACAAGTTGGGTCTTCTAAACAAACCAGAATTGAATAAAGTCTACCATTCTTTCTATAACCTCTTTTTGGGAAGGATTCAAGGAGTGAAAATTGGAGGAGTTTCATAGAATACATTGAGTAATATTATCTACAGGATCAGAGTACTCCAAGAATTGAAGAATTGCA
>ML804977.1:159010-179467 GCA_009831015.1 Picea engelmannii | reverse complement strand
ACCCAAGAAACCCAGGATGATGATCATAATAATTCTAAAGAAGAAGAAATCATTTGTGAAGAAGATTCAGATGAAGAAACCAACCTTGATTCCTTTTGGGGATACAAAGACAATGCAAAGAGTGAACAAGAAGATGAGAATCTCAAAAAGTAGAAGCATGTTGAAACTTAAAATAGCAAGCTTAGAAACACAAACATAATACTAAAAGGTGAATTGAGTAGTTGTGAAGAAGAGAATTACAAGCTTGAAAAGACCATTAATAGCTTGAAGGAACAATTAGAAGATTATGAGAAATTGAAAGAAGAATTGGATCACACAAAAGGGGAGCTACTATTGACAACAAAAAGGTTGAAGAAGTTTGAAAAAAGCACTGAAAAATTAGATGAGATCCTTAGCAGTCAAAGATATCCAAATGACAAGATGAGACTAGGATACAATGACAGTTTGAAGACAACAAAACAAGAGAAGGAAGTTGAAAATGATGAAACCAACACTCCAGAACAAGTTGAACAAAAAGATAGAAAACTAGAATTCAGAAGGAGTGAGACATCAATAACATCCTCTCCCATCAGGTATGAAAGAAATCATTATGAAGGAAACTACAGAAGAATAGATCGGGAACCTAGATGGACCACACCACAAAGAAGATCACTTACGCCCAGGTATCAAAATTTCTTTCTTGGACATTGCTATACTTGTGGAAATTTTGGACATAAGGCAATCAATTGTAGAATCAATGAAAGGAATAACTATGCAAGATACATGAATGGTGAAAATAGTAGATATGGAAATGTTCGTAGACCTTTCAACATAAATTATAATCCATTTGACCCATTAATGGATGAAAATATTGTATGTTACAAGTGCAATAATCTTGGTCACAAAGCACAATATTGCAGAGAAATGAAGGAAGATAATCGTATGCCAAATGTCTGCATACCAACTACAACATGGAAAAAGAAAGAAATTCCACAAAATGAAAATTGTCGAATAGCATTGGTCGCTAAAGAATGAAAAGAAGAAGATGAATGGTTCATAGACAGTGGGTGCTCATCTCATATGACCAGAGATCAAAGCAAATTTGTCAGGTTGAAGAAAAGAGGTGGAAATGTTGCATTTGGAGATGACTCATCTACCAAAATAATTGGAAAAAGAACTGTAAAGCTTGGAAGTGAAAATGTAAAAGTAGGCAAAGTCCTATTGGTTGAATATTTGAAGCATAATATCCTCAGTGTCAGAAAAATATGTGATCAAGGATGCACTCTTACGTTTGACTCCCGAAAATGTAAAATCAGAGAAAATAACTCGGGAAGATTGGTTGCAACTGCAACAAGAAGACCGAATAACATATACATCCTATACATGAAGAAGAGAGAGAAGACATAATCCACACAAAATGATTCCAAGAAAGAAAAAGTCCCAAAGACCAAAAATAAGGATGAAGTATTATTGAGTGCCACATGTTCAGGGGGAGCAGCCCCAAAGAAGAAAGTTACCTTTTGTCATTAAACTTAGGGGGAGTAGCCCTAACCTTTTCCATTGATGTCAAAGGGGGAGAGAAATTAAGATCATGATGATAGGGGGAGCATGAGTGTTGCCATCAATGAAAAAGGGGGAGATTGTTGGAAGATTGGTTGTTGTCATTGATGTCAACCCTAGTCATGGGTTTTGGACCGCAAGATTGATGAAGGTATTTGGACATGAAGGAAAATGCACATGCAGATACAACACCCATGGATGGATAGTATACATCATGTTGTTTCCGGTGGTATGTGGCATGTCATGTTGATCCTCATGGTTGAGGAGAAATGAATTTTTGAAGATGACAAAGTGAATTGTACATGTAGGCCCTAAAGATAATTACAGAAAATAATTACAAAATAAGAAAGTGTCAGGTCAGCCATAATGTTAAAAGGAAATGACATAAATGGTATAAATAAACATCATTATACATTCATTTGATACAATTCGAATTTCATAGGGAAGAAGAAGAAGTAAAAGAAAGCCGGATTTCAAGGGAGGATGAAGTCTTTTGGTGATGTGTTCTAAGGTATGTTATTTTCAGGTCATCTTACCATTTTTTCTATAACTCTTTTTCTAGAACTATTCAGATGGTGAAATCTCTATGGTATTGATAATACATATCAAGGTACCTCTGGTAAAACTTTCAACTCTTGATTCTCTAAAATTATGGAGATACACACTGTGAAAGTTAGGGTTTGTGACCAGTCCTGAAGCTAGTCAATAAACAGGTGTTCCGGGTAAAATAGTCATAAATTCTTCATAAATAATCCAAATGAAGTGGGACCACTTCCATTGGAAATAATACGGACTTTAGTTTCTTGTGTGTGAGATTCAAAATTTGATGTTAAAAATTGAGCGCAGGGCATGTTGTATAAGTTGGGTCTTCTGAACAGACCAGAATTGAATAAAGTCTACCATTCTTTCTATAACCTCTTTTGGGGGAGGATTCAAGGAGTGAAAATTGGAGGAGTTTCAAAGAATACATTGAGTAATATTATCTATAGGATCAAAGTACTCCAAGAATTGAAGAATTGCAGAAATTGAAGAAGTTTCAGGAAGCATTATCAGGTTCTATGTGATGATTGGTTGATGGTGATAATTTAATGTAAAGTTTTAATCTCTCATATATTCTTGGGTGGAAGGAAGGGGCAAAGATGGAGAGTTCAAATGTTTCTTGATATTGGAGGATTGTATCTTCCTCTTGGAGGTTTATCCCTCCCTTTACATTTGGAAGCTGTAGCTACCTTTGGAAGTCATTACTTCCCTTGAACAATAACTATTGATTATTTCTCATATATTGTGCATGGTGTATTGTGGTGTATTGGTGTAAATCTTATACTATTGTTCATTTCTCATTAGATATAGTTGAATGGTTTAAGTATAAGTTGAAAAAGTTTTTAAATTGTACTTGATACCGATTCACCCCCCTCTCAGTATCAACAATCTTTAGTAATTCCAAGTTGCAACATGAGTTATGGTCAGAAGCAGTTAAGTGGTATCTGGAAAATTGGGCACCATTAGTTGCAAAAGGCTGGAAGATTCTGGAAGAGGTATATTGAATAGGTTTTCTCTTGTGATTACTCATTTTTTTGAAATTGTTTGATTGTTATGTTCATGATATCATCAACATTCTAAGTAGGATCCATATCAAATAGTTAAATCTTTGTTTGTTATAATGATGATGTTAAGGAATATATATCATCATTAACAATGATAGTGTTTGATGGATTTCTTCTCAAATTAGACATAGTATAAGATGAAAGGTATAAAGAATGATTGATAGAATAAATTTATTTGGAAGGCATTGACTTCCATGAAATATTGTCGTCATTTTTTAAGCTTTTCTCTATTCATGTAGCGTTGGCACTTCTTGTTGTATCTAGATGCTAAGACAAGTTTTTTATGGAGATTTGTACGAGGAGATATGTATATCGAAAAACCAGAAGGGTTTGTTGAAGATTTTGTTAAGGATCGCAACAGAATATTTGTTTGCAAGCTCAAGTAGTCATTGTATGGCCTAAAATGCGCATCAGGCATTGATACAATATGGGTGATTCCTTCATGGTGGGCCAAGTTTTAAAATAAATGAATTTAACCATTGTGTTTATGGTACATTCATTACCTTGGTGTTTTGATTGTCGACGATATGTTTTTTGAAGTAAAAGGATAGTTAAGATCAGCAGGTTGGCTCAGTTGGCAAGGATGTTCATGGTGAAGGATCAAGGAACAACAAAAACAAATCTTGGGCATGGAAATACAGAGATGCAGGAAAGATGGTAAGATTTGGTTATCACACTTGTAGTATAAGGAAAAGACACTCATGAAATTCAGCATGAATAATGTCAAACCATAAAATATCCCTTTGGCTTTCCATTTGTTTTCTTCAGGTGTATATCCTTGTAATATGGAAGAAAAGGTTATGTCTCATGTATTGTATGCTAGTTGGAAGTATAAATTATGCGATGGAAAGGTTTGATATGTTCAAGTATCATATATTTCACATACTATTGGTGTTGTCATTGGTCACATGACAAATCCAGGTAAAGTAGTGAAATGGGTGCTTTGGTATTTTAGAGGAACATGTATCACCTACAGTGGTTTAAATGTTTTTTGACTGAGATTTTTCAGATTTTGCAGGAGGATTTGGACAAGAACATATCTACTTCAGGTTTTGTCTTTTATGAGTATAAGGGACCATTGGATTAGTTTGGACAAAGTGCAGGTTTTGTTTATGTGGTAGTCAAAGCCTTGTGCATTTGACACATAGTTCAACTTACCAAAATTGGACATGGTATCACTTTATAAGAGATGTTACTAATGGAGGTGGAGTGGTCCATATTCGTGCAAGTTGTGAAAACACGTTTTTGGAACTAGTATTGAAGAGAAGTTGTGGTTGTGATTTGATTCTATTGAAGGTGATGGATCAAATTGGACAAGGCATCAGACAAATTGTTGTCAAGGTGGATATTGTTTAAATGGTGAAAAAAAATCCCCACGGGATGTGAATCTCAATGCTCTTATTCATATTTTGGTTGAGATAAGGAAACCTAAGTTAGAATGTACAATTAATGAATTAGTTTCATTGTAACCGTGGGAGAAGTTGTTTAAATATGTGTGCCTGAGAGACAAATATTGAGCCAAGGCTTCAAGCCCTCTCCAAGCTCCTGGTTGTAATCTCTGATTTATTGAACAATAAGAATGTTATTTCCATTGTCACGTTGATGTTTCCCTCACCCTGAAGGTTTTACCATGTAAAATATTGTCTCCTATGTGATTGACTCTGTGCATGTTTTCTTTGTCTTTTTGTTGCAAAATTAACCTACGTGTCTTTAAAGATCCTAACAATAAATACGTTTATATATAAAGGGATGAACAACCTTCACAAATCAAAATAATTATCAACAGTTTAAATGTTAACCATGGAAATACTTGAAAGAAACTAATTCCTATTTTAAGATTATGTTTACATTTTGTTTTGTTTAATTAATTAATCAATTTTAAGTATTTATTAAGTTGTTTTTGTTTTCTATTATAAAATGTTTGTTGAATTTGTTTACATTGTGTTATTATTCGTTGATCACAAATAAATTCTTTTATAATGTATTAGTGTTTACTTATGTTAAACATTTTGTATTTAAATGACTATGAGCCTCATTCTGATCATCAACCTTTAACCCTAACTCTAAAATTTTCCATGCATAGGAGCACCATTGAACATAATTATGATAATCAAAGGAATTTGGGCATTGACAAAATTAAAGTTGACATTTTCTTAAAGGATTTAAATAGTAAATTAAACCTCCTAACTTATAAGGACAACATTGAATAACTCTATCATAATTTTACAACTACCCTTTCCACTTCTATTAACAAGTTCTCTTTCGATGTGTCATATAAAAAGAATAATATAATGACCAACCCTTTGTATGATAAAGAATGTAAAATTGCTAGGAAAACCATTAAGGATGCTTCTAATGAGTCCTTAAAACTCGATAAGATCAATACGTATAAAGGCCTAATTAAAAAGAAAAAAAAGATACTATATCAATAAAAGGAAAGAGCAACTTTCACAACTATACAAATTGGATCCCAAGAAGTTTTGGAGCCAAATTCTAAAATGCAATACTAAAGAAAACAATAGGATTTCCTTAAGGGACTAGAATTCCTACCTTAAAAGTCTTTGCAAGTTCCCTACTGCCATGGACACCATTCCTATTGTCCCTACAAAGGAATAAGTCTTTTCTTTAGATGACATAGAGTTCGGGGTTAAGCAGCTTGCAAATGGGAAAGCTAAGGACATTGAAGGCTACCAAGTCGAAATTTTTAAAATCGGAGGGTCAATCCTCATCCCTCACATACACAATCTTTTCAATTTAGCAATCAAGCAGGGATTCCCTAAACCCTGGATGCAAATCCTCATTGTTCCTGTTTTTAAAAATGGGGATAGAAACATTCCCTCTAATTATAGGACCATTATGATTAGCCCAATTTTAGCGAATCTTTATGGAATTATTTTGGAAGAGAAGATTAGCCTTTGGATAGAAATTCATGGTAAAAGAGATAAAGGTCAGGCCAGGTTTAGGAGATATCTTTCAACTGTGGACCATCTTGTTACCTTTAGGATCATTGCAGAGGAGTTCTGCAATACTAAAACCAATATTTTTTGTTGTTTTGTTGAATTTAGAAAATCTTTTGACATGGTTCCTAGGAAAAACCTTTGGAATAGGTTGGAAGAGATAAAAGTGCCTCTCAAGTTGAAGGCTGCTGCAATAAGGATGTATGAGAAATTTATTGCTAAGTTTAAAAACACTAAGGGCTAGTCAAAAGAGATTTACTGCAATATCAGAGTCAAACAAGGTTGTCCCTTGTCCCCTACCCTTTTTGGCATATACATTGACAAGTTAGAAGAATGCTTGGAAAAAGAAGGTTGTGTCGGCCCTACTCTCACTGCTATATTCATCAATATTCTTATTTATGTCGATGATATCGTCCTTCTGGCAAGGAGTCCCCATGATCTTGAAACCAACTAAGACTCCTCAAGGATTTTTGCTCCAATATGGGTATGATTGTTAATATTGATAAGACTAAGGTCATGATTATTAAATCCAATAAGATCCCTTATGATACCTTTATATATGACAACAACAACTTGGAGGAAGTGACTTCATACAAATATCTTGGAATTGATATTCACCACAAGATCAATTGGAATTATAGCATTGAAAAAAATATTATTGGGGGATGGAAAGCTTATTATGGGCTTGAAAACAATTGTAAATGAGTTGATATTTGGAGTTGGGATAAGAAGTAACTCCTCTTTGAGACTCTTGTTACACTTGTTATTTTTTATGGATGTGAAGTCTGGGGTTGTGGTATATTCTGTGAATCCTAGTGAAAGATAAAGAAAATACAAAAGAATTGTATAACCTATAATCTCAAAATTAAAGGAAATATGCCCAATCTCATCCTCCTCTTAGAAACAATCCTCTGCCGCATTGAGAGCATGGCTATGACTAGATACCTAATGTATAAAAACAAATTAAACAACATGGAATACAAGATGCTACCTAAAATTGCTTCAAAATCAAGTCATAACCACCATCGACTCAAGCAAGGATGGCATAAAGACGCCCAGTCTTGTCTAAACTATTGGGGAACCGTAGAAGAAACCATTTTTTAGAATAAAGATACTATTAAAAAAATGTCAAATCAAAATTTAAGGAGAAAATGTGCTGTGATAAAGAGTTAGAGGAAAAAAGAAAATTAGGGTATTATAAAGCTATAATCAACCCTAATCTAGAAGATCAAAATTATCTATTTGTTTTTCCAAGTGTAAAGAATAAAATAAGCATTGTTAAGATAAGAACAAATTCTCACGAGCTCCATAGTGAAACTAGGCATTGGTCAATTCCTAAAACGCCCTGGGATGAAAGAGTGTGTCACCTTTGTGACACTAAGAATGTTGAAGATGAAAAGAACTTTCTCTTAGATTGTCCAGCCTATACCCATATTACATCTCATTTTCAAAATAGTATCACACTACCAACCTTCCTAACCTCTTAACTCAACAAAAGTATGGTAATCTTGGAAATGTTCTCTTAATGCTTTTCGAGCACATAGACAAAATTCTAAAGAATCACAAGTAATCACTTACCCTCTTAAGGTCCAATACACCAATTCAGTCTTAATGGACATTAATCATCATCATCATCATCAATACTAAAGTAATAAGTTTTTTATACATTAAGATATGTATCATTTATTTAATTTTAGTTTTTCTAAACAAAATTAAAATGACACATTAATTTCCAAATTAGATTCTTTAAAGTTTTAAAAATACACCAAAAACAAAAAAAAAATAACATAGTTAACATAAAGTTTCATTTACATATAATAATGTTGTTAATTAAAGTTTTAAATTGTATCAATATAAGTTAAACTAATAACCTTTATATATATATATATATATATATATATATATATATATATATATATATATATATATATATATATATATATATATATATATATATATATATATATATATTGAAAGCATTAAATTTGATTTTAATCTTTTCATTTCAATTTCACTTTTGTTTTTACATCATTATCATTATAGTTTTCTTAATAAAATAATTTCTACTTTATTATTTTTTGAATTTAAAATTAATATTAATATTTTTATAGCCACTTACATTTAGATTGAAATAATTAAATGAAAATGTACCCTTTTACCAAAACACTAGTATAATAAAATTTGCACTCACATTTTTCCAATCACTTATATTGAAATTGAATTACAAAGCTACATAACTTTTAAAAATATTTTTTCTTTAACTTATTTTACCATTTTGTAAAACCACACAAATTTTTATTTAATAGTAAATTAAAACTTGTTTCACCATTTTATAAAAACACACAAATTTTTATTTAATAGTAAATTAAAAAATTAGATAGCTTTGAGATGCAATTTTTTTTTGTAAATAAAAGTAGATTCTTGTATTAATGACATATGTAAGTTGTACAATGACAAGTGTGAGCCACCTGTTCTGTCATAGATGAGAAACCAAAACAAGTGGCTGCTAAATGTTCTGAAATTGACACATCATCTTGTATGCTAGAGTTGTTTGAACAAAACTGTTTACACAAAATTCTACATCGTATCTACGAAAACAAAAAGTGTGTACAGTGTTTGGATGGTCTCTAAGACCAACTACTAATAGAGCTTCTATTAACAAAGCTACATAAATAGTATATGAAAAAATTGTGTGTTCTTCTATCCTGCTGCTGAGGTAAACTAAGCAATTGAACCTGCAACTGGAATTGACGAAGAACCATAACCTGGAGACTTCACTCCATTGTCGAGCCTGGTTTTCGATGAATTGTGTAGATCAGGGTGAATCATTGGACGCATGTTGGGCGTCTGGCGTGCGTAGGAGCATCCGCCAGTGCGTCGAATTGGATTCCCATCCTTTGGCCAAGGATGCTTTGAGATTGCATCTGATCTTCATGTTTCTGCCTTATTTCAAAGAGGAGTTGAAGGTGCTTCTCCATCATTCGATTAACAAATTGCTGAGACTAATCCTCCTCCTTTTCCTTGCCCGCTGCCTCTGTGGGGATCTTGTTGGCTACCACTGTGTTTTCCTCCACTTGCCAGCTTGGGGGGATTTCCTCCTCCACCATATAGTTGTCGTCATTGTAATAGGGGTATTTTGGATTCAGAATTGGGGGGGATAAGAGATTGGTGGTCAGAGGAGAGAAATCACATGAATGTGGCACCTCCTCCTTAACCCAAGCTCAGGCCATGGAGCAAAAGAGGGGTGGACGAAGGGATGTGTGCATAAGAGGGTGACCCTTACTCCTTCACTGGTATGACACCATGTATTTGAAGAGGAGCGGATTGAGGAGCTTCCTGCGACCTCTATTTGACATGCCAAGGGCTTGAGAAATGGGCAATAAGAGCCAGTTGGTATGGGGAGAGTCTATTGCGGTGGGAGAGGGTTCTCTAATAACGAGCACCCCTCTTGGATTTCCCTCTTTCCCTGGGAATGATGGGAAGTGTGTGGAGGTGAAGGCATGTTTATCTAGGTGGATAACAATGCTCACCCACCTTTTCCAACTGGCTCAAAACCATTTTCTGGCAATTTTAGTAATTTACTATTTTTAGCAGTTTTTCACTTCGAGAGTCGTTTTGAGTCCATAAACATTGTTTTTTGGGAAAATGGGTTGCAATATGAAAACCACATCAATATTTCCCCCAAAATTAATCTCCTCGAAGATACCTTTCCAATGGGCTTTCATACGCGTAAAACGGAGATCGTATGCAAAAGTTACGACCCCTGGAAATTGATGTACTAACTTACCTAAACGGGGCCCACATGACTTTTGGCGCTTCATCTCCTAGGGTTAGTTTTTTGGATGTCTAGGGTTTTTTGAATTCTTGTTTATTGTAAAAATTCCTTCAGAGACTCATTGTAATCACCTTCTTACGAATGAGCCCAGCTGTCACATCTCTTCTCAAAGATAAGCCGCCACCATTCCAGCAAGCTTGTTTTAGCTTATTTTATTATTGAATAGAAAACTAGTTTTATTGTATCTCTATTATTTTGTGTTAAGAACCTGTTAATAATCTGTAGTCATTTTGTTTTGCTCATAAATTCAGATCAGTGGTATCAGAGTGTTCTACTCCTTGTCTTCTTAATGCATGTCCCCAACGAGGTCGGAGTACAAATAGTTGGGTCTCGAGCTTGTTTCTCTTGAGGAAAAAATCTCTCGCACGCCCAAGCGACCTTCCATGGTAGGAGAAAAGAAAGATGATGGGATAGGAGATCCTTTCAAACTGTTTATTGAGGAATCCCTCACACAACAGAGGAACAAGATGATGGATAGTTTCGCGCAAATCCTTCGGCGACTACCAACAAATGACGCATCTTCTTCGAGCGGAGGTGCCACCCCCTTCAAGGTACAAATAAACTTCGATGTTCCTATATTTGAAGGTCATATAGACACATATGTTGTAGAAAAGTGGTTGAATCTACTAGAAGGTTATTTTTCTTTCTATAACTATTTGAATAGAGAAAAGATTACTTTTGCACTCGTCAAAGTCATTCCCCATGTCAAAGATTGGTGGGAAACTTTTTGTGAGCAAAAGGAAACAAAGGAACCCTCATTATTTAAAGTCATAGACACCTGTGAATCCTTTAGGGATGCTATTAAGGAACAATACTACCCTTTCAGAAGTTATGATGACTTGTATACCAAATGGACCACACTACGGCAAGAAAGAGACCAAGCAGTGCCAAATTTCACAAATATCTTTCATATCTTGCGTACCAAGCTGGGTATCAAAGATTCAGAGTGACATCTGGTGCTCAAGTATCGTGCTTCTCTTCATAGATACATCCAGACCGAAATGGAATTTCTGGACATCTCATCCTTGGGCGTAACCTACTGATATGTCATCAAAATCGAGCAGAAGCTCAAACAAAAGACCCAGAAATTTGGGCCTGGAAATGCCTCACAAAAAAAGCCAAGAAAGGTTGGGCCCAACCCACAAAACAAAGAATAGAGAAAATATGGATAGTATCATGACAACCAGTCCAAGCCACAAGCAAAGAAGGACAACGGAAAGACAAATAAACATACGGGGAAGTGGTGCGACTTCCATAAGAGACCTTGGCATAACATTGTTGATTGTCGCTCAAAGAAGAAATTGGTGGCAGAAGTGAAAGAATTTGAATTAGATGTGGGTTATGAATCTGATCCAGAACCAGAAAGGGGAAGACGAATCATTGACGTGAAACCCAGTGCCACCGTTTCTACCACCAAGCTCCAACCTAGTGAATCGGACGAGCTAGAATAAGGAGAGCACGTCTTCCATTCAAAGATGTGGGTAAAAGGCACCCCGCTGCACTTCATCATTGATAGAGGTAGCCAGAAGAACCTCATATCAATAGAGGTCATCAAGCGACTGTCCCTATCAATAATGTCGCACCCACAACCTTAAACCATTGGATGGATCTGCCAAGGAAGCGATCTTCATGTCATCCAATAGTGTCGACTATCATATGAAATCAAGCCCTTCAAAGGCGAGGTATTGTGTTATGTTTCTCCTCTCGAAGTTTGTGATGTTCTTTTGGGCCAACCTTAGTTATGAAAAAGTCATGTTGTATATGAGTCTAGACCTCACAACGTTATTATTACATTGAACAAGAAATTGTACAGGATACCTGAGGTAGTCCCAGCTAGTGTTATTTCCTTGATCTATGCTAAGAAATGTAGGAAGGTCATATCTTAGATGGGGAATTTTGTCTTCTTTGTGATTCTCTCTCAGAATAAGAAAAATATCACAGCCACATCCAGGGTCTCTGCGGTCGAACTCACCTACTAGGTACCTTTGCACTGCCAGGTCAAGAACCTCATCGATATGACCCCCGACACACCACTACCCAATGGGCCAGTCTATCGATGCTCTCTATTAGAGAATGAGGATATCAAGCAAAAGATCCAAGAACTGATCCACAAGGGGCACATCCATCCCATCTCATCACCTTGTGGGAGCCCAATCGTGATGGTACATAAGAAAGATGGAACCTGGAAACTCTGCATTGATTACCGAGCTCTGAATAAAATCAAAGTCAGAAACCGGTACCCGATTCCTTGAATCGACTACCTCCTTGATCAACTCATGAGGGTCAAATACGTCAATAAGATTGATCTAAAGTATTTCTACTACCAGGTCTTGATAGAACAAACAGATGTATGGAAGACCGCCTTCAAGTCAAAGAAAGGCCTTTTTGAATGGTTGGTCATGCCCTTTGGTTTGACAAACACTCCAACCACTTTCATGAGTATGATGGATGATATCCTGCGACCATTCACCAATACTTTTGTAGTGGTGTATCTGGATGACATTTTCATTTACAGCAAGACTTGGGATGAATGCTTGCAACATATTTAGTAGGTTATGCACACCATGCGACAACACAAGCTATACGCCAACTTGGAAAATTGCTCCTTCGGTATGGACAGGATCCATTACCTAGGATACATTGGTGATCAACATGGCATACATGTGGATCCAGCCAAGATCCAATTCATCCATGACTGGCCTGCCCCAACCACGCTCACTAAGCTTCAAAGATTCTTGGGCCTTCCCAATTTCTACCGCAGGTTCATGTTGGGATTCTCCCATATTGCATGGGCCCTCAGCCAAATAACCATGGCTAGTGGTAAGGAAAAATTTGTGTGGGGATGGTACCAACAACAAGAGTTCGAAGATTTGAAGAAGCGCTTGTGCTCAGCCCCAGTACTTTCACTACCAGACCTACAAAAGCCCTTTGATATTGAGACATATGCTTCAAGCTATGTTGCGGGCATCGTTCTCACTCAGCACGGCCACCCCGTGGCCTATCATAGTGAGACACTATCAGATGATGTCCATAAGTACCCTACTTATGACAAAGAAATGTACTCCATTGTACAAGCCTGCCGCCAGTGGAGACATTACATTCTTGGGAAAGAGATAGTCATCCACAATGATCATAAGCCACTGCAGTTCATGTAGACAAAAGGAAAATTGCAGAATGACTACCATCAAAATTGGTCCACATACTTGCAACAATTCCACCTCAACATCAAGTATAAAATAGGAAGCACCAATCACGTTTTTGATTTCCTCAGCAGACCGCCAATCACGACACTCACCACAATGCTAGACTCTTGCAACCATGAGACCTCTGGATGGCCCCATCTCTATGAGACAGACTCGAACTTCGCCACCACCTACCAAATCTTGGGTGCAAGTGCAGTTTTCGATAATTTCCATCTTCAGGATGGGTTGTTGTGCCGTATGGGCCATATCGATGTTCCATCAAGTGAGCGAGCGAAGATGATTTAGGAATCCCACTACAATTAGGTGGCAGGACACTTTGGCATCAAAAAGATAGTGGTGATGCTACATAAAATTTTCTACTAGCCGAAACTTCAACAGGAGGTCAAAAAGTATATCAGGTCCTCCACTTCCTGTGTTATTTCCAAACCAACCACTAAGAAATAGGGCCTATACACCCCTCTTCCTTCTCCTGTCAAGCCATGGGAATCCATATCAATGGACTACATGTCGGTCCTCCCATCCACCAAGCGGGGAAATGACTGTGTTTTTTTGGTTGTTGATCTCTTTTGTAAGATGGTGATTATGGTTGCCTGCAAGAAGAGCATCATAACAGAGGCCATTGCCAAGATCTTCTTTGAAAGATTCTGGGTACATTTTGAAATCCCACAAACCATTGTCTCATATTGGGAAAATCAATTTCTTAGCACATTTTGGTCAAGCCTCTGGTCACTGCTGGACACCAATATCACCAAATTCATGACCTTCTACCCCTAGATAGATGGCCAAACTGAGGTCATAAATCAAATGATTGTGCATATCCTTCGCATGTATAATTTCAAGCACCCTTGCGCATGGGATGAGAGCCTTCCCTTTGTCCAACATAGCTACAATCAAGCCCTCCATAGCTCAACCGACCACAACCCCTTTCAAGTGGGGATGGGATTCCAACCATTAGGTCCCATAGATGTTGCACTTCCCCTTGCGGTCACCTCAACTGACTCATCTCCTTCTCCAACTAAAGCTAAAAAAGCTACCCGGTTCATTGAGTGGATCCATCACATCCTCCAACAGGTTGAGGATATCCTACATAATTTGAATGACAAGTACAAGCGACGCCATGATCAACATTGGGTGCCACATAAATTTCAGGTGGGCGACAAAGTTTGGTTGCACTTGCAAAAAGAATGTCTTATAGGACCCCATCGAAAGCTTTGCCCATTCCATTATGGGTCGTACACCATCACCAAGGCCGTGGGTGGTAATTATTTTGAACTCAACATTCCTCCTTTCCTTGGCCTGCACCCGATGTTCAACGTGGATCTCCTTCGCCCTTATTTCCCACCATTATTGGACACCTCAGAAGTAGCAGAACAACTGACACCAACAGAGATCAAACCTGACCACATACAAAAGGAATCCAATGATCATATTGTGGAAACACATATCAAGGGAACTCGACAACAAAGGATCCAACTTTATCGAGTCGTCAAAGTAGGGCATCTCTTGCACCAAGGCAAGTGGCTCACCTAGGGCTAAATTCAGCAGAAATTTCCTCATCTGATGGGGTAACTCAACGCAATGGATACCATTGCTTCTTAAGGAGGGAGGATTGATCCAGGTGGATATCGGTGTCCACCCACCATTTCCAGCTGGCTCAAAATAGTTTTCTGGAAAATTTGGTAATTTACTATTTTTAGCAAATTTTCACTTCTGGAGCCGTTTTGAGGCCCTAAATGTTTTTTTTTTTGGGAAAACGGGTTGCAATATCAAATTTCCTTGTATATTTCCCTGAAAATAAATCTCCTCTACAATACCTTTCCAACGGGCTATCATATGCCTAAAACGGAGATCGTATGCAAAAGTTACGACCCTGAGAAGTTGATGTACTAACTTACCTAAACAGGGCCCACATGACTTTTGGTGCTTGATCTCCTAGGGTTAGGTTTTTGGATGTCTAGGATTTTTGCATTCCTATTTATTGTAAATAGGCCTTCATATCCTCATTGTAATCATATTCTTGCAAATGAACGCAACCGTCACATCTCTTCTAAGAGATAAGCCGCCACCATTCCAACAAGCTTGTTTCTGTTGCATTTTATAGAGCTTATTTCCTTATTGAATAGAAAACCAGTTTTACTATATCTCTATTATTTTTTGTTAAACACATGTTAATAATCTATAGTCATTTCGTTATGCTCATAAATCTGGATCACCTGTGGTAATGTAGGCTGAGAGAAGGTGTTAGGAGGAGAGAGAAAAGGTGTTGGTGGAGATACATAGAATAAGCTTGTGGAGGCTGAGCTAATAAGGCAGGTGGAGGGTAACAGAGTCAGGGTCAAAGATGCTCTTGCACAATAAAAAACCATAGAGAGAAACAATCTTGGAACTCTTGGAAGAGATGAAGAGTAGGAATGAAGGAATGCATCAGTGCGGATGGAGAATGGAGGAATTCATCAAGGAAAAAGTTTGTTTATGGTCGCGCATCCCTGAGTTGACAACGCTTCTTTCCATTGAAGCTGAGTTGACAACTATCCTGTTGTTGGTACGCCTAGTCTAGCTAGCTCGTGTGTCCATTAACCCAACCTGTAGACCCAGGCACACTATCATTATTTTCCTCATGGTGTGAGCCATGGGGGAGTTATTATCCATGGGATGATAGTCGAGGTTAATAACTCCCCTGGTCGTCTAGTTCCAAGTGTCCTCGGACTTTGTCTAGGTAGCACCCCATCTGAGGAGCTTTGAGATGTAATATTATTCTTTAAATTATTCCAAAATATTTTCTAGTCCCTCAACATTAAAGACAACAAATTTAGATATTAAGGTCAACCAACAGATATAATTCAACATTAGTCCATGATCATTCTAATAGATATTGTGTATAATAGACCAATGTTGAAACGTAGTATATCATAGTTAAGTTTCAATTTTTGCACAAGCAATACATGATGGTATGACGACCACCAAGATACATGCTCCTCAAATTCGTGGTAGGGATATTTAGAGTGTGAGAATAAAGTAAGGTTTATTACTTTTGTTGCTTTTATATGTTTCTATTTAAGCTACGAACCTGCCAAAACTTTATTAATGATATAATGAAATGATAATCCTTTGTTTTATGTTTGTTTTTATAATCATACCAAAATAAAAGTTGAGTGATTTTTTAGTTGATAAACCTATAAAAAAACATTTTTATATGAACTCATCAACTTCTATGTTATGTATCATATGCATTTTGTGAACTTTGCAAATTATTTTATGAATAAAGGAAGGCGATACAACATTGAAAAAGCTAAAAATCCATTGGAGGAAATTCATGAATGGTAACTAAACATTTTTAATCCCTGCCTCCAGTAGGGATTATAGTTTTTCCCTCATAGGCAAAGTGTTTTTATCGTGTATTAATTTACCTAATTTTGTAACCATAGCCAAAGTTTCCAAAAATATGTTAATTATTTTCTTTTTTATTTTTTTTTCATTTTTACAAATTTATATTCCAATTTTCTTATTCATCTATATGGAAGTAATGTGACTAAATTCCTGTGGTGGTGAGTTGTTGTTTTCAAATATTTGTCGAAACAAAAAAAATGATTTTAATAAACAAATTTCTATGTATTTGTGATTAGCGAGTACGAAAGATCACATTGCATATTATCTCACTTTGTAAATCAATATGAGCTATCCTGTAGCTGAGTTGAAACCTTTCCTCATACTATTACAAGGATTCATTCTCTCTTTGTATCATTAATAACATCTCATATCTTATGTCACTTGACTTGCAATAGTCCTAATACTAGTCAATGAAATTTTGCTTCATTTAGGACCAACTACTGATGTTATTTACATCTTCTCTCATGAACCATCTCAAGGATAATTCCTTCTTTGTGGAGAGGAACCATCTCAAGGATAATTCCTTAATTGTGGATAGAAATAAATTGACATTTTGATCACATGATATGTGTTCATAAGTCCTAAAAACAACTACAAAATCAGATATAAAAGTATCATGGTTTTCTATAGTAAGGCCATGGAAGTGAGGAAGAGAAGAAGGATTGATGTTTCTCATCTTGGTTTCCCCATTAGTTTCTCAAATGGGGAACTCAAAGAATAACTATTGGTATCCATCATCAACCATTTTGTGGTGAGATGGGGATCCTTTTTCTTCCTCAAATAAATTTTCAATTATTGTTTCCTCCTCTAAGAAGTCCACAAAAAGTCCAGTTTCCTCTTTCCAGAATGATTTCATCACAACCAACTTGTTGTTCTTGATTTCTTGGTATGGTTTTAGCACTGGGGGATTTTGGTATGTATTTTCCATATTTATATCTAGGTCAAGCAATGCATTATAAAAAATCTTCAAAAAAAAAAATGCAATCTAATTTAGTTTTTTCTTTCATGATGAATGGATGAAATTCATGCAATCTAAGTTTTTTTTCTTTTTCTTTTTGACGGTAAAAAATGATAAAAAGTGTTCATTTTTTATAACCTTCTTAACAACGATGCAAAAAGTAGTGATGGGCCAAAGAATAACAATAACAATGTTTCACTCCTTATCTTACAAATTTAAATGTCAACTTGAGGTTCATACAAACTTGAGAGGTATTGTACACTATACGTGCAAACTCCATACACATGCACCTATCTAAGAAAAGGAAATATTTTTAGACCTAGGACTATAGGGGTTACTTAATTAGAGTAAAATAACTAACAATTAACTCGATGCAACTAAAAGGAAAGATGAAATCCAACTGAAGAGAAAGTTGAAAACTATTTAAAAGAAAAGAAGAAAACTTCTAGAAAGAAAAGATGAAAAAAATAATTAAAGGGATCATATAACCCATTCACCAATCCATTGTTATCTTGATAGAAAGGAATTCTAGACTACAAGACTACAAGAAGTAGAATGAATAGTTGCAATTCCAGGTGAATTGATTTAGGTTGTTGATAAAAAACAGAGAAATAACTTGCTAGAAGACAAAGTTGAAATTACCTAAGCTATTCTAATGAAAACAAGGCAGATCCTATATTATACTATTCTATTGCAATGACTGAAATAAAGTATAGAAAAAAATATAATCCCTTTTGAAACAAGTCTAAAGAAATCCATGGCTAACCTATCTCTTTTGATGATGGAAAACCATCATGGAATTATCTAAAATAGTGCACTAGAAATTATGCTACACGAAATAGAGTGTTACTACCAAAACTTAAAAAAATCATGTTCAACATCTAATGTAAGTAAAATGAACTAAACAAGATGAAAACTAAATGAAATGAACCAAGGATATGTTGGTACAAGAAAAACATTACTCCTACAAAAAAATACATAAATCATGCACAACATACCCTATTAGCAAAATAAACTAGAAACTATGAAAAGAAAAGGAAATGGAATGAAAGTATAGAGGTCCCTTGTGCATCCTTGAATGGTCCCTACTCAAGCCTTCTACAAGGAACCTTAATAACTACTAATGGTAAAAAATGTGGAAGTGCAAATTTTTCAATATAATATTATCTCAAAAACATAAATACATTTCAAGGAAGCTCAAGTTCTCCAATAATAAGAATTTCTTAACATTAATAACTAACTCCTTAGGGATAGCCCATAGCTTCTACTTATACTTAGTGGTTACATTTGTCATACCTTCAATCACTCCTTGATTGAAGGACTTGTGTCTCTAGGATACCTATAATCAAGCTCCTAATTTATAGGGATCAAATCCCTTGACATATTTCCTTTGTTGAGTTAGTAGTTTGAGTGGATTAGGTTGGATGCGATGTCTTGAAGGCTTGGAATCCTTTGGAGGAGGAGGATGGGACCTAGTCCCCCTTTTATCTCATGCCATGTTGGAGTAGGAATCCTCCCTTGATTCAACCTACTTTGAACATGGGTTAGTGTGGCACATAGGTATACATAAAACCATGAAAACTAAAGTAAAAATAAAATACAACACACTTTAGCATTCAATACATTCCATTTATCAATAAATTGCACAAAACCATATTATTATATTAATCATGGTCAAAGAGGATATATAAGGTACAAAATAGGGTCAAAATCTATCAAAAGATGGGTCTTTTTATTTATAATGGAGAGGTCCATCTACTGATGTTATAGCCCTAAAATTCCCTACTCATGCACACATGGCCTTGGCCCTCTTACTTGCATATTTTTCCAAATAACTGCTGAGAATATCTTCTTAAAAAACCATTTTTTCGAAGATGTATGCACCCTACACCATTACATCCCATGTACATATGATTTTTGCACCATTACATCTCGTGTACATATGCATGTTGCACCATTACAGTCTGTGTATGCTTGCAAAAGTTGAAAAAAATAAAAAGGTGCAAGGAATTCGTTGAAATTCACGGGATATTGGAGGTTTCCCAACTAATCCACCTTCTATATCCCATTACCAAAACAAATAACCATCCTTTTTGCATATAAAAGGAGGTGTTGGGGTCTCATTTCCAAGCTAAGCATAAGAACAGTGAAACTCTGCCTGATTTCACTTTCCCTCCTTGCCCAAGATATTGTTGCCTTTTGTGAGAAATTACCTCAACATTCCCTCATTAGCCCCTGCTTCCTCCATTCATCCCATTCCATTCCATAGAGGTGATCAAAAGTTTGAGAGAATAATTACATACAAGGTGCACTTGGAGCATGGTAAAGAGGAGCACGAACTAGGTTCACGGAACGATGGCCGACTCAGATTGTAAGGTATAATCCTTGTATTATGAATAAAAGAATCACATTTTCTTGTCCCAAATGATGGTGTCTTGAGTAATTTATTGATTTATACTTGAAATTTTACATCTAACCCTAACTTATATGAAGAATAAAATTCTTGTAGTTCTTTGTTTTCCTATCTTTGGATGCAGGTCAGCCCTGGGAGGAGAAGTGCAGTTAGTGGAACTTCCAAGCATGAGGAGATGATCACTAGACGTGGGATCAAAGGTATAGTTACCCGATCTCTTCTCCATTTTCTTTCTTTATATTAGTTTTTGTATGTTTGGGGTAGTATAGAGAATTGATTATATTTTAGACGGTTATTCAGTATGTCTACATCTTGAACCGTGGTGTAGTTAAAGGGGGTTTTTTCTCTATAGAAACTGGATTGGCCAAATCATTGAACAAGTTATTTGTTTCTCTTATAACATGATAGAATTTAATAGGAGGGATCCATTTTATTCTTTCCCTTCATGAATCATCACCGATGTTAAAATATAGTAATCATGGGTGGAATTATTAACCATATGACTAATAATCACTTTCAAATTCCCAACCATAATTAATTGCTTAATGCCAAAATTGTTTG
>ML804977.1:139696-158960 GCA_009831015.1 Picea engelmannii | reverse complement strand
GACCATCTTGTTACCTTTAGGATCATTGCAGAGGAGTTCTGCAATACTAAAACCAATATTTTTTGTTGTTTTGTTGAATTTAGAAAATCTTTTGACATGGTTCCTAGGAAAAACCTTTGGAATAGGTTGGAAGAGATAAAAGTTCCTCACAAGTTGAAGGTTGCTGCAATAAGGATGTATGAGAAATTTATTGCTAAGTTTAAAAACACTAAGGGCTAGTCAAAAGAGATTAACTGCAATATCAGAGTCAAACAAGGTTGTCCCTTGTCCCCTACCCTTTTTGGCATATACATTGACAAGTTAGAAGAATGCTTTGAAAAAGAAGGTTGTGTGGGCCCTACTCTCACTACTATATTCATCAATATTCTTGTTTATGTCGATGATATCATCCTTCTGGCAAGGAGTCCCCATGATCTTGAAACCAACTAAGAATCCTCAAGGATTTTTGCTCCAATATGGGTATGATTGTTAATATTGATAAGACTAAGGTCGTGATTATTAAATTCAATAAGATCCCTTATGATACCTTTGTATATGACAACAACAACTTGGAGGAAGTGACTTCATACAAATATCTTGGAATTGATATTCACCACAAGATCAATTGGAATTATAGCATTGAGAAAAAGATTATTGGGGGATAGAAAGCTTATTATGGGCTTGAAAACAATTGTAAATCAGCTGATCTTTGGAGTTGGGATAAGAAATAACTCCTCTTTGAGACTCTTGTTACACCTGTTATTCTTTATGGATGTGAAGTTTGGGGTTGTGGTATATCCTGTGAATCCTAGAGAAAGATAGAGAAAATACAAAAGAATTGTATAACCTATAATCTCAAAATTAAAGGAAATATGCCCAATCCCATCCTCCTCTTAGAAACAATCCTCTGCCCCATTGAGAGCATGGCTATGACTAGATACCTAATGTATAAAAACAAATTAAACAACATGGAAGACAAGATGGTACCTAAAATTGCTTCAAAATCAAGTCATAACCACCATCGACTCAAGCAAGAATGGCATAAAGACGCCCAGTTTTGTCTAAACTATCGGGGAATCGTAGAAGAAACCATTTTTTAGAATAAAGATACTATTAAAAAAATGTCAAATCAAAATTTAAGGAGAAAATGTGGTGTGATAAAGAGTTAGAGTAAAAAAGAAAATTAAGGTATTATAAAGCTATAATCAACCATAATCTAGAAGATCAAAATTATCTATTTGTTTTTCCAAGTGCAAAGAATAAAATAAGCATTGTTAAGATAAGAACAAATTCTCATGAGCTCCATAGTGAAACTAGGCATTGGTCAATTCCTAAAATGCCCTGGGATGAAAGAGTGTGTCACCTTTGTGACACTAAGAATGTTGAAGATGAAAAGAACTTTCTCTTAGATTGTCCAGCCTATACCCATATTACATCTCATTTTCAAAATATTATCACACTATCAACCTTCCTAACCTCTTAACTCAACAAAAGTATGGTGATCTTGGAAATCTTCTCTTAATGCTTTTCGAGCACATAAACAAAATTCTAAAGAATCACAAGTAATCACTTACCCTCATAAGGTCCAATACACCAATTCAGTCTTAGTAGACATTAATCATCATCATCATCATCAATAATAAAGTAATAAGTGTTATATACATTGAGATATGTATCATTTATTTAATTTTAGTTTTTCTACACAAAATTAAAATGACACATTAATTTTCAAATTAGATTCTTTAAAGTTTTAAAAATACACAAAAACAAAAAACAAAAATAACATAATTAACATAAAGTTTCGTTTACATATAACAATGTTGCTAATTAAAGTTTTAAATTGATCAATATAAGTTAAACTAATAACCTTTNNTTTATATATATATATATATATATATATATATATATATATATATATATATATATATATATATATATATATATATAACATTAAATTTGATTTTAATCTTTTCATTTCAAATTCACTTTTGTTTTTACATCATTATCATTATAGTTTTCTTAATAAAATAATTTCTACTTTATTATTTTTTTAATTTAAAATTAATATTAATATTTTTATAGCCACTTACATTTAGATTGAAATAATTAAATGAAAATATACCCTTTTACCAAAACACTAGTATAATAAAATTTGCACTCACATTTTTCCAATCACTTATATTGAAATTGAATTACAAAGCTACATAACTTTTAAAAATATTTTTTCTTTAACTTATTTTACCATTTTGTAAAAACACACAAATTTTTATTTAATAGTAAATTAAAACTTGTTTCACCATTTTATAAAAACACACAAA
Organism: Picea engelmannii; assembly: GCA_009831015.1. NCBI lineage: Eukaryota > Viridiplantae > Streptophyta > Pinopsida > Pinales > Pinaceae > Picea > Picea engelmannii. Next base: position 156,663 of record ML804977.1, on the reverse strand, counting down.
TTTTTATTTAATAGTAAATTAAAAAATTAGATAGCTTTGAGATGTAATTTTTTTTTTTTAAATAAAAGTAGATCTTTGTATTAATGACATATGTAAGTTGTACAATGACAAGTGTGAGCCACCTGTTCTACCACAGATGAGAAACCAAAACAAGTGGCTGCTAAATGTTCTGAAATTGACACATCATCTTGTATGCTAGAGTTGTTTGAACAAAATTGTTTACACAAAATTCTACATCGTATCTACGAAAACAAAAAGTGTGTACAATGTTTGGATGGTCTCTAAGACCAACTACTAATAGAGCTTCTATTAACAAAGCTACATAAACAATATATGAAAAAATTGTGTGTTCTTCTATCCTGCTGCTGAGGTAAACTAAGCAATTGAACCTGCAACTGGAATTGACAAAGAACCATAACCTGGAGACTTCACTCCATTGTCAAGCCTGGCTTTTGATGAATTGTGTAGATAAGGGTGAACCGTTGGATACATGTTGGGCGTCTGGTGTGCATAGGAGCATCCGCTAGTGCGTCGAATTGGATTCCCATTCTTTGGCCAAGGATGCTTTGAGATTGCATCTAATCTTCATGTTTCTGCCTTATTTCAAAGAGGAGTTGAAGGTGCTTCTCCATCATTAGATTAAAAAATTGTTGAGGCTAATCCTCCTCCTTTTCCTTGCCCTTTGCCTCTGTGGGGATCTCGTTGGCTACCGCTGTGTTTTCCTCCACTTGCTAGCTTGGGGGGATTTCCTCCTCCACCATATAGTTGTATTCATTGTAATAGGGGTCCTGTGGATTCAGAATTGGGGGGGAATAAGAGATTGGTGGTCAGAGGAGAGCACGCGCATGAATGTGGCACCTCCTCCTTAACCCAAGCTCAGGCCATGGAGCAAAAGAGGGGTGGACGAAGGGATGTGTGCACAAGAGGGTGACCCTTCCTTCTTCATTGGTATGACACCATGGAGTTGAAGAGGAGCGGATTGAGGAGCTTCCTGTGACCTCTGGTTGACATGCCAAGGGCTTGAGAAATGGGCAATAAGAGCCAGTTGGTATGGGGAGAGTCTATTGCGGCGGGAGAGGGTGCTCTAATAACGAGCACCCCTCTTGGATTTCCCTCTTTCCCTGGGAATGATGGGAAGTGTGTGGAGGTGAAGGCATGTTTATCCAGCTGGATATCAATTCCCACCCACCTTTTCCAACTGGCTCAAAACCATTTTCTGGCAATTTTAGTAATTTACTATTTTTAGCAATTTTTCACTTCCGGAGTCGTTTTGAGTCCCTAAACATTGTTTTTTGGGAAAATGGGTTGAAATATGAAAACCACATCAATATTTCCCCCAAAATGAATCTCCTCGAAGATACCTTTCCAACGGGCTATCATATGCCTAAAACAAAGATCGTATGCAAAAGTTACAACCTCTGGAAGTTGATGTATTAACTTACCTAAACGGGGCTCACGTGACTTTTGGCGCTTCATTTCCTAGGGTTAGTTTTTTGGATGTATAGGGTTTTTTGAATTCTTGTTTATTGTAAAAATTCCTTCAGAGACTCATTTTAATCATCTTATTACGAATGAGCACAACCGTCACATCTCTTCTCAGAGATAAGACGCCACCATTCCAGCAAGCTTGTTTTAGCTTATTTTCTTATTGAATAGAAAACCAGTTTTATTGTATCTCTGTTATTTTGTGTTAAGAACTTGTTGATAATCTGTAGTCATTTCATTTTGCTCATAAATTCATATCAGTGGTATCAGAGTGGTCTAATCCTTGTCTTCTTAATGCATGTCCCCAACGAGGTCGGAGTACAAATAGTTGGGTCTCAAGCTTGTTTCTCTTGAGGACAAAATATCTCGCACGCCCAAGCGACCTTCCATGGTAGGAGAAAAGAAAGATGATGGGACAGGAGATCATTTCAAACTGTTTATTGAGGAATCCCTCACACAACAGAGGAACAAGATGATGGATAGTTTCGTGCAAATCCTTCGACGACTACCAACAAACAACGCATCTTCTTCGAGTGGAGGCACCACCCCCTTCAAGGTACAAATAAACTTCGATGTTCCTATATTAAAAGGTCAGATAGACGCATATGTTGTAGAAAAGTGGTTGAATTTGCTAGAAGGGTATTTTTCTTTCTATAATTGTTCGAATAGAGAAAAGATTACTTTTGCACTCGTCAAAGTCATTCCCCATGTCAAAGATTGGTGGGAAACTTTTTGTGAGAAAAAGGAAACAAAGGAACCATCATTATTTAAAGTCACAGAAACCTGGGAATCCTTCAGGGATGCTATTAAGGAACAATACTACCCTTTCAGAAGTTATGATGACTTGTATACCAAATGGACCACACTGTAGCAAGAAAGAGACCAAGCAGTGCCAGATTTCACAAATATCTTTCATACCTTGCGCACCAAGCTGGGTATCAAAGATTCAGAGTGACATCTGGTGCTCAAGTATCATGCTTCTCTTCATAGATACATCCAGACCGAAATGGAATTTATGGACATCTCATCCTTGGGCGTAACCTACTGATATGTCGTCAAAATCGAGCAGAAGCTCAAACAAAAGACCCAGAAATTTGGGCCTGGAAATGCCTCACAAAAAAAGCCATGAAAGTTTGGACCCAACCCACAAAATAAAGGATAGAGAAAATATGGATAGTATCATGACAACCAGTCCAAGCCACAAGTAAAGAAGGACACCATAAAGACAAATAAAGATACGGGAAAGTGGTGCGACTTCCATAAGAGACCTTGGCATAACATTGTTGATTGTTGCTCAAAGAAGACATTGGTGGCAGAAGTGAAAGAATATAAATTAGATGTGGGTTATGAATCTGATCTAGAACCAGAAAGGGGAAGACGAATCATTGACGCGAAATCTAGTGCCACCGTTTCTACCACCAAGCTCCAACCTGGTGAATCGGACGAGCCAGAATAAGGAGAGCACGTCTTCCATTCATAGATGTGATTAAAAGGCACCCCACTGCACTTCATCATTGATAGAGGTAGCCAGAAGAACCTCATATCAACAGAGGTCATCAAGTGGCTGGCCCTGGCAATAATGTCGCACCCACAACCTTACACCATTGGATGGCTCTGTCAAGGAAGCAATATTCATGTCATCCAATAGTGTCGAATGTCGTACGACATCAAGCCCTTCAAAGATGAGGTATTGTGTTATGTTTCTCATCTCGAAGTTTGTGATGTTCTTTTGGGACAACCTTAGTTATGGAAAAGTCATGTTGTATATGAGTCTAGGCCTCACAACGTTATTATTACTTTGAACAGGAAATTGTACAAGATACCTGAGGCAGTCCCACCTAGTGTTATTTCCTTGATCTATGCTAAGAAATGCAGGAAGGTCATATCTTAGATGGGGAATTTTGTCTTCTTTGTGATTCTCTCTCAGAATAAGAAAAATATCACAGCCACATCCAGGGTCTCTATGGTCGAACTCACCTACTGGGGTACCTCTGCACTGTCAGGTCAAGAACCCCATCGATATGACCCCCGACGCACCACTACCCAATGGGCCAGTCTATCGCTGCTCTCTATTAGAGAATGAGGATATCAAGCGAAAGATCTAAGAACTGCTCCACAAGGGGCACATCCATCCCATCTCATCACCTTGTGGGAGCCCAATCGTGATGGTACATAAGAAAGATGGAACCTGGCAACTCTACATTGATTACCGGTCTCTGAATAAAATCAAAGTCAGAAACCGATACCTGATTCCCTGAACCGACTACCTCCTTGATCAACTCACGAGGGTCAAATACATCAGTAAGATTGATCTGAAGTCTTGCTACCACCAGGTCCTGATAGAACAAACAGATGTATGGAAGACCGCCTTCAAGTCAAAGGAAGGCCTTTTTAAATGGTTGGTCATGCCCTTTGGTTTGACAAATGCTCCAGCCACTTTCATGAGTATGATGGACGATATCCTGTGACCATTCACCAATACTTTTGTAGTGGTGTATGTGGATGACATTCTCATTTACAACAAGACTTGGGATGAACACTTGCAACATATTTAGTAGGTTATGTACACCATGCGATAGCACAAGCTATACGCCAACTTGGAAAATTGCTCCTTCGGCATGGACAGGGTCCATTACCTTGGCTACATTGGTGATCAACATGGAATACATGTGGATCCAACCAAGATCCAATTCATCCATGACTGGCCAGCCCCAACCACGCTCACTGAGCTTCGAAGCTTCTTGGGCCTTCCCAATTTCTACCGCAGGTTCATGTTGGGATTATCCCATATTGCATGGGCCCTCAGCCAAATAACCATGGGTGGTGGTAAGGACAAATTTTCGTGGGGATGGTACCAACAACAAGAGTTCAAAGATTTGAAGAAGTGCTTGTGCTCAACCCCAGTACTTTCACTACCAGACCTGCAACAACCCTTTGATATTGAGACAGATGCTTCAAGCTATGTTGCGGGCATCGTTCTCACTCAGCACAACCACCCCGTGGCCTATCATAGTGAGACACTATCAGATGATGTCCATAAGTACCCTACTTATGACAAATAAATGTACTCCATTGCACAAGCCTACCGCCAGTGGAGACATTACATTCTTGGGAAAGAGATAGTCATCCACAATGATCATAAGCCATTGCAGTTCATGCAGACAAAAGGAAAATTGTAGAATGATTGCCATCAAAAGTGGTCCACATACTTGCAGCGATTCCACCTCAACATCAAGTATAAAATAGGAAGCACCAATCACGTCATCGATTTCCTCAGCAGACCGTCAATTGTGACACTCACCACAGTGCTAGACTCTTGTAGCCATGAGACCTCTGGATGGCCCCAACTCTATGAGACAGACTCAGACTTCGCCACCACCTACCAAATCTTGGGTGCAAACGCAGTTGTCAATACTTTCCATCTTCAGGATGGGTTGTTGTGTTGTATGGGCCATATCTATGTTGCATCAAGCGAGCGAGCGAAGATGATTTAGGAATCCCACTACAATTAGGTGGCAGGACACTTTGGCATCAAAAATATAGTGGTGATGCTACATAAAAATTTCTACTGGCTGAAACTTCGACAGGAGGTCAGCAAGTATATCAGGTCTTCTTGTGTTATTTCCAAACCAACCACTAAGAAATAGGGCCTATAAACCCCTCTTCCTTCTCCTGTCAGGCCATGGGAATCCATCTAAATGGACTACATGTTGGTCCTCCCATCCACCAAGCGGGGAAATGACTGTGTTTTTGTGGTTGTTGATCTCTTTTGTAAGATGGTGATTCTGGTTGCCCGGAAGAAGAGCATCTCAACATAGGCCACTGCCAAGATCTTCTTTGAATGATTCTGGGCACATTTTGAAATCCCACAAACCATTGTCTCATATCGGGACAATCGATTTCTCAACACATTTTGGTTGAGCCTCTGGTCACTGTTGGACACCAATCTCACCAAATCCATGGCCTTCCACCCCTAGACAGATGGCCAAACTGAGGTCGTAAATAAAATGATTGTGCATATCCTTCGCATGTATAATTCCAAGCACCCTCGCACATGGGATGAGAACCTTCCCTTTGTCCAACATAGCTACAATCAAGCCCTGCATAGCTCAATTGACCACAACCACTTTCAAGTGGGGTTGGGATTCCAACCATTAGGTCCCATAGATGTTGCACTTCCCCTTGCAGTCACCTCGACTGACTCATCTCCTTCTCTAACTAAATCTAAAAAAGCCACCCGGTTCATTGAGTGGATCCATCACATCCTCCAATAAGTTGAGGATATCCTACAGAATTTGAATGACAAGTACAAGCGACGCCATGATCAACATTGGGTGCCACATAATTTTCAGGTGGGCGAAAAAGTTTGGTTTCACTTGTAGAAAGAACGTCTTACAGGACCCCATCGAAAGCTTTGCCCATTCTGTTATGGGCCGTACACCATCACCAAGGCCGTGGGTGGTAATTATTTTGAACTCAACATTCCTCCTTTCCTTGGCCTACACCCAGTGTTCAATGTGGATCTCCTTCACCCTTATTTCCCACCATTATTGGACACCTCAGAAGTAGTAGAACAACCGACACCAACAGATCTCAAACCTGACCGCATAAAAAAGGAATCCAGTGATCATATGTTTCAGGATTAATCTGTAAGTGCGGGCACAAACTGATCTCCCTAGATCCACCTGGATCTAGAACAAAACAGGACAGAATAATACTCTTTCCCTAGATTTAGACTGTTGAATGAACTAGGAGGTAAGAATCATGAACATACCTTATGATTCGATTCCTTGGGTCTTTGTTGTTCCAGCTTCACTCCAATGCTCTTGTGTCGTCCAGACCATAACGGTACAAACCAATAGAAGTGAAGACAACTCAATATATTCAACAGTTAATCTATACATATGATCAAGGAGTTATGTAATAAAGTGACATTAGCTTTATGGGAAAGGGACATATTACTGTATTAAATTGATAGAAAGTAAGACTTACAACCTAAGCCTTGATGTTGCAAACCTCCTTTCGATGGCTCCTAGCTCTGACACACACACTTGCTCATGCATGAAGAAAATCAACCACTTTTGATAACCTTGCTAGTGTTTCTAGCTGCTGTCGCGTCAGTCCTTCATACAATCTTACACTAATTCTCCAATAAATCTCTTGCTAGTTTGCTTCTAACCTTTTCCATGAGAATTCCATCAATTTATAAGAGAGAATGGATTAGTTACTAGGATAGGAATGATCCCAAAATATCAGGAAAGCCAGTACTTAGATAACCATTCGAATGCCATCTCATCCTTCTAGAAGATTCCCTTCTAGAAGGTTCGAGAATTTATCTTTTTCCCTTCTTTAGAAAGAGTTCGCACCCTAACAGTTAGGCACAGTGTGAACTTCTCGCACCCTGGCTTAAGGCAGCCTGCGAGAATCATGCATTCTCGCAGGCAAATGTATTGGTAGCCTGCGAACCTTCCTCAAAATTGTGATTTCTGGAAATAGATAAAGGTAACTTTTCTCTGGAGAAAGTTCTAATGAAGAGCTTGAAATCATGATGGCCAAAATCATGGATAACAGAATGCCCCCCAAAGTCTGAGATTGGAACTAGTGATAATTGATAGAATTTGTAAGCTGCATGTGTGTGTCGAGACCAAGAGCACATCTAATCGGAAACCTGTAAACATCCAAGCATCTGCAGAATATCATATATACCAATTCTGAGGTAGGCATTCCCATACTTAGATCACAGACTGACACCATCGTAGACATGGGTCATGGCCACCAATCATACACTATGGATCCATGCCGTAAAAACATAGCATAGCCACCTGAATACACTGTGGATCTATGCGAGAAATTTCAAATCAAGATGACATAGCCACGAAACATACACAGTGGATCTATGTGTCGCAAATTATACATACTCCATCGCAACCTGGATCAAAAAGATGATATCCAGGGTCTTCAATCTCGTCACCCAAAGTACGAATCTAACCATGTGATTACATGTGTTGAAGTCGAACATGGTAGAAACCACTTGATTACCGGTCATTGATGTAACCGTTAACAAGTGCAAGGGAAATCACCATTGATGTCAATGACTCCCAAGGTACAAAAGTACAATCCATCGAGTGTGAATAAATGATTTGATGTCTAACATCCGACGGAGTCTTTTGATTAGGGGCCAATGATGTAAACCCACTGTCGAAAGCGAGGAAACTTGCCATTGAGGCATGCAAGCTCCAAGGTACTAAATAATTTCTAAGTCTTGATTCCGGATAATGAGTTGAAGTCGACGGAACAAAACTCATCACAGGAGGGCCTTGATGTATCCCCCATCAATGACACGAAATGAGTAACTGAGTTTGAAAGTGAAACAAAGTATGTGGCAATTGGACTTTGGACACAGGGAAGGCCGACATGGAATGAAATGGATAACTGCAGATGGCCGACTCAATATAGGTTTCAAATGGACTTCTCTTGAACATATGAACGACACGACCAATGATTTGGCAACATTGACTCAAAGACGACACATGGAATGACCTTGTAATCAATCGAAAGAGAGACAAATGGATTTCCCAAACTGGCTTCAAATGATGAACAGGGGGTGTCATGTTCAAGAGCGACACTTACTGCCAATCAATACAAAAATGAAACATATCCCTTTCCCAAATTTCCCCCCACCATTTCTAGCAAGTACCTCTTTATTTTTACACAAGCTTGAAGAGGATCACATATGCTTGTTGATATAAGCTCATCCTTCGGACGAGTCCCTCGGATTATTTTTAACGAACCCTAAGAAGGAGTGGTTCAGTCCCATCATGGGTCTGTCAATGTTTGTTTAACGAGTCCAGAGATAGTAAACTCGAAGGTTTTTCAAGATTATAGAGTTTGGAAAAACACTCAAAAGAGAACTCTCTCAGTTCCTTTTTCGTAATATAGTCTGGATGAGACCCAAAAAGAGAGAAATTATTGCTCACCAGACGCATACTTCAAATACTTTATCGAGCGTGAAAATACCAAGGTTGCTCGGCGATCTTTTCATGTTTAGAGAGTCTGAAAAGAGTTTAAAGAGGACTCCAGGGGGGTTCCTTTTTCGTATAACCTTATGAGCCCGAAAAAGCGATAAAACTATGCTCGATCATGTTCTCTTATATTGACGAGCATAAGAACGGATAAAAATGACGCTCTAGGTTTTATGTAAAAACCCTAAAAAACAATTAAAATCACACCATAATGGAGAAAATATGTCCATATCCTTGTTTGTAATCATCAATATTTCATACCTGCAAGTCATTACAGTCATTTTCATATTAGTAATTAGGTTTAAACAGTAGATAAACATAAAAGCCCAAAAATGACATAGTAAAAAGTAAATTAAATGGGTAAATACACATTTTTACCATACCATTTCACATTTTCACTATTGAGTTCCAAAAACCCCCATTTTACCCTCCGACTTCGGCGTTGATTTTCGGGAGCTACAATAGATCATTTGACGAGTCGTCTGCAACATTACGGTAAGCTCTTCTTTCTTGATATTTTCATGGTTTAAATTTCTGATTTCATTGGTTAATTTTTTGTATTTTTAAGTGGTTTTTGAACCCTACATGCACGCAGAAATTCTCGCAGGCTGCCCATAGGGGGCCTGCGAGAATGATGCTTTCTTGCAGGCAATCTTTGAGCCACTTGCGAGGGGTTCACACTGTGTACAATAAGGCACCTGCAAGCAGCGCAGAACTCAAAAAATTTTGAAATGTTTATCCAATGAAAAAGATTTATAAAATCATTAATCCCCTTTGTATGTTTCTTATGCAGATAAATAGCCACAACCATGGTGCTTGAGTGGCGGGAACGAGAACATGAGGAGGATAATGAAAATGTCGAGAATCGTCCTCCCACCATAGCTGCATTGAGAGATTGTGGTCTTTTAAAATACTTCTGTATCCCAGGCATGAGAGCCCAAGTCCGATTACTGGAGTATCTAGTCCGTATGTGGGATCCAGACCAACAAGTTTTCAATGTAGGAGCCCACACATTAGCCATTGACATAGAGGACATATACTTCTTGACCGGATTATCCAGGCGCAGGTCTCATGTCAGTTTGACCGGCAGCAGAGGTGGTGGGTTAAAAATGAGTGAATATTGCAATCAATACTATGTACCTGAGGCTGAAAGAAAGAAAGGGAAAGTGGCAATATAGGGAGTAATAGACTTGACTCTCCGCACTATTCTCTTCACGATTGCTCAGATGGCTGGGAGTGCCGCTCCCCATATGGCATTACAGAGCTATTTCCAGTATGCCATCGAGTGTACTGAGCCCCGAGTATTTAACTGGGCTGATGCAGTGTTGCGCAGTATCAAAAGACAACTGACCAAGTGCAGGCGGGATGAACTGAAAAAATTTGGATATGGATCTTTGTTAGTGTCTTTCTTCCTTGAGAGAGTCCCTGTATTCAGACTACAGGTTGAGTGGGACTTTCCGGGTCCTAGGGATCCGAGGATGTTGCGATGATGCCGACTCATGTCCCGACACGTGGCAGGACCAATCGTCAAATATGACGATATTTTCTTTGACTGGTTGCAAAACCAGATGCTGATGGTCGATGACTACGCCTATGTCGGGTTGGATTTCCAAGGAGATCCGGATCTAGCACTACCTAAGGACGCTCAGTGGGGAGACCTCGGTAAGAAGTACACAAATTTTCTCTTTTTAAATGTTTTTGAATTTTAATCATATTTAAATGTTTTTGTTTTATGTATTTATTCGAAGACTAACACCAAATGTTTGTTGATAACACAGATGTTGGACCATATATAACTCCTGGCACCTCTCCTATCTAGCGATGAGGAGAGGTAGCAGCAGCAGTACGACAGTATGCCGAAGATTATCAGGTTGTGGAGCAGAATTTAGAGGGTCTGACAACAGACATTCCAGATATGACTCTGGAAAAGATTCCACGATGTGATCAGCGTCACACTGTAGGAGTTTTAGCAGCTATGGGTCGACTTCTCCGTAGGGTTGCTAGGGCAGTTGTGTGTTACCGTGAATGTCATCCATGACGTCACATTGTAGAAGCTATAAGCTTCCATTTTTGATATTTTGGTCTTCGGAAAAACTTTTTTGTAAAAAACAAACTCTTTTGATCGTTATATATACAGATGGAGTCTACCAGTTTACTTTATATTGTGTGGATTTTAAATTTGTTTGATTTATAAATGATTGAAATGTCTGTCCAATACATAATTAGCCAATGCGTCTGTTAATGTATTAAGACATCTAGGAATATGCTGATATTCAATGTGATCAAAATATCATTCCAAGAAGCGAATTCGCAAATACACTCGTGATAAAGTAGGGCTTCGAATAGAGTAGACATTACTTAGTTGTAGTACCACCAACTGTGAGTCGAGTCACACAAACAAATAACGAATTCCGAGCGAGATAGAATCAACCAATAATTCAATAACTGCACTATACTCTGCAATGTTATTGGTTGCACGGCCAAGACATACACCTCATAAAGATATAAGTTCATTGGTTGGGGCATAGATTGCCCATGCGACGGAAGCTAAGTTCCGAGTACTACGGCTAGCACCATCAGCGAAGCCAATATAAGGTAGTGAAAACTCCGACATCTGGCAATCAAATACAACTTCACGTAAGGGAAGATACTAGATAACGTCAAAAGCAAACTAAAGTAACACACACAATGTATGATACATAAAATACAAGTACTTGTGCACAAATCACTTATGCATAGTACTTCTTCAAGTACAACCCATTCCTGGGTTCACTCAAAGGTATACCATCGTAATCAACCAATTCATATGCTCCTTTTTCCAAAACTCTGCGAACAATGTAAGGACCATGCCACATTGGTTCAAATTTCCCAGCTCCTAAGACATCTTTATCTTGTTCATACAGAAGAACAAGATCACCTTCAGAGAAAACACGAGGCTTGACATGCTTGTCATACTGTGCCTTGACGCGTTTCTTCTGGGCTTCTATTACTAGAGTAGCGTCATGCCGAGTCTCGTCTAATCGCATCAGATACAATAGACGTTCTTCTTCAGCAGAGGTATTGGGTAAGAGTTCGACAGCTAGTTTCAGAGAAGGTATCTCACATTCTATCGGAAGAATGACTTCCACGCCATAGACTAATCGAAAGGGCGTAAACCCCGTAGCGTATTTAATAGATGTCTGATATGCCCACAATGATGAAAACAACATCGTGTGCCAACTAATTTTATGAATTCCTATCATCCGTCGAAGCATAGTTATAAGGACTTTGTTGATCGCTTCGACCTGGCCATTAGCTCGCAGATAATAAGGTGTTGAGTTATCATGACGAAGACCCAACTTCTCTGTAATTTCAGACATCATAAAATTCCTAAAATGACTACCGTGATCAATAACGATAGCTTGGGGAACACCAAAACGAGCTATAACATGGTTAAAAATAAACAACGCTGCAGTCTTTCCAGTATTATCGAATGTTGGCATCGCCTCGGCCCATTTTGTAAAATAATCAACAGCTACAATAATGTAACCATGCCCCCCGACCGAGTGAGGGTGACATGTCATGAAATCAATACCCCATTTAGAAAAAAGACCAACTGAGACCATAGGATGAAGGGGAGCAGGATGCGATCGAATTTTCTGATTGTAGGTCTGACAGGCATGGCACTTCTGAACAACAGTAATGCAGTCATTGAATAATGAAGGCCAAAAATATCCTGCGCATAAGATCTTCTGGGCAGTAGCATACCCAGACATATGACCACCACATGCTCCAGAATGGCATTCATTCAGAACTTTCTCGGCTTTGTCAAAAGTCAAACAACGTCGAAAAACAGAGTCAATTCCTCGACGGTAAAAAGTATCTCCAAGGATAATGTACTAACGAGCTTGATAATGGACATGACGTCGTTCAGTACTAGACAAAGCAGGCCGGAAAGTCTGGGTTTGGAGATATATAATGATATCTCCATACCAAATATCGTCAGTGCTGATAAGGAAAAGTGATTCATCAGGTAATGAACCGACTGCTACATTTTCCGTGGCAGGGTGAGGAAAATCGCATATTAACTCAGCAAAAACTAAGGATTTCTTAGACGTGGCGCGATCGAATTCCAAGTCAAACTCCCGGAGTATGAAAATCCATTTGGAGTACTTGCCCCCTAGCAATTGACGTGTCAAAATATGTTGCATAGGGTTACAATGTGAAATCATTGTAGTTTTCCTTGAGAGAATATAATGCCGAAAGCGTTGAACAGTTTGAACGGCAGCCAAGGCCAGTTTTTCAACATGTTGATACTTAATTTCAGTTGATGTGAGACTTTGAATCAAGTAATAAACAACATGTTCGTCGTGTGCATCATCCTCTTGAATGAGGACCATGCCGATGGTATACTCCGAGGCAGCAAGATAAAGAAAGTAATCACGAATATAATCAGGAGGGAAGAGAAGTGGAGCTTTCGTGAGGGACAACTTCAAAGCCTCAAAAGCATTGTTTGCAACAGTATCCTAGACAAACTCTGAACCTTTCTTTAGTAGGCGTGTAAAACCACGAGTAATCTCGACGTAATTAGGGATGAAACGGTGAAGAAAATTTGCTTTCCCCTGCAAACTTTGTAACTGGCGTAATGAAGAAGGAGGAGGGAGATTAAGAATCGCCTCAACCTTAAGAGGATCTACCCGGATCCCTTGACGTGAAACAATGAAACCTAGAAGATGGCCGGATTCTACGCAAAAGGCACATTTATGAGGATTTAAACGAATGCGATAGAACTGACAACGAATGAAAATTGCTCGGAGATGAGTGGGGTGATCGACTCAGCGTAAAGAATGAGCTGGTAAATTGTCCAAATAAGGTTGAAGGATATGCTTTATATCGTGAAACGCATAAGACATGGCACGTTGAAACGTTGCGCCCGCGTTCTTAAGACCGAAGGGAAGTTTCCTATAGGTGAAAGTACCCCAAGGACAAATAAAAGCAGTTTTATGTTGGTCCTCAGGAGTGATGTTAATTTGATTATAGCCGGAGAAACCATCCATGAGAGAAAAGATTTCACTGCCAGCACAATCATCGACGATCTGGTCGACGAAAGGGATTGGAAAGTTTTCCTTTGGACAGGCTTTGTTAATATCCCGATAATCAACACAAACACGTATACTACCACCTTTTTTATCAATCGGTACAGGGTTGGAAACCCATTCTGTCAGAGCCACGGGATAAATAAAACCAGCTTTAAGAAGTTTTTCAACTTCGAGTTTGATAGCTGTCACTTTACGTGGATGGACAGGACGAAGGCACTGACGGACTGGTTTAGCTCCGGGGTATGTCTTTATCTCATGTACAACTATAGCAGGGTCGATACCGGGAATCTCTTCGTAGCTCCAGGCAAAGATGTCACAAAATTATTTGAACAGAGCAGTATAGGTGACAATTTCATCCGGAGAACACGAAGCTCCAATGTTAACATTTTCAATTATCCCAGGTTTAACTGATATATCAATGGGAATCATGGGAGAAATATTATTGAGGTTCCCTTAGGCAAACACATCATGTGTAGATCCGGGAACGGTCGATATGACAACAACGGTTGACGGAGTCGAAATCCGTTGGTAATTCTCTAGAGTGTGTTGTTCCAGAAACAATATGGAACGATGATACCCATCATCCCAAGGAGTGTCTGCCATGACGGACATGATCATCTCGTCAGTGGGAAAGATGACACGGAAAGGATCGGGAGACAACTCATCAAGAAAGGGTATAGAAGGTGTTGCCGATTGAATCGCATGATAAGCAGACTCAATCGGACTTAACGACATGACGTCGCCGAAACGAGTGTGATCTCTAGGATCAGGGACTATCCAAGGGTCAGCAGACATAGGAAGTTCATGAGGTACAGCAGACAAGATGGTACAATTCCATGCCAGTACCAATCACACCATCAGCTGCATGCAAGGCAACTGGAGTAGTTGAAGTGCTGGAAGCACCAGGACGAGGTAATTCAGGTAACAAATCATAAAGTGTTCCCGTTTGCGAATAAACGAGATCAAGATATTGAGCATGACTTATAGCCTACTCCTCCGTAACAACACCACCCATAGCAATGTCTTTACCAATTTCGTTCACGAAGGATTTCTTAAACCATTCGGCCAGTAACTGATCAGGGAGTTCAAGTTTAATGAGACATCGTCTCCATCTCCACTCATGTATATGATCTGAGATGTGAGTACCTTTAGTTTGTTTAAAGGAATTCAAGATCTCAGTCCCAGTGTCATAACAGATCGTTAACTGGTAATGTGTAAGAAAATCCATAGCTAGGGTATTGAAGTCGAAAAAGAAACCTCGTGGCAATTCAATATACCGCTTCGCAGCAACACCAGTAAGGGTTCGTTGAAAAAGACGTAGACGAATGGAGTCATCCATAAACGAGTTGGACGAACACCATAAATGAAAAGTCATAACATGATTATTTGGGTCCTCCCCCACCTTGCCATTGAATTTCGGAATATCCAACGGAAGCTTAGCAGGAATAGCAGGCCATTAGGGAGAGTGACGAATAGGATCATTCAGAATCCTAGACAAATCGGGCAAATCCAAAGTAGCAAGAAAAGGCAACTACCGATTCACTTGGGGGTACTGGTGACTTTGGGGTGGAAGCCCTGTCGGCAAACCAGTAGGACCATATGTAGTCTGCCCATAGAGGGAAGACCCTGGATGATTCGGTGGTGGACGGATATGATAATAGCCCCAAGGATTGTAACCTTGAGTTTGAGTAGGGACCTGAGGCTGAGTAGTGTGACTCTGACCCCAAATAGGATTAGTTATACCCAGATATGGTTGGCCCACGGTAGGAACAGTTTGCTGCCCCCCAACATTTTGAGGAAAGTTTTGTAGAATCTGATTCCATTACTGGGCCAATTCAGGGGGTATGTTTTGTTCAAAAGGTGAGGTTGGTCCCCCTTGCGTAGATTGTGTTCCAACCGGAATTTGTGTACCAATTGGATTATGTTTGGTAAGAGGAAATGGAATCGTACCACCTTGTCCACCAATGGGAATCTGCGGGTTTGGTGCAACGGTCGAGATAGTGCCACTAGGATTAGGATTGCCGGAAGGAAATGGAGGGAGTGTCGGGATAAAACCAGGAATAGGATGCCCAGGAAAAGGAGGACCACCTGGAGAACCGGCTGGGGTTTGTGGAGGTGTTGGATTGGAAGCATTCAACGCATGGTAACCGAGTGGTAATGTCGAGATGACATCAGGTATTCGCTGGGTATTGATAGGAGAAAGAGTAGCTGCCGTAATTTCAGTTTGGACACTCGTAGTATTCGCGAGATGGGCCATCTCGGGAGGAAGAACAAAACGGTAAGTGGTAGTTTCTGGTGTAGTTTCGGTCTCAGAAGACACTGGAGGGTTGATTTTGTAGACATTGGGTGACTTAGTACCGAAAAGGACTCGTCGGAAATCACTTGACCAAAAAGGATCTTGGCCTACTACACTGGGAGAAGGCCCAACAGTTGATTCAGAAGATTTAACAATGGCTTCGTCAGAAGAATTTAATCGCACAAAAGGTCGTTCACCACGGTGAATGCGATAGTCCTCTCTAGTATTGGTAATTCAAAAATCTTCTAGAGAGTCAGTTCGTTCTACCTGTGGAGGTGGTGTAGTGACAACTGGAATGTCACTGGTTTCCCCGTGTGGTGGAGTAACCACTGGAACTTCAGTCTGATGTGGATAACCCTCAGGTGTACCGGTAGGCGAAGGTTGAGAATCGTCCGGATGCTCTGGAGATAAACCTTGCATTCTACGGGAACACCATGGGGGAGCAATTGTAAACGAGTGACAAGCTCCGCGAAGAAATTCCTACGGTCAACTTCGAGAAACAAACAACACTCACTAGGAAGCAAAATCTAGGAAGAAAGCACCAAACAAACAAAACCTTCTAATATTGGAGCCACTAGTTGGTGATGAAATCCAACGTCGCAACAACGAGACGAGAAGGGGTGGGGCTAGGATGGAAAAGTTACATTGACGACCTACTTAACGGACTTACACCCTGGTGCAAGATCCCACACATAATCGTGGGTATACCCTCCAAGGAGCCCGAGTGAGTTTGATCAACGTCAATTCCAGGTACCGTGAAGACTTTCCCCTCCACAGTCACCTTGGGTAAGAACCTAGATAAATAGGCCACTAAGGTCACCACAAACAACAATAAAACCTGGGGGAACATTCATCAGTTCAATCCACACACAAGGGCAGGGTATCTAGCCCGAAATCAACTCAAAGGCTTCCACTCATAATTGTGGGTATACCTCGGAGTGACCCCCGTAATACGTGCAATCTCTACATTGATGTCAACAAAGCAGGGTGAGTAACTCTGCCAACACCAATGCGACCTAGTGCTTGACCCTTGTGTTAGAAGGGCTTCCCAAGACAATATGTTGCAAATGGAATTTAACACTCCCT
>ML804977.1:121012-139629 GCA_009831015.1 Picea engelmannii | reverse complement strand
TAAATGTTGGTGTAAAAGATCCCTAGAAAAGAGTTACTAGATAAATTTTAAGATTACGCAATGTTTTTAAGAGCTATTGTTTACTCAAAGGTAACGGAAGTGAAACTCATGTTGTATGACTCTGACCCAAATAATGCAAGGATAAAAATGAAATATAACACTTTTCATTCAATGAATCCTATTTATGGGAAAGAGAGAAAAATTTCCAAATCAACCCTGTACTACAATGCAATGCACAATTTCCTTTCAAATGTCAATGCAAACAATCATACATCAAAGGACTATTCTCTATGTGTCTTTTTCAAATACTTCAACAAACTCAATAATTTGATTTCCAATGTTTTCTGAAATACAAAAACAATATTTTTGAAAGAAAAACTTGTTGTTCACTTTCCAAAAAGAACTCTTATTAACAAGAAAAGAAAATCAAATCATAAAGATTCAAGTAATAACAACCCAATCAACTCTTTCAATGAAAGAAAAAACAAAAAGCAAATCAATTAGTCTTCTCAATGCAAACGAAAATGTTCTTTCAAACCAACAAGCAAATGAGAAACACCAAGCACTTAACTCTCAACCAATCCCTGGTTCTCAACCAATCAGACACACTCAGCTCTTGAAGTCAGAGAGAATGAATTTGTCAAGAAGAGTCAATAAATGAAAGTCAAGCTACAAAGGACAAGAAAAGTCTTAAAACCCTAAAACTATTCAAGCATGCAAACTAAAGCAAGAGATATATCAATCATTGATCCAATAAACTCATAAGAGGTAATTCAACTGATCTGAGCAGTCAGAAAGACCAAAACTCAATTTCAAAAATTTTGAAAAAACTGTTCGCAGACAAGGAATGTAACACAGTGCGAGAACCTATGATTCTCGCAGGCAACCTTTGAGCAAGGTGCGAACACCTCGCACTGAACCCTATGAGCAGGGTGTGAACCTGACCAGTTCTCGCAGGCTGCAGTTAAACGCAGTGCGAGAAGTCCTGAACATAACAAAAATTTTGAAAATTGAAGTAAAATTACAAAAAGTTCCTAGACTCAGAAGGTCTAACAGAGTATCCTGAAGACTCAGAGACTGACAAAACAGGAGAAAAATGAAACTAGAGAAAATGGCCACAGAAAAATACAAAAAACCACCAAAAAATGGGATAGATCCCCAGTTGATTCGCCAATTTTGTTTCAGGATTAATCCGTAAGTGCGGGCACAAACCGATCTCCCTAGATCCACCTGGATCTAGAACAAAACAGGACAGAATAATACTCTTTCCCTAGATTTAGACTGTTGAATGAACTAGGAGGTAAGAATCATGAACATACCTTATGATTCGCTTCCTTGGGTCTTTGTTGTTCCATCTTCGCTCCAATGCTCTTGTTCCGTCCAGACTATAACGGTACAAACCAATAGAAGTGAAGACAACTCAATATATTCAACAGTTAATCTATACATATGATCAAGGAATTATGTAATAAAGTGACATTAGCTTTATGGGAAAGGGACATATTACTGTATTAAATTGATAGAAAGTAAGACTTACAACCTGAGCCTTGATGTTGCAAACCTCCTTTCGATGGCTCCTAGCTCTGATACACACACTTGCTCATGCATGAAGAAAATCAACCACTTTTGATAACCTTGCTGGTGTTTCTAGCTGCTGTAGCGTCAGTCCTTCATACAATCTTACACTAATTCTCCAATAAATCTCTTGCTAGTATGCTTCTAACCTTTTCCATGAGAATTCCATCAATTTATAAGAGATAATGGATTAGTTACTAGGATAGGAATGATCCCAAAATATCAGGAAATCCAGTACTTAGATAACCATTCGAATGCCATCTCATCCTTCTAGAAGATTCCCTTCTAGAAGGTTCGAGAATTTATCTTTTTCCCTTCTTTAGAAAGAGTTCGCACCCTAACAGTTAGGCATAGTGCGAACTTCTCGCACCCTGGCTTAAGGCAGCCTGCGAGAATCATGCATTCTCGCGGGCAAATGTATTGGTAGCCTGCGAACCTTCCTCAAAACTGTGATTTCTAGAAATAGATAAAGGTAACTTTTCTCTGGAGAAAGTTCTAATGAAGAGCTTGAAATCATTATTTCCAAAATCATGGATAACATCATATTGTGGAAACACAAATCAAGGGAACTCGACAACAAAGGATCCAACTTTATTGAGTCGTCAAAGCGAGGCAACTCCTGCACCAGGGCAAGTGGCTCACCTAGGGCCAAATTCAGCAGAAATTTCCTCATCTGATGGGAGAACTCAACGCAATGGATACCATTGCTTCTTAGGGAGGGAGGACTGATCCAGGTGGATATTGGTGTCCACCCACCATTTCCAGCTGGCTCAAAATAGTTTTCTAGAAATTTTGGCAATTTACTATTTTTAGCAGTTTTTCACTTCCGGAGCCATTTTGAGGCCCTAAACGATGTTTTTTTGGGAAAACAGGTTGCAATATCGAATTTCCTTGTATATTTCCCCCAAAATGAATCTCCTCGACAATACCTTTCCAACGGGCTATCATACGCCTAAAACGGAGATTGTATGCAAAAGTTACGACCCTGAGAAGTTGATGTACTAACTTACCTAAACAGGGCCCACATGACTTTTGGCGCTTGATCTCCTAGGGTTAGGTTTTTGGATGTCTTGGATTTTGGCATTCCTATTTATTGTAAAGAGGCCTTCATATCCTCATTGTAATCATATTCTTGCGAATGAACACAGCCGTCACATCTCTTCTAAGAGATAAGCCGCCACCATTCTAGCAAGCTTGTTTCTGTTGCATTTTATAGAGCTTATTTCCTTATTGAATAGAAAACCAATTTTACAATATCTCTATTATTTTTTGTTAAACACATGTTAATAATCTATAGTCATTTCATTATGCTCATAAATTTGGATCACCTGTGGTAATGTAGGCTGAGAGAAGGTGTTGGGAGGAGAGAGAGAAGGCGTTGGTGGAGATACATAGAATAAGCTTGTGGAGGCTGAGCTAATAAGGTGGGTGGAGGGTAACAAAGTCAGGGTCGAAGATGCTCCTGCACAATAAAAAACCATAGAGAGAAACAATCTTCGAACTCTTGGAAGAGATGAAGAGTAGGAATGAAGGAATGCATCAGTGCGGATGGAGAATGGAGGAATTCATCAGGGAAAAAGTTTGTTTATGGTCATGCATCCCTGAGTTGACAACCCTTCTTTCCATTGAAGCTAAGTTGACAGTTATCCTATTGTTGGTATGCCTAGTCTAGCTAGCTCATGTGTCCATTAACCCAACCTGTAGAGCCAGGCACACTATCATAATTTTTCTCATGGTATGAGCCATGGGGGAGTTATATCTGTGGGATGACAGTCGAGGTTAATAACTCCCTTGGTCGTCTGGTTCCAAGTGTCCTCAGACTTTGTCCAGGTAGAACCCCATCTGGGGAGCTTTGAGATGCAATATTATTCTTTAAATTATTCCAAAATATTTTCTAGTCCCTCAACATTAAAGACAACAAATTTAGATATTAAGGTCAACCAACAGATATAATTCAACATTAGTCCATGATCATTCTAATAGATATTGTGTATAATAGACCAATGTTGAAACGTAGTATATCATAGTTAAGTTTCAATTTTTGCACAAGCAATACATGATGGTATGACGACCACCAAGATACATGCTCCTCAAATTCGTGGTAGGGATATTTAGAGTGTGAGAATAAAGTAAGGTTTATTACTTTTGTTGCTTTTATATGTTTCTATTTAAGCTACGAACCTGCCAAAACTTTATTAATGATATAATGAAATGATAATCCTTTGTTTTATGTTTGTTTTTATAATCATACCAAAATAAAAGTTGAGTGATTTTTTAGTTGATAAACCTATAAAAAAACATTTTTATATGAACTCATCAACTTCTATGTTATGTATCATATGCATTTTGTGAACTTTGCAAATTATTTTATGAATAAAGGAAGGCGATACAACATTGAAAAAGCTAAAAATCCATTGGAGGAAATTCATGAATGGTAACTAAACATTTTTAATCCCTGCCTCCAGTAGGGATTATAGTTTTTCCCTCATAGGCAAAGTGTTTTTATCGTGTATTAATTTACCTAATTTTGTAACCATAGCCAAAGTTTCCAAAAATATGTTAATTATTTTCTTTTTTATTTTTTTTTCATTTTTACAAATTTATATTCCAATTTTCTTATTCATCTATATGGAAGTAATGTGACTAAATTCCTGTGGTGGTGAGTTGTTGTTTTCAAATATTTGTCGAAACAAAAAAAATGATTTTAATAAACAAATTTCTATGTATTTGTGATTAGCGAGTACGAAAGATCACATTGCATATTATCTCACTTTGTAAATCAATATGAGCTATCCTGTAGCTGAGTTGAAACCTTTCCTCATACTATTACAAGGATTCATTCTCTCTTTGTATCATTAATAACATCTCATATCTTATGTCACTTGACTTGCAATAGTCCTAATACTAGTCAATGAAATTTTGCTTCATTTAGGACCAACTACTGATGTTATTTACATCTTCTCTCATGAACCATCTCAAGGATAATTCCTTCTTTGTGGAGAGGAACCATCTCAAGGATAATTCCTTAATTGTGGATAGAAATAAATTGACATTTTGATCACATGATATGTGTTCATAAGTCCTAAAAACAACTACAAAATCAGATATAAAAGTATCATGGTTTTCTATAGTAAGGCCATGGAAGTGAGGAAGAGAAGAAGGATTGATGTTTCTCATCTTGGTTTCCCCATTAGTTTCTCAAATGGGGAACTCAAAGAATAACTATTGGTATCCATCATCAACCATTTTGTGGTGAGATGGGGATCCTTTTTCTTCCTCAAATAAATTTTCAATTATTGTTTCCTCCTCTAAGAAGTCCACAAAAAGTCCAGTTTCCTCTTTCCAGAATGATTTCATCACAACCAACTTGTTGTTCTTGATTTCTTGGTATGGTTTTAGCACTGGGGGATTTTGGTATGTATTTTCCATATTTATATCTAGGTCAAGCAATGCATTATAAAAAATCTTCAAAAAAAAAAATGCAATCTAATTTAGTTTTTTCTTTCATGATGAATGGATGAAATTCATGCAATCTAAGTTTTTTTTCTTTTTCTTTTTGACGGTAAAAAATGATAAAAAGTGTTCATTTTTTATAACCTTCTTAACAACGATGCAAAAAGTAGTGATGGGCCAAAGAATAACAATAACAATGTTTCACTCCTTATCTTACAAATTTAAATGTCAACTTGAGGTTCATACAAACTTGAGAGGTATTGTACACTATACGTGCAAACTCCATACACATGCACCTATCTAAGAAAAGGAAATATTTTTAGACCTAGGACTATAGGGGTTACTTAATTAGAGTAAAATAACTAACAATTAACTCGATGCAACTAAAAGGAAAGATGAAATCCAACTGAAGAGAAAGTTGAAAACTATTTAAAAGAAAAGAAGAAAACTTCTAGAAAGAAAAGATGAAAAAAATAATTAAAGGGATCATATAACCCATTCACCAATCCATTGTTATCTTGATAGAAAGGAATTCTAGACTACAAGACTACAAGAAGTAGAATGAATAGTTGCAATTCCAGGTGAATTGATTTAGGTTGTTGATAAAAAACAGAGAAATAACTTGCTAGAAGACAAAGTTGAAATTACCTAAGCTATTCTAATGAAAACAAGGCAGATCCTATATTATACTATTCTATTGCAATGACTGAAATAAAGTATAGAAAAAAATATAATCCCTTTTGAAACAAGTCTAAAGAAATCCATGGCTAACCTATCTCTTTTGATGATGGAAAACCATCATGGAATTATCTAAAATAGTGCACTAGAAATTATGCTACACGAAATAGAGTGTTACTACCAAAACTTAAAAAAATCATGTTCAACATCTAATGTAAGTAAAATGAACTAAACAAGATGAAAACTAAATGAAATGAACCAAGGATATGTTGGTACAAGAAAAACATTACTCCTACAAAAAAATACATAAATCATGCACAACATACCCTATTAGCAAAATAAACTAGAAACTATGAAAAGAAAAGGAAATGGAATGAAAGTATAGAGGTCCCTTGTGCATCCTTGAATGGTCCCTACTCAAGCCTTCTACAAGGAACCTTAATAACTACTAATGGTAAAAAATGTGGAAGTGCAAATTTTTCAATATAATATTATCTCAAAAACATAAATACATTTCAAGGAAGCTCAAGTTCTCCAATAATAAGAATTTCTTAACATTAATAACTAACTCCTTAGGGATAGCCCATAGCTTCTACTTATACTTAGTGGTTACATTTGTCATACCTTCAATCACTCCTTGATTGAAGGACTTGTGTCTCTAGGATACCTATAATCAAGCTCCTAATTTATAGGGATCAAATCCCTTGACATATTTCCTTTGTTGAGTTAGTAGTTTGAGTGGATTAGGTTGGATGCGATGTCTTGAAGGCTTGGAATCCTTTGGAGGAGGAGGATGGGACCTAGTCCCCCTTTTATCTCATGCCATGTTGGAGTAGGAATCCTCCCTTGATTCAACCTACTTTGAACATGGGTTAGTGTGGCACATAGGTATACATAAAACCATGAAAACTAAAGTAAAAATAAAATACAACACACTTTAGCATTCAATACATTCCATTTATCAATAAATTGCACAAAACCATATTATTATATTAATCATGGTCAAAGAGGATATATAAGGTACAAAATAGGGTCAAAATCTATCAAAAGATGGGTCTTTTTATTTATAATGGAGAGGTCCATCTACTGATGTTATAGCCCTAAAATTCCCTACTCATGCACACATGGCCTTGGCCCTCTTACTTGCATATTTTTCCAAATAACTGCTGAGAATATCTTCTTAAAAAACCATTTTTTCGAAGATGTATGCACCCTACACCATTACATCCCATGTACATATGATTTTTGCACCATTACATCTCGTGTACATATGCATGTTGCACCATTACAGTCTGTGTATGCTTGCAAAAGTTGAAAAAAATAAAAAGGTGCAAGGAATTCGTTGAAATTCACGGGATATTGGAGGTTTCCCAACTAATCCACCTTCTATATCCCATTACCAAAACAAATAACCATCCTTTTTGCATATAAAAGGAGGTGTTGGGGTCTCATTTCCAAGCTAAGCATAAGAACAGTGAAACTCTGCCTGATTTCACTTTCCCTCCTTGCCCAAGATATTGTTGCCTTTTGTGAGAAATTACCTCAACATTCCCTCATTAGCCCCTGCTTCCTCCATTCATCCCATTCCATTCCATAGAGGTGATCAAAAGTTTGAGAGAATAATTACATACAAGGTGCACTTGGAGCATGGTAAAGAGGAGCACGAACTAGGTTCACGGAACGATGGCCGACTCAGATTGTAAGGTATAATCCTTGTATTATGAATAAAAGAATCACATTTTCTTGTCCCAAATGATGGTGTCTTGAGTAATTTATTGATTTATACTTGAAATTTTACATCTAACCCTAACTTATATGAAGAATAAAATTCTTGTAGTTCTTTGTTTTCCTATCTTTGGATGCAGGTCAGCCCTGGGAGGAGAAGTGCAGTTAGTGGAACTTCCAAGCATGAGGAGATGATCACTAGACGTGGGATCAAAGGTATAGTTACCCGATCTCTTCTCCATTTTCTTTCTTTATATTAGTTTTTGTATGTTTGGGGTAGTATAGAGAATTGATTATATTTTAGACGGTTATTCAGTATGTCTACATCTTGAACCGTGGTGTAGTTAAAGGGGGTTTTTTCTCTATAGAAACTGGATTGGCCAAATCATTGAACAAGTTATTTGTTTCTCTTATAACATGATAGAATTTAATAGGAGGGATCCATTTTATTCTTTCCCTTCATGAATCATCACCGATGTTAAAATATAGTAATCATGGGTGGAATTATTAACCATATGACTAATAATCACTTTCAAATTCCCAACCATAATTAATTGCTTAATGCCAAAATTGTTTGTTGTCATCATTCTTTGAATAAGGGTGTAGGCTTATGCAATGTTATTTGAAAAAGTACAGAGACTCCAAGCATAGGATTTTTCAATTGTACCTCCAAGTCTTGTGATAACCCCTCCCACAATTTCCACCTGAGTAAATTAGATTATTATTATTATTATATTTTTTATTATTATAAATGATAATTTTTTCCTAACATTTTAATTTTTTTTTTGATAAATAATATACTTTTACTATAGTGTTTATTTATTGAGAGTTTTTTTTAATTTACTATTTTTTATTACCTACCTTGACCATTTATAAATATCTAATAGATTATGTATTCACTACATTTTGGTGAACTGAAATTCAGCGGAGGTACGTCGGTTGGTCGACGTAATTCTGTTGGCATTGTGATGAAATGTGGTTACCAATTTTGTTGGTGCATATTGGTCGGATAATGCGATCAACATATTGTCATCGGATATCTGAAACCATGTCGTCGGTATACTGATATCCCTAAGGAAGAAAACATCATCTAAATCATCCATTATTTCCTGAACATATACGTCAGAAGTCTGATGTATCTACATGTCGAATATATGAAAGAGAAATAATATATTTGATGTATGTTTGCTAGAATTTCCATTGGATATCCTACGAATAGATATGTCGAATTTATGACAACAAAACAACATATCAACGATGATGCCATACCTCCAACAAATATTTATATTGGACATTTCATTAGATATTTGACGAAAAGGTATGCAAAATATCCAACAGCTAAACAGTATATCCGATGGAGGTGCCATACCTCTAACAAGTATGTCTGTTGGATGGTTCATCGGATATCCTATGAACCTATATATATTAAAAAAAATAATGGCATTAATGGCTTGTAACTTTTGTGTTCCTATTTACCAATGCCAAGGAGAGAAATTATTTATAGCTTATGCTATTGATTTTGATATTTATTCCAACCAATAGATATAACGAGACTAGCCAACCATAGGACAAGGAAAATCCCTAGGAACAACAAGAAAAATTGTAGTAGGCTAAGAATAAGAACCAACTAAAGAGGTATTGTAAGCATTCAGAATGTGTAATATTTTCATTAGTGTGAAAAAGAATTGATAAAATCCAAAAAATATTCAACTTAGTCATAATCGATATTGTCTCTAATGGGGTAAGACACAATGGTGTTGCTCGTGTATTCTCTTCATTTCTAATAACAAATAAGATATTGTGTCCCTTAAAATTACTATGAATTAATAGATGGATGAACAACTACGAATTACAATTCCTTAGTCAAAAATATTGTTACAGAATCAAAAGGTACGTCCATAATTGTTTAAATAATCTTCTTTGTTCCTATGTGACGATTTACATCATACTAAAATATCTAAATGTGTTTTCAATAGGTTTAGAACATTTTCATGATATCATAGTTGAATAATGTTGAAGGTATTCGAGTTCCTGAGTTAATATCTGGATATAAAATCTCTTCCGCAAGCATCTATAATTGTATTTCTTTAGTTCTCGCAGGAGAATTTTGGAGTTACTTCACACACACCTAGGATTTGTTTTTCCTAAGTTTATTCCTTGTTTATTAGTCATAATTATTCATTATCTAGTCTCCTATATTTTAGGGGAGAATATTCCACCTGAAGAATATTCCTTTCAGTTGACACTTCAATTTGCGTAGTTGAGTTGAGTCTAGATGTTGCATTGGTTTTATCACGATGCAACATTGGGATAATCACCATGTTAATGTGCACTTTCCTTGGGATCATCACCAGACTAGCACATTACCCTTGATTCCTTGATATACTCCTCACTAAACTCTGTTCAGTCAGTTAACTAAAGACTGGTTGACTAGTTAACTCAGTTAGGTGGTAGTTCACTCCCGTAACTGCTTGAGAGACTAGACTAGGTGGCACTTCACTCCCATAAATGTTGGTGTGTGTCTAGATCACTCTAGACCACCACTATGGTGCATTGGTTCTCCTCTAGTGTGCATTCATTGAGTTATACAAAGTATATCATGTGTAAATTATTCATTATTCATTACGGTTAATCATGAGAATTCTTCCATTCTTTCTCTCCTTCTTCTTCTTTCTCAATTTCTCTCTGAAAATGTGTGTAGTATTTTCTGGCTAGATATATTATGTGCAGGTTCAAAAAATTTACATGGTATCATAGTCGATGAACTTCTAATCAAAAGATAAACCAAAATTTTGTGTAGGTACAAAAGATTGAAGACAACGGAAAGATGGATTTCCAAAAATAATTCATTCCTTCACCTTACAACTACTTTGCATGGAAGGAGAAAATATCCATACATCTATGAACCATAGGATTGTATAGGTAAACCTTGAATATAGATACAAAACCAACATCATCCATAGAAAAATCCATGTACTTAAATCGAATGGATGAAGCATTCGGAACAATTTGCAGTCTTATTTCTCTCGATATCCTTTTTCACTTATCTTCCTGTAAGACTCCCAATGAATCATGTACCACACTGGAAGGGATATTTGGAAAACAGGATGAGATGAGGGGACACATGATGGATGTGGAATTGCTCACATTGGATCCAAAGAGCTTTGACAATATCCAAGATTTATTTACAAAATTCAAGGATTTACTATCGCAACTCAAACTTCCGGGGTTGATAAATCTAAGGAGGACAAACAAATGGTTCTCACCATTCTCTCCAAAATTGGTCCTGAATTCTCTGTTTTTGTGTCCACATTCCATTCAGTCATATTCTCCTTTGGAGCCACTTCGAAGATGGATTCTCTTGAGGACTTTATCGAATCCCTAACACAAGAGAAAACCAAGCTCATCAACATGGTAAAATCAAAGGCCCAAAGACACTTGCACTTATTGTGAAAGATGACAACCATCAATATCAGAAATATAAATATAAAGAAAAAAGGAAAGATCATGCACATCTGAAGAAGGAAGGGTGCACAAAACCCTTCACCGATGCCTCTGGATCCAAAGGGGGAAAGGGAAGGAAAGGGGAGAAATGCACGTACTGTCACAAAGGATTCAATCAAGAATCCGCATGCATGAAAAAAAAACCAGATCTAGTGTCTCAAATACTTTAGAAAAAAAACCATGGAGATCGCATCCCCGAGGATTCCAAGAAGAAGAATCTAGAAGATCAGAATCCCAAGAAAGGAAATTATATCCATGCCTTGATTTCCATCAAATCCTCTCTCGATGCTTGGATCGTAGACTCAGGAGCATCACATAACATGGCTTCCTCAAAAGTAGTATATTATTCGTTGTATGCATGTAAAGGTCCTACTATCTTGATGGGGGACAACTCTTCAGTCGAATTCACCAAAAAAGGAAGGATTAAAATCACCAACGGAAGCTTGGAGAATGTGTTGCACGTTCCCAAAATTTTCGTCAACTTTCTCTCCATGTAGAAGATGACAAATTCTATCACCGGAAAGAAATTCATATTCACACCAAATGTCGTGGACATATATGACATGCAAACTAACTCTAGGGTTGCTACCGGTGAGGTAAATCATCAGCCTAGATTGTACACATTTTCTGAATTTATTGAACCCGATTCTGCTTTACAACTTACTCATGCTGATGAAATTAGTAGGATATGACACGAAAGGTTTGGAAATTTGAATTTTAGATACATGCAACATCTCAGCAAGAAAGGATTGGTTGATGGTCTACCAACATCCATTTCTCCAAGGGAGTATGTGAGGGATGTGTTCTTGGAAAACACCCTTAAGAGAAATTCGACAAAGGAAACTCCCAGAGAGCTTCCACACCTTTATATCTGATCCAAAGTGACCATATGAGTCCTTTTCCACATCCATCTATCATAAAATCAAGGTTTGTTCTCATTTTTGTTGATGATTTCTCACGTTTTACATGGATTTACTTTCTTAGGAAAAAAATTGAGGTCTTTCAACACCTCAAAGGTTTCAAAGCCTTGGTTGAGACACAGTCCGGAAAGAGGATCAAAGTCCTTTGAAATCATAATGAGGGAGAATATGTAAATCATGAGATCCATAATATTTTCCATGAGGAAGGGATTTAGTTGCAACACATAGTTTCCTATACTCTGTAGAAAAACAGAGTTGTTGAGCGGAAAAACATATATCTAAAGGAGATGGAATATTGCATGCTGCATGAAAAGTCACTACCAAAGATATTATGGGCTGAAGCACTAAATTGTTAAACATACATCCAAAACAAATCTCCCCAAAGATCTGTCAAGGATAAGACCCCCTACGAGGCTTGGAGCGGACTCAAACCGGAAGTGACCCACTTTTGCATTTTTGGTTCACGTGCATGGGCCCAGATTCCCTCTAAAAAGAGGAAGGCACTAGATTCATCGAGAACTGAGCGTATTTTTTTTTGGATACCCCGATAGTGTGAAGGGATATAGGCTTATTGATCTTTCCTCTGACCGACTCATCATTGGGCGTAGTGTCCAATTCGAGGAAAGTGTCTTGCATGTACCTCAACAACCGCATGAAGACACCTTCATTCTTCCACATGTTCGATATGATGACCATGCACATGATGACTCTTCTTCAGAAAAGAGTTCTGATTTAGAGGACTCAAATGATTCATATTCAGAGTCAGTACAGTCAGAGCATCTAGATGCAGTTGTAGAGCTAGAGAAGAGGCCCAAGTGGGAACAAACTACTCTTCAGGATGCAGGGGATCTCGTGGGTGATATATCCAATACTAGGAGGACTCGATTTGATTTCAAGGATCCTCCTATTGCACTCACTTCCACTGAACCATTTCCCTCTAGGCATATTTTCTTGGTTCAATCTTCAGATCCACAGTCTTATGGTGAGGCTGCTAGAAATACCTTTTGGGAATCCACCATGCAGGAGGATTACAGGTCCCTCCTTGAGAACCAGACTTAATGTCTAGTTCCCCTTCCTTTTGGAAGGAATTTTTTTAGATACAGATGGGTCTACAGGACCAAGAGCACAACAGATCCAAATATTAGTAGATACAAAGCTAGGCTTGTTTCCAAAGGCTTTCAATAGGTGTATGGTATTGACTACGATGACACCTTCACTGCACTAGAGAAGATGGATTCCATACGATTGGAACTTTCCATTGCGACAACTAAGGGATGGGAAGTCCATCATATGGGTGTTAAGAATGCATTTCTTCATGGTAATCTCTTTGAGGAGATCTATATGGAGCATCCCCAGGGATTTATGTAGAAATCAAATTTGTTCTGTTGACTGAAGAAGTCCCTTTATAGCCTCAGGCAGGCTTTGAGGGCATGGTATGCCAAGATGGAATCTTACCTCTTGTCACAGAACTTTTTACGTTGTAAATCAGACTCGAATGTCTACATGCTTAGGAAGGCTAATTCACTTCTAGTCTTATTTCTGTATGTTGATGATTTGTGATGTAGGATCATCCTTCCACATTAGCAAATGCGCCAACAAGCCAACACATAGGCAAGCATTGGATAAAGGGAGAGGCAACAACCCTTCCATTTAAAAAAATTAAAATATGATCCTATATGGATTTATGTTGTAAGGTTGAGTAAATCCAAGACATGCCTTTGTATATGTAGTGGATAGGGTCTCCTTAATGGCTGATGTAAGTAGGTCTAGATCTGATTCAGGTCTGGATCTTCATTTATGGTAATGAGTCGTAGGGGTAAGGTGTATTAGTTAAGATAGTGATGGAACTAAGGCAATGGAGAGGATAAGATCGAGGAGGCCCTCTTGTAAAAAGAGAAAACCAATACAGGTAGAGTAGAGAGAGACATACCCAGTTGAGGTAGGAGTAGGAGTAGGAGAAAGAAATGAGACTATGTTGTAGTCCAATCTCTGTACACATTTGTAAATAGACATTCATCTTAATACAAAGAAAGTAGTTTTTCCTGCATATGACATCTATTTGTGTTATGTTTGTTCTATTAATGATATTTGTGTGTGTTTATATGCACAAGAATGTTTTTCATGGCTATGGGTGGAAAACTATGAGGCTTATATAAGTTTAAATTGTTTCTCTTCTTGAAATCTTCAGTGCAAGGAGTGCACAGTGATCGCAAGGAGTGCGAAGCCCAAGTCAAGTTCGAATATGAAGATGAGGGGAAATAACTTGAAATTTTGCAGAGCTTTGGTGCAAGGAGTGTGCAAGACGAGAGTCACTAACATGACTCTAAAGATCAGAATATATAGCATCTACAGGATTTGCGTAAGAAGAATTTATAAAACCTTATAAGTTTAAAAGATAGGAGGTGTCTAGAGGAGGAATTTGAGGTTTGGATCACCTCGAAGTAGACAAGCTTAGGAGAGACAACATTTCTAAGAATTCCAACGTAGTGACCAAGTGGTCAGGATTTCATAGGGAGGTCCAAAGGCCACAACCTTTGAGTGTTTTAAAATATCCCAAGATCAAGAGAGATGCACAATAGCATGGAGGAGGAGCTACAGGCACCGTTGGATCAGTGGCATGGAACTATCTGGACCATCGGTTAGGAGTCCAGTTGAAGGAGGAGAACAAATCCTGTACGTAGGATATGAGCACGAAGGACTCACATCCCTCAGATCCAAGTAAAGTGCACAAACTCTAATCTCTTTGTGTGCACATGAGAACATACTCTCTAAATTCCTGAAGTCCCGAAGTGATTAGGGACCATCCATCATCCAGGGGGACACATGGCAAAAGATCTAAAACTCTGGAGAAGAAGCACTCCAAGATTTTATAGACAAGGAGAGAGCGAGATCACCAAAGCTCCAAAGTATGGAGTAGATATTAGGCGTTGGTCACCAAGAGGTATGTGTCAACAGATCTGAAACTCCAGGGAATAACACTCTGAGAGATTTCAGTCGTAGAGTGTGAAAAACTCTCGAAGCTCTGAAGAGCAAAGAAGATCGCAATATTTTGTTGCAAGGGACACGTGGTGAGATATCTAAAGGTCCGAAGGTTCAACACTCCAGGAATAAGGAAGTGAACGAGGGTGAAGAACTCCTGAAGGAAAAGGGAGATGGAGATATATATGGTCGTTGGTCCTATGAGGACAGGTGTTGTTGGATTCTGCACTTCGAAGAAAAGTCACTTTGGAGGTTTTGGAGTTTGAAGGTGTAAGAACTTTTGAAGGCTGAAGATCCTGAGTGCATCAGATCCACCCATAGGTATTGGACATGTGTCAAAGGATCTTCTACTTCAGAGGAAATTCCCTCAGGAAGAAAGTGGGGTTGGAGGAGATAGAACTCTCGAAGGCCAGAGTGTCAAAGTTTGTTTAAGCCATCATATTAGGAGGGATAGGTGTTGTAGGATCCCTCACTTCGGAGGTCGTACACTCCAGAGTTAAGCAAGGTCAAAGGTTGAAAAAACCCTGAAGCCTGAGCTGTCGAAGTAAATCATGACCACCAATCTGAGAGGGACACGCGTCAACAGATCAAGGAGTTCGGAAGGAAGGAGCAAGGGGAAAGCGAAGCATTGACCAGAATTTGTCCGAAGCGCCAAGAGGTAAGAAGAAAAAAAACATTAGTCGTTGATTGCATAGACAAGTGGAGAGTGGATATTTACTCCAGAGGAAAGTCACTATGGAGAATTGAAGAGCAAAGACATGAGAACCCCCGAAGGTTGGAGTGTCGGAGCTCATCAGAACCATCCATTGGAATAGGACACGTGGCGGAGGATTCGTCACTTTGGAGGATTGATACTCTGGAAGAAAGAACATGAAGGAGTGTTGAATGCAAGTCACCTGAAGTGGAGTAAGAGACGAATATCAGCCGTTGATCAGGTAAAAAATGTGGAACTCGATATGTAACTCTGGGTACGAAGCACTTTAGGAGAAAAGGATTTGGAGCGTTCGAAACTCCCGAATGCCAAAGCCCGTAAGTGACTCTCAACCATTGGCTGTGAAAGGAGTGAGGATCGTAGATCTGGTCTGTGTGTGTTCGTGACTTTGGAGTTTAGGGGAATTGGCGAGCAGTGAGAGAAAACACCCAAAGCCCGAAGCTCCGAAGCACCATTTGAGTTAGCACCTGGGCACAACCCAAGGTCATATGAAGAAAATGATCTAGCGAGGGGAGATAACACCTGTTATTCAATTTATTCAAAGAGGCCAGGAAATAACTAGCAGGTTTGACATAACCTGGACTTTGAAGGAAAGGGGACCTGTGTAAATTGGTTTGGGGTCTAGAAGAGGCCTGAAGAGTCGATATGAACCCTTTATTCGAATGATCCTAGACCGGGAGGTCGAGCATCCCTGAGGAGAGAGAGGGGGTGTGCATCAAGTGGTATCATAGATGACATTTTGTCTGCAAATCACAACAAAAAGAGAGAGGTGAAAAGAGATAGGTTGATAACATCACATGGTATCATAAGCGAATTTTTTCCTGTAGACAACAGGTGAAGAAAAACAGAGTGTTAATGCTCTATGTATGATTGCTTGCAAGGGAGTAGCAGTCAAGAAAACATCTAGGTGGGCTGGAAGAGGAAGCTAGAGATGCTCTCAGTTGAAGAGTGATCAACAAACTTGCTAGGAGGGCAGGAAGACAATGAAGGCTACTGAAGGCCATAGGTGTGGTCAAAGAGAAGACCACCCATATAAATATAAAGAGCTCAAGAAGGTGAGAGCATAGATGGAAAATATGATGTTGAATATGCAGCAAGCAACATAAGGAGGTTGGATATATGAATGGCCCTTGAATAGGAAAGTAAAGTGGCATGACCAAAATTTGTTGGCCAGACGACAACAACAAGTGTTGAAAAGGTGGCTGAGGCATGTTGAAAAGGTGGTTGAGGCATGTTGAAAACCTCAGTGACACAGAGGAGGAGTTGGTTTGCATTTGTGAGCCAGAAGTTGGAAAAACCCTCAGAAATAAGAAAGGGATATCAGTTAAAGGTCTCATAAATGGCTAGGAGGGAAGAGATGGATTTTCAAATTTCTAAGTGGGAAATGAGATGAAATCAATTGCGGATATCATAGACTTTCAAGAGGGAAAAAGTGAAAATTCATATTTCCAGGTGGAAAATGAGATAAGATCAACTGAAGATCTCATAGACTTCCAGGAAGGTAGGGGATAAATCCTATATTGCCAAGAGGGAAAGAAAAGTGAAATGAGATTGTCTAAAAGTCTCAAGAGCTCAGATAAAAGTTCATATAAAAAAGGAATGTTGACAGATGATAGGGAGGCATAAGAAAGGCCTCATATGTATGAAGATTCATGTGGGTTTGTAGACCATTTGAATGAAGATGGTGAGAATTTAAATACTTCCACCATAAAAGAGGAAGATCATAGGTGCATTTTGATCATTGGAGGAATCAAAATATTCCTACTAAGCAACCAAGCAGAGGCTAGCATATGTGTTGCATATGCAGCAGAAGAAGGATAGCCAATAGAGATTGTCATAAAGGGGGAGATGGAGAATATTCTAAATTCTTCCCACATAGGAGAAGTAGAAGAGCATTCAATATAGTTTCTCAAAATTTTCAGCCAGGAAGCTGAACAAGAGATGACTACAGATTTATACCCTGAGGTAGAAGAGGAAACATACAACATGGAATTTTCTGATATTTGGGAAGAATTTGAAGACATGGAGAAAAGGGTGAAAGTGAAAAGAAGACACATCCAACAGGTTAAGTTGGAGGAATATGGAGGAGAATTCCATTCTGAGGAGCAGTTGGAGGAAGCTGGGAGAGTGTTAGCAGAAGAACTAGAAGAATCCAATATGTCAGTAGAGATAGCTGAACAGAAGCTTAGTGAGGGGATTGCAGGAAATGAATCCGCGGAGCAATGGAAAGATAATCCCATGGGAGAGGAAGACAACATGGCAGATCAAGATCTACCTTTTGATTAGCAGAAGGAAGTGCAGTAGAGAAAATTGCATGGAGGGAGATAACCAATAGACAAGCTCGAAAGAGAAATAAAAGAAATCAGGGAGCTAATGGTGAGATCAACAAATGAGACTTTCAATAGAAGGACTCTAAACAATGGAGAACCTACAAAAACAATAGGGAAGAAACAACAACAACAACATAGTGGAGGAGTAGGAGGACAACTCCAAGAAGAAGTTTGGGATCCATGAGGATTTCAATAGAACTAAGGAGCTCATGAATTTTTCGCAGCAGTGAAGTATGATGAAGGACCATCCTTCCACATTAGCAGATGTGTCAGCAAGAAAACACATAGGCATGCATTGGAGAAAGGGAGAGGCACCAACCCTTCCATTTTTTAAAATTAAAATATGATCCTATACATATTTATGTTGTAAGGTTGAGTAAAGCTAAGACATGCCTTTGTATAGGTATTGGATAGTGTCTCCTTAATGGTTGACGTAAGCAGGTCTAGATTTGATTCAGGTATAAATATTCATTCATGGTAATGAGATGTAGGGGTAAGGTGTCTTAAATGAGATAGTGATGACACTAAGGCGGTGGAGAGGATAAGCTCGAGGAGGCCGTCTTGTAAAAAGATAGAACTAGCAGAGATAGAGTAGAGAGATGTTAGGACCACATATTGTACCCTTTTTGCCCATACTTTTTGCCATTATTATACCCTTCATCACCTGTATTTTGACTTATACTATCATTTCACCTGATCATTCCAAGGTACACAACATCCTTTCTCATTATTATATGCTTA
>ML804977.1:87724-110320 GCA_009831015.1 Picea engelmannii | reverse complement strand
ATATAAGAGTAAACAAAACTGCCTTATATTTTCTATTGTTATGTTGAATAAAATAATAATCGCCCCAATACATATTTTGTCAATTATGAAAGAAAGACATCTAATACACTAGAGCATAGGTCACTTGACAAAAATATATATGCATATTTATTATAGTCAATAGATCGAAGACCAAATGTTACAGTTTGAGTTCTTTAAACACTAGAACTCCATAGCTAGTATAAACAGAGACTTAAAAGTACTATTTGAACTATTTGCAAGTGCACATGGACCGGCAAAGTAAAATTGGAACTCGGATACCTTTTGTCGATAGTTAATATTCTTCACCAAGTGAACTTCTTTTTATTTCAACACGCAAAGGAGTAACACAATAATATTAGTATCTTATTTTAGTACAATACATTAAAGATTAATAAAAATGATAGAGTAAAAACATATTTATCTGAAATCTTAATTGATCATTATAGAGTCAGTGATGCTTTGTGAAGTATTCGATCCATGACCTAGGAAGGGGAGTAGGTGTGTAACCCATATGATGGGTTCCCTCGCAAGACAAAGGGATCCATCATCAATTTATATACATGCAAGGTAGCAATGGAATTTTAGCCGATTTCGATATGTTCGTACATAATAAACTTTAGTTTTTCCCCATTAATTTTTTTTTTTTAATTTGTGAAATTTGGGGTACATTACATATGGTATCAGAGCTATAGTTTACAGTGCTTGGACCTTAGGGAAGCACCCTAATTTTATTCTATTTCCTTGAAATAAAATCTAACAAACACATTTACTATTACAAACAGAAAAACAATTTGTTTATTGTGAAAATGTCAGCACAAAATGAAGAAGGAGACAGACCCAAAGGGAATCCAAACCAAGAACTTCCTAGAGACCCAGGAAATAATAGTGAAGGGATTTCAACCACTCAAGTCTTGGAAACGATGTGAAACCTCATCATGGAATTACAAGGATTTAAACGAGATAACAGAAAGATGAAGAAAGAACAGGAAGACCAGTTAGAAATAAATGAAATGATGTTATGCAGTATAGTAACAAAGAAGATTCACAAAAACAATGAAAAAGAGGAAGAGGTCAGAAAATTCCTCTAAGAAATATCATCATGAAACAGAAAAAGAGGATAGTTCCTCTGAAGACACCCACCTGACAGAAAACAAAGCATCTACAAGAAGAAAAAGAAAACAAGTGGACCACCTGGAAGGTGAATTCAAGAAAATAAAACCTTCCAGCTTTGATGGAGAATCAAATACTGGTGAGGAGGCTGAAGCATGGTTACTAGATATAAAGAAATACTTCCAAATTTATAATTATTCTAGTAATATGAAAGTCATAATGGCCATTTGCAACTTAAAGGGAAAATCTAGTATCTGGTGTCAAGACTTAAAATTAGCCAAGGGATTGAAAGAAAAACAAATAGAATTGTCAAAATTCAAAAATTATTTCAAGAAGCAATACTTATCAAAAAGTTATAATGAAAGAAAAACTAAGGAATTTTACGAGCTACGACTAGGACAAATGTCCATGGACAATCTGATAAATAAATTTCTAGATTTGTTGAGGTCTGTACCGTACATCAAAGAGGACAAAGTAAATATACAAAGGTTATTGAGTTGTCTACCACAGTCATATAAGGACATAATTTAATTTGAAAATCCGAAGTCTTTAAATGAAGTGTTTAGAAAGGCTCGAACATGCTATGATCAGTAAAAATAGAGATCTGAAATCCCCAATGCATGGAAAGACAAGAAACAAATATAGAATGAATCAACATAATAAAGGCTTCCAACTATTCCCTTTCTATAACACAATGAAAGGTTTCCCAAGGAAGTATTATCATTCTAATACACATAATGATCAAGGGGGGAATAGACCAGTTAATCTAGGAGTCAATAAAGTTGGGGACAATCCTAGAGAACCATTGAAGTGTTGGGAGTGTGGAGAACCCCACCCGAGGAGAAATTTCCCACGCTTAAATCCCACAACGAGAACGTCAGTCCATAACCTTCAAGAAGCTTCAACAGTTGGATACATTGGTAGAAGCGTGCATAAAATCAATGCATCTCTGGATGGTAGACATGAAGATCATCAATCCACTATTGTGGAAGTTGAAGGTAAAATTCATTCCCACAATGTTTCTATACTAATTGACCTAGGAGCTAGCTTGAGTTATATTATTCCATCTTTAGTTGAATTGAACAAGTTAAGGAATGTAAAGAATGCTAAGTCCTGGTTAGTACAGTTAGCAACATCAACCAAAAGAAAGGTAAGATATTTTATTTATGATTGTGAAATGAACATAGATTGTCAAAGTACAAAGTTAAATATGAACTTATTACCTTTGGGGTATTACAATATAATCATTGGGATGGACTGGTTAGAGAAACATAAATTCATATTAAACTGTTACGAAAATTCATCTGTGTATAAAGATGAAAATAACACAGTTAGAACAGTACAAGGAATCACAAAACAAGTTTTTGTTAGGCAAATATCAATGATTTAATTTAAGAAATGTATGAAAAAAGGTTGTAAAATTTATGCTAGACAAGTAACTAATCTCCTAAGGGAAGAGAGAAAACCGAGTTTAGAAGAATTTGTAGTCCTAACTAGGTTCAGAGATGTATTTGTAGATGAAATACCAGAACTACCTTCAAGGAGAGAGATATATTTCTCTATAAATATACTACCTAGATCTGCCCTGGTATCCAAGGCACCTTATAGAATGATTCTACTCAAATTAACAAAACTAAAAATTCAGTTACAAGAACTGCTAGATAAGGAATATATCAGACCAAGTGTTTCACCTTGGGGAGCACCAGTTTTATTCGTTAAGAAGAAAGATGGAACTTTGAGACTGTGTATTGACTATAAACAAATGAATTAAATGAATATTAAGAATAATTATTCATTAACTAGAATTAACGATCTCTTTGACTAGGTTGGAGGAGCAAAGATATTCTCTAAGTTAGGTTAAAGGTTTGGTTATCACCAAGTCAGAATAAAGGACGAAGATATAAATAAAACAACATTTAGAACATGCTAGGGACACTATGAGTTTGTCGTAATTTCGTTCAGGTTTACTAATGCACCAACAACCTTTATGTGCTTGATGAATAGTATATTCAACCAATATCTAGATAAATGTGTGTTGGTTTTTATCAATGATATTCTAGTTTACTAAAAAATGGAAGAAGAACATGACGCACATGTGAAAATAATATTGCAAACCTTAAGATAACATAAGTTGTATGCTAAGTTTGATAAGTGTGACTTCTACCAAAGAAATATACAGTATTTCAGAAAAGTAATATCTGAATATCGTATTGCAATTGACCTAGGAAATATAAAAGGCATTATGGAATGGCCTATTGCTAAGGATGTAGAAGACATACGATCATTTATGGGAATTACCAATTATTACTGTATATTTATCGAAGGATTTTCTAGGATCGCATATCCAAATACATCACTACAAAACAAGGGAATAAAATTGGTTTGGTCACAAAAGTGTCAAGACAACTTTGATAAACTAAAAATCTTGTTAACTATAGAACCTATCCTTAAGGTAGAAAATCCCAATAAAGATTTTACAGTTTTTGTGGATGCAAGAAAAATAGGGATTAGGAGGTGTGGTAACAGAATATGGACACATCATCTGTTATGAATCACATAAACTGAAAGAACATGAATAAAATTATGTGACTCATGATTTAGAATTAATAGTCGTAATTCATGCATTAAAAATGTGACAACATTATTTAATGGGAAGAAAATTTATGTTACTAACCGACAACAGTGGTGTAAAGTATTTGTTCAATCAACCAGATATCAATGCAATGCAAGCAAGATGGTTGGCCTTTTTAAGTGAGTTTGATTTTGAGGTATGACACATCAAAGGTAAGAAAAACAAATTTACAGATGCACAAGTCAGAGGACTATAGGACTCTATGAAATAAGTATCAACAAAGTAGAAAACGATATCGAACAGAGAATAAAATATGCAAGAAGTATTGACGAAGATTAAATCAAAACAAAAACATAATTGAAAGGAAATGCAGAAAAACTAAATAGAATATATCTGAGTATTGATAAAAATGGACTGTTAAGGTTCAAGAATCGGCTTCATGTACCTAACTCGGTTGATT
The DNA here is from genome assembly GCA_009831015.1 of Picea engelmannii. Classification (NCBI taxonomy): domain Eukaryota; kingdom Viridiplantae; phylum Streptophyta; class Pinopsida; order Pinales; family Pinaceae; genus Picea; species Picea engelmannii. The sequence continues at coordinate 106,157 of ML804977.1, read as the reverse complement.
TAAAGACAACAATTCTTGATGAACTACACAAAAATCTGTATTATGGTCACCCCATATAATAGAAAACGATAATAGCCTTAAGAAAATTGTTTATTGGCCTAACATGAAGAATGAAACCATTGAGTATTTGTCCAAATGTTTAGATTGTCAATAGGTAAAGACTGAGCATCAACATCCAACAAGTCTGTTACAACCTCTGCCTATACCAGAATGGAAATGGGAGATTATCTCGATGGACTTCATCATAGTTTTTCCTAAGACTCAAAGACAAAATGACTCGATTATGGTCGTGATTGATAAACTAAGAAAATATGCACATTTTATACCTATGAAATATACTTACAAAGCAAGTAATATCGCTGAAATTTTTATGAAACAAATATTTAGATTACATGGAATTCCTAAGATGGTGATTTCCAATAGAGATGTCAAATTTACATCAAATATTTGGAAATAATTGTTTGTAGATTTCGATACTAACCTGAATTTCAACACAATATACCATCCACAAACAGACGAGAAAACATAACGAAAAAAACTGGATTATCGAAGACATGTTGTGAATGTACATAAGAAAAAAACCAACTAAGTAGGAGGATTACCTGCACTTAGTTGAGTTTGCTTACAATAGAAATTATCTGACATCAAATAAGATGAGTCCCTTCGAAGTATTATATGGGAGGAAATGAAAAACCTCGATTATTTGGGATAATCAAGTTGACAGTATTATGGTGGGGCCGAAAATGCTCCAAGAAATGGAGAGAAAAGTAAAAAGGGTACAACAAAACTTTAAAGAGGCCCAAGAACGACAGAAACGTTATGCAGATCTCAAAAGAAGACATCGAGAATTTCAAATTGGGGAACATGTATATCTAAAAGTGAAAGTGATAAGGATCTATCTAAATATAGGAAATTGTTCCAAGTAGGCACCAAGGTTTTGTGGCCCCTTCCATATTTTAACTCGAATCGGACTCGTGGCGTACCAACTAGCACTTCCTGCAAATTTAAAAGTTCATAATGTTTTTCATGTTTCATTACTAAAAAGATATATTCATGATCCTACTCACATCATTTATTGGAACATGGTGTAGGTGTAACCATAAGGCGAGTTCCAAGCGGAACCTTTGCGTATTCTGGACAGGAAAGAAACAATACTTTGGAACAGAGCCATCACTTTAGTCCATAGGAGTCCAATTGGGAATTGGAGGAAGATATGTTGAAATATTATCCAATCCTATTCTAAGAGATGAATGAACACTGAGGATAGTGGTTTACTTAAGGGGGAGAGGATGTAACATCCTCAAATTTTAGAGAAATAAATTCTAAGTTGAATTTAGAAATATATTTTCGTTTTTGGAAAATTTGGATTTGGAAATAATTTACCATTTATGGAAAATCCGAATTTGGATTTTTTTTTTTATGTAATTAATTATTTGATGACTATTGGGAAAATATTTGACTTTCCCAACTTTCCTCTTTTATTGGATACATGTATGAGACAAACTTTTAATAAATTAAATGTTGGAAAAAAAATGGAACAACTAGGTTAAAAATAGTTGACCATGACTCCATGAGTGGGGAATAGGTTTGAGTTACCTTAGAGATGATTTTTACAAGTGGAGGAAGTTGAATTTGACCACTGGTAGCCCATAAAAATCAGGGATTTGTAAACCTGCAAATTTCCCAAGGAGGGAAAGGATTGGAAAGACCTAGGCAGGTGAATATATACAACATATGTGGGAGGAAGGATGTTTCTTAGTATGTTGAGGAATTGAGAATTGTTTGTTGTTATGAGCACTTGTAGTGTGAGGAAACACATTTTTCTGATCTATTGATGGTGACTATAGCTAAGGAGGATAATTCAGTTCACCCTTATGGACTCATGGTCAAGCTAGGGGTGATTAGGGCAAGTGATTGTGTTTTTTTTGTTCTATGGTTGGGTGGAACGTGGTTCTTCCATTTGTTTCCCTGCATCAGATTTTTTAGATATGTATTTGAGCTGTGTATTTAAATTGTTGATTATATGCTAATGATGTTTTATTATTGATGATATATAGTTGATGCCATATCTTATGTTATTATACTTAGAAACAAAATTTGTTTGAAAATAACTTTATAGCCATATTAGTTGATATGGGTTGCCATTGTGTAAAATATTTGTAGTAATATGTTATTAACAATTTAGTTTATATATATATATATATATATATATATATATATATATAAGCGTAAACAAAATTGCCTTATATTTTTTGTTTTTATGTTGAACAAATGAATAATAGTCTTGATACATGTTTTGTGAATTATGAAATAAAGATGTCTGATACAGTGGATCATAGGTCACTTGAAGAATATATATATATATATTATAGTCAATAGATCGAAGAACAAATTTTACATTTTCATTTCTTTAAACATCGGAACTCCATAGCTAGTGTTATAGCCCTAAAATTCCCTACTCATGCACACATGGCCTTGGCCCTCTTACTTGCATATTTTTCAAAAGCATTGCTGAGAAGCTCTTCTTAAAAAACCATTTTTTGGAAGAATTACACACCTTGCACCATTACAACCAGCGTATGCTTGCAAAAGTTGCAGGGAATTCATTGAAATTCACAGGCTATTGGAGGTTTCCCAACTAATGCACCTACTATAGTCTGTCACCCAATGGAATAACCATCATTTTGGCATATAAAAGGAGGTGTTGGGGTCTCATTTCCAATCTAAGCATAAGAACAATGAAACTCTACCCAATTTCACTTCCCCTCCTTGCCCAAGATATTGCTTCCTTTTGTGAGCAATTTCCTCAACATTCCCTCATTAACCCCTTATTCCTCCATTTATCCCATTCCCTTCCATAGAGGTGATCAGAAGGTTGAGAGAAGAATTCCATACAAGGTGCACTTGGAGCATGGTAAAGAGGATCTCGGACCAGGTTCGCAGAATGGTGGCCAACTCAGATTGTAAGGTATACTCTTTGTATTATGAATAAAAGAATCACATTTTCCTGTCCCAAATGATAGTATCTTGAGTACTTTTATTGATTTATACTTGAAATTTTACATCTCACCATAACTTATATGCAGAATAGCATGCTTGTAGTTCTTTGTTTAATTATATTTGGATGTAGGTCAACCCTGGGAGGAGACCTGCAGTTAGTGGAACTTCTAAGCATGAGGAGATCATCACCAGCCTTGGGATCAAAGGTATAGTCACCCAATCTCTTCTCCATTTTCTTTCTTTATATTGTTTTTGGTATGTTTTGGGTAGTATAGAGAGTTGATTAGGTTTTAGACATTTATTCGCTCTGTCTACATCTTGAACCCTGGTGTAGTTAAAGGGGGGGTTTTCCCGCTACCAGAACTTGTGACCATATTGGGGATCCCTCTAGTGTGTTTTAGGGGATTTTGTTTTTTTGATTGGTTTTTTTTCCTTTCAAGTTTCTTTCGAGTTTTTTGAGTCTGTTAAGGGATTCTGGTCACCTTCAGGTGCAATTCCAGTTTTCCCTGCTCTGTAAGACTTCCTGATATTTTCTTTTTTTGGAAAGATACAGAGGTGTACGCTTGTTGTCTTGAGTCAACCTGCATACATATGTGCTCTTATCAGTAAAAAACCCATGTACATACGAAGGGTGCTGATGCAACAACCTGCGTCTCTGTTTCAGGAATTTTTTTGAAAAAGAGGGAGTTTGCCTCTTTCTTGATTGAAGTTCACAGTTATCAGAGTTTTCTTGGGCCAGTCTGGAGTCTCTGTTTACAACCACAGCCTGCATTTAGAGTTCATTTTACTTGTTTTTATTGATCTTCTTTTTTTTTCTCTTTTAAAAAGGTTTTGAGCAAGCTATTGAATTGTAGATATTCCTTCTTGGCTTCTTGATTGATTCCCTACGATCCGGAGTGGGAAAAAGGTATTTTCCAATCTTGTTTTAGTTTTATCTTTATCCTTCTTACTTTATTTGAAAAAAGAAAAATATTTGTTTCAATTTTTCTCTTTAAAGAAATTAAAAAAAAAAAAAATCATTTTAGTTTGGTAAAGTAGCTAGAGTTGGTTATTTGCAAAAAAGGAAAAAGAGTCTTGTTGAGAAAAATATATGAAATGATCTTACTCATTCATTTTCAGATATTTCTTGGCTAAATAAAGATAGACTGGAATATCACCCTATGTTTATGGCCAACAAAATTTGTATTATAATTCGCAAGTATTGATTACAAGTTCTTAGGATGATTTTTTTATAGATGAAAGCTTGCTGAAAAATTCATTATTTGTGTAATTTTATGATTATAACAGATGCTAAAATAAATAGAGAGACAAAAGTAAAGACACCAATTCAATAATCAAAACAGATGAGACATAAATAAATAGTTTATTTCATTCCAATTCGTCAAAAAAATCGTTCTCTTTACAAAATTCTCTGAGGAAGTTTTGGACCAAATTCAAACTTAGATGTCCCCAATGAATCATACAAAAGGAATTCTGATAGAAAGTAAAAAAAATGAACTTTAAAAGGTGGATCAACTTGCCACAGATTTCTGCCCACTCGACTCTGCACAATAGCCTTTGTCAGTCATGAAATTTAATTCACAAATAGACAAGTCTACACATACTATCAAAGATAGATCAACATCTCTGGAAAACAAATGTCTGAATGATGTAATTCAACCCTGAATCTTGTTGTCTACAATAGGACCCTACTATCATAAAAGAGAATTAGGCTTCCAATGAATTAAAGAATGAATGAAAACTGAATTATCTCAACAAAACTCAAAGAGCAGACCTTAGTATGCTTCTCCTTCTATTCTCCTCTTGTTCCTCCTTTTCCTTTTGCCTTTAAGCAATTAGAATTAGTTGAAGTAGTTGAACTACTTCCTTAGTTAATGTAACTAAAACTCAACCAACTTTTTAGTTAAGGGGGAAAAGTAATAAAATCATAATAAGTGTTTTTAATAAATAATAACTAGTAGGTGGGACCCCTTATGACTCAATTTAGTTCTTTAACAACTATAACACAACTAGTTAATCAAACAAAACATCCCTCCTTGTGACTCCCATCATCACTTTCATATTTTGACAATTTATATCAATGATAATTGAAATTATTTCCAAAAATATATTACCCATATATCCAAAAAATAGTGTGTTGTCCAAAATTTCAGAAGTCGACTGTTCTCAACAATCAAGAATAAAAAAACTTAAAATCCATATTTTCCACTCTCGGAGGAAATATTTTCCTTGTTGTTGTTTTCACCTTTTGATCTCTCTAAATTTTCCTTAGGATGTGTGGACCCTTTAGGCCTAATCTCGTTGATCACATGAGAAAAATCATATCTCAAATGAATGCAGGAGGACATGGATTTGGCAGAGTCATTTGAGGGTGAGTAAGGGGAAGCAACGACTTTTCCTTTGTCAGGGGCATGGTGGGCCTTAGTTTTTAACCTTTTTATTGCATGGGAAGACTGTACTGGTGAGTGGATCGGAGAATCTTGGACAATCTGATTAATAGGTAGAGGATTAGGTAGAGACAAGTTAGGCTAGCCACGATGTTGGAAGATTGTCGGGTGGACAGTCTCTTTCCATCTATCATTTTCAGGGACTTCAGGTTGCAGTGAGAAATGAGGAGGCACTTGGATACCAAGGACCTGGAAATTTTGGAATGGAAGCCTTTCAGGCCTAGGTTGGACCACTCCTTCCCCAATCTAGTTAAAAAATCCATCTTGAAATATTTTTCCTAACTCTTGCGAGTCTGCATCAAAGTGTATAAAGAACCTTGGCCTTTTAGGGCACCTATTCCTATTTCCTCTTCCTTTGTTACCTCGACCATGGATACCTCTACTGAAAAAGCTCATTCCTATATGCATAATTGATTAGAAAATAGTTTCTTCAACAACCATACATGAAAACTCTTTTAAATATGAAACAAAGTTTGGCTCAACAACATATCAGACTCATGCAATCAAATCCATACAAATCGTTTAATTCTTGTCAATGAGAAGGGGGTGAGCAAGGGTTCTGGGATATGTGAGGGATTATATTGAGTGAAAAATGTTAAAATGAGGGGGAAATGATCATGATTACTTCTCACGGACATCAAACAATGAACTGTATCGTAAACCAAAAGAATATATCACTGTAATTTATTCCTCTGCGATCCTTTAACTGTCATAATACGTAATTTATCTTAACTATAATTAAAATTTAAGAACAAGGAGTGGATAGTGAATATGGAAAGGAGAGGGGAGTTGTAATGTGCGAAAAGTGAAATAATGGTAGGGAAAAGAACGCATATTGTTTAAAAAACCAATTAAGTAATCCATAAAACAGTTCTATATCCAATACAAATGATCCAACACCAATTAAACAATTATTGTGACCAATTAAATAATTACTGTGTGTTCAAATTGTCCATTGTCCCACATTTAAATCTTCAGAATTTTTCCATTAACACAGTATATAATCATCCTCAGAATCATTATTACTTTCAACAGTCTTGTCAATAGAATACTTGTGTTTTTTCGTTTCTTTTCTTTTTATTTAAAAAAAATTAAAAGGAGAATACAGTCACATTGCCTCAATTATTTTCAGCATACAAAAATATCAACCACTACCCATAATTCGTAATTTCCCAAATCAAACATAGACACATGTATTTTCCTAAGTTGCACATACCCTCTTAAATACTTTCCCGATTTCATTCTTTTGACAATATTAACAATTAAAACTTGCAATGAAACCAAAATAAAAAACTTGTTCTTCATTTCTGATGGTGTAATAGAACAAAACAATGCACAATGTCTCCATAACCATGGGTAAAATCATGAAGATGGGTAACACTTTTGCTTGTTTTATGACAAAAAAAACTGTATTTTCACAAGTTCTTCAACTTCCGGCATGCAAAAATATTTTTTTTATTTAGAATTTCACTTTACATTAAAAACAAAACTTGTGAATAATTTTGTTATATTTCTAATGACTATTTTTCAATTTTTTTTTATCAAGATTTGATATGTCAATTTGACAATTGTTTAATAGTATGTTCCTTAAACATGAAAGGAATGATAATGAGTTATTGTTTTCCACAACAATGTATATATTATTAAACTTATGTTTTTAAGAAATGAAATATACTGCAACAATCTACAGAGACTCTATTTTATTATGACTTTAATTTTGAATCTAACGGATGAATATTATAATTTCTAGAATTTTTTTAAGTTGACCAAGATGAAAACGTTGCAGATTTTAAACACGTGTTTTTCTACACCTTGTATCTATCTTAATTTTTACTTAAAAGTAAAATCTAAAAATACCCTTTTGAAGAGAACAGTTTAACAATTATGAATATAAACTTTCCATAATTTTCTGTTGTGTATTTTTAGAGATATGGATTTTTCATTTCACCGAATCATAATCTCACCTAAAAATATTATGCAGTGATTTTTTTATAAAATTAAATAAAATTAGATAAAAACAATGAAAATGAAAACAAATTATACCCAATGAAAGAAGATTCAATTTTAAAAATCTTGATATCAATTCTCAAACTAAATTATGAGTATTTGTAGGAGTCCGCTACCTCCAAAGATGAAGTAAGATGGAGAGAATTTGCAGTTTCCTGCAAAAAGTCTCATTTTCAAGTTTTCGGCCGAAATATTCCTTCGACCGAAACCTAGTTTTTAACGGAATCCGTTAAAAATAAACGTTTCGGCCGAAATATGCTTACCATGGGAAAATAATTCATCCAAAAAACATTGTACACGAATTTCAAGGGCACTATTAAATTTAACGTGAAAATTTTCGACCGAAAGAAACATTTGTTCGGCGGAAAAATTGCCGCTAGAAATTTTGGAGACCCGATTGTCACGAAAGTGTTACCCAGATTCATGATTTTACCCCCATACATAGTAAACAGTCAAGTCACAATCATCAATTTTCCAATTTGTAATGATATCGATTGGGACTAATCAAGCACATTGCAGCTACCAACTATAGTTTGATACCACACTATATGAACACATAGACCAACGCATAATGAAAAGAGGTATCCCTGTTACTGTACATTACCTTTTACTCCCATTCAACCAATTTAATAAAAAAATTATTCCGGCTATTGATTCAACTATCACAACAAAAGGAGGCAGTGAATGTATACCAATTCTGATTTCCAATTACAACCTTCCAAAAACCCGATCAAACAGAGACAAGACAATGATCAAAGCCACTATCAAAACCACTCAACCAACTTATTATAGTCAACAAGATACCTGACAAGAGTGCAATTGGTTGGGTTTATCAAATTGGGCTCTGTAACCATGAACACAAGAAATAATCAAGGTTTCACTCAGTCACCAAAACACAAAGAGACTGGAGGTCGACCATATCAATAATAGGTAGAAAACCTTTGAAACAAGCACGGTGGAACCATGTCTTTAACAACTCTTAGCTCGTGTAACAGTGTGACAGTCCAACACCCGGTAGGGTAGGAAATAATGCAGATGAGCAACGATTGCTCACTAGACAATAAAAAATACTAAGAACGTGTAGAGGCATAACCCTCACGCTTTTCAAGAGTCGAACCAATTTATAAAAATGTCGATGGAAATGCAGACCCGAGGTATTACCAACAACCATAAAGCATACTTCTTGGCATAATGGCCACCCCATAACTAACTGTGTTGATACCAAGATCACAAAAATAAGTCCACAACCAGGTGAAACACCCACGAACATGGCTCTGGAAGATACATAATGACCAAAGGTAATTCAAAAACATACACAACAACCCCATAACAACCAAATACAACCGGGTATGGTTACAACTAATTGTAAGGAGGCGGCCAACAAGACTAAACAGAGAGAAAACCTCAAAAAAAATACCTATAACTACTTAAAACAACAATGAGCCATCACAGTTTCCACCCCACAAAACAACCAACGAAATCACAACTTCAACCATCAATTTTTCCATTTGCAAACGAATAACTACATAGTCATTTTAGACAAAACACCTGCACGTTTACGCAGTTTCCAATCTCAGGAAAACACAAACCAACACATTACCGAGTGAACATTCATTTCATACACAGAGCGAATTCATATATGGGAGAAAAGAACCATACCTGTAACTAATGTCTTTAAAAGGGGCGAGACGGTCGAGCAGTTCCTTTTGGGCCTGAATCTTAGAGCTTAACCACAACAAAACCAAATGAAAAATAACCATGATAGGGTGACGACCCAGTGGGAGAAATGTAGAGTGACGTGAATTTACTTCACATCACTTCCATCCTCCACTCCATTCAATTTCGTAGTACATGACAGCTAGCCAAAACCATTCCATTAATTCCATGCATTGAAACTTGCACATATTTCTTGCCAATTGTGCCACCCGAATCCATATTAACCATTGCCAAAACCATACCATAACATATATCAAATGCACCCAATATAGCTCAAGGTAAATCGTATAGCCACTAACCATTGCTAGTTAGGACTAACACTAATTATTTTTATTTCATTTTCACATAGCATAGCATAGTATAGTATAGTTCCTCTTCTTGGATTTTTTTCATAAGTCTCTTTCCATTGCTCTTGTTTCTTGTTGTTACTAGAATGTTTCTTGTGCAGGTGTAACGGGTAATGAGTCATGATGAAAATTTCAAATGTAACAAAAGTAAATACAATCCATTCATAACATGGAATTTAGAGTTTAGAATAACGAAATTAACACATAAAATGCATTATCCATCTTCCATTATGTCGCAAACAAAACCAAGACTCCATCATCAATCATGTAGAAACCTATAAGAAGCATCGAAACAACAATGTAAAATGTGTGATAAGACTATCTTTCATCCTCCAATCTACAAGGGGGCCCCACCTACTATTATTATAGATCATTAGCATAGTTTAAATAATAGGCTTTAGCAATACTTTGCGGGCGAGATTCCTCATTCCGATTTTAATCGTCAACAAACTGATGACTACACAGGGAAATTTGTTTCCAACATATTAAGAACTCAGAATGTATGGTTTCACAGACCAAGAATAGTGGATCAAGAAGGCATAACCAGAATTATTATGCAATAGGGGGAAGTGAGCAGTTTTAATGGAAAAATGACTACGAATGTGGGAATAACTCATGAAAAATGTTAAGTATGAGGGGGTTTATCCCTGTATGCATAATCATTCGACCAGAATATTTCTCTTGATTTCAAGGAGAAAAAATTTATGGAATTTCTCTTTTAACTCTCAAATGGATGAAGAAATGGAAAGAAGAAGCGGGAGATAACCAATTTCTTTATAAGACAACAGTGAAATAAGATAACAAATTCAATTATGCTTTCAGGGGGAACATTGTAACAACTATGTAAGCTTGATTGTTATTGACTAGCAATACCTTGCAGGAGTGTCACTGTGGCATAATTGATCTAACATCTTATTCTATACCAAACTTAAACTAAAAAGATGAAAAGCAATAAAATTCATGACAAAAATGGGACTGCAAAATAAAAAACAACAGAAATGAAATTACAGAATTGTAAAAGAAGAAGGAAGTTATTAAAAAAAAAGCATAATTTCAACTATGGTAAAAGAATAATTGAAAAGAAGTGGTGAAAACGAAAGCATAACTAGACTACTAATATACAAAAAAACCAAACAGTGTTAAAACTTTTCAAGTTGGTTCCACGTAGTGTTTTAAGTGAGAACTGTTAGTGTTGTAGGAAAATAATCGCTCATGTAAATATTTTAGAATGTAAGAGTTAGTACCTAGAAAAAAAGCGATCTTGAAAGGACCCATCCATAATTTTTGAAATTTTGAGAGTCTTCCCCTATCAACATGAGTTGAATCGCATAGCAGTACCTTTTCATTGACTTTAAATTTGACATTTTTGACACTCTTGTTGAAATACTTCTTAACGGTCTGTTGTCTCCTTTTTATATTATCCAAGACAAACACCCTTTTCTCCTCTAAATATAGGAGTCCATTTATCCTTTTTGAAACATTAGAAGAATTTAATTCTTCGATCTGTATGATCAACCTTAAGGAAAAAAGTTCCAAATCAGTAGGCAAGATAGCTTCTTAACCATAAACACGTTGAAAAGGAGTGCAACCAATGCTTACCTTGGCAGTAGCTCGATCTTCCCAAAGGGTGTAAGTGAGGAGAGTGTGCCACTGACAAGGCCTATCTTCGATGAGCCTTTTGATGATTCTCGCCAGATTCTTGTTGGTAGAATCAACCTGCCCATTCCCTTGGGGATAGTAAGCTGATGAGGTGAAATGTTTAACCCCCAAATTAGCTAAACATTGGGTCATCTTAGAAGAAATGAAAGCGGGACCATTGTCTGTAATAATCTCAAATGGAAGACCAAATCTGAAAAAGATGTTATTTTCTAGAAAAGAAATCACCTGATCATCTGTCGAATGTTTAAGTGGGACAACTTCAGCCCACTTCGTAAAATATTTTGTGGTTGTCAAAATAAAAACCTTTCCTACTGAAGATGGAGGATTAATAGGACCAATAAAATCCAATCTCCACTTTGAAAAAGGAAAGTCTGGGAGGATAGGTTGTAATGGCATGGCTAAAAGGTGTTCTTTCCCAACAAATTTTTGGCACTTGTCACAAGATATCGAAAAAACATAAGAGTCATGAAATATTGAAGGCCAATAGTATCCATTTCTAATAATGTTGAAATCAGTGGTTTTAGCAAAAAAATGACCCCCTACATGAATGACAGAATTTGAAGAACCATGAGTTTCTTGCAACAGTTTTTTTGTGTCTTCATCATTTACACAACGAAGCAACACACCATCAACAGATCTTCAAAACAAGAAGTCTCCTATAATGACGTATCTTGCGTATTCAAGATGGAGTCTTCTCCTTTGATGAGTGTCTAATTTTTCTGGACATATTTGGTTTTGTAAGTAGTAAACTAAATTCTTATACCAAGGATGTTCAGACACAGGAAGAATCTCATTATCAATGTAGAATAGTGTTGATAGAGAATTATCCTATTCATCAATTTCTTCACTATTTTAAACATGCTGAGCTAAGTGAAGGGCTAAGTCACATCCCTTGATAGTGGTAGAAGTCACGATATTTAAATCATGCTCTTGGATATTGGAACGCCAATGTGCAAGCTTCCCTAAAAGATAAGTTTGTGAGAGAAAAAACTTAACAGTAGGTAAAGGGACTTTTACCAACGTATGCTTACCTAAGATGAAGTGGTGAAACTTTTCAACAACTTTAACAAGAGAGAAAGCATGTTTCTCAATAAAAGAATATTTAAATTCATCATCATACAAAATTTGACTCATGTAAGCCATTGGTTTTTCATTACCTTGGTCATCATTTTGCATGAGGATAGCAGAAACTGCTTCCTCGGTGGCATTAGTATATATCGTGAATTCCTTCTCAAAATCCAGCTTCGCCAAAACCGGTGTGGAGATGATTTCTTTCTTGATCCCTACAAAGGCATTTTCGACATCATATGTCCACGAAAAAGAATGATCTTTCTTAAGAAAATTATGAATTGGTTTGACCATCACAGCAAAATCTGGAACAAACCTACGAAGGAAGTTAATAACACCCATAAAATATTGAACCTCCTTCTTGGAAGTGGGAGTAGGCAGATTAAGGATAACAGCAATCCTTTCAGGATCAATGCTTATTCCTGAATCAAAGACAATATGTCTAAGGATCTTTCACTTGGTAATGTCGAAAATGGACTTAGAAGGATTTAGAGAGATGCCAAATTTCCTACATTGCATGAGAACTCTTTTCAGATGACCAAAATGATCTGATCAGTTTTTAGAGTACATAGTTAAGTCATCAAGGTAGATCTGAATGATATTGTCGATCAAATCATCGAAATCTATTTGCATAGATCTTCAAAAAGTGGCACCTGCATTAGATAATCCAAAATTCATACTTCATAAGCGAAGGTACCCCAACGAGTAATAAAGGTGGTTTTATATTTATCTGGCATTTTTACCTTGATTTGATTGTAACCAGAAAAACCATCAAGTAAGGACATCATTTGTGACCCTGCAACTTGCTACAAAATATTTTCCCTGTTAAGGAGAGGAAAGTGATCTTTTATACTAGCCCAGTTTAATGCACGAAAATCAATGCATAATCTGATCTGACCAGTTGTTTTCCGAGCAGGAACCAAATTGGAAACCCATTCAGAATATTTGACCAGAAAGATGATTCCATCTTTCAAGAGTTTTTCCAAATCCTTTCGAATAGTTGCTTCCAGTGCAGGGTTGATAGGTCTTTATTTTTGCCTAACTAGTTTTATGCCTTCCTTGATGGGAATGACATGTTGTACAAGAGAAGGATAAAAACCACGAAGATCCTCATAAGACCAAGAAAAAACATCTGGAAATTTCCCAAGCATATTGGCAAACTTCATTTTCTCTTCATCAAAACATTGGGCACCTATTTTAACATTATTTGGAAAGTCAGGTGTCCCAATGTTAAAGGAGATGGTTTCACCCACCTTCCTTTTCAACTCCTCTTCTTTATGTTTCTCTTTATTTCCTACATCACTCGATGAAAATGAACTTTCTAGAGGAGTCAATCCTTTAGGAATCTTGTTATTTTCTATCGATATAATTTCCTTGGGCTTATAAGGTTCATTTTGAATGAAAGCACATATACTCTCATCACTAGGGAAGATCTGCCAGGATTATATATTTTCAGGGATATGTGGACGATATAGATATTGAAAAGTACAAGCAGGTCCATGTAGAAGAAATTGTCGATTAGGAGAAGCTTCAAAAACAACTAACCAATCAACCATTGAGTTCAATTCCCTCTTAACATGAGTAATGTTGAAATATAATAGGTTCAAGATAAGTGCCAAAATAGTTTGGGTGTATCATTTCATAAACTTGTTGCTAGGAGAGTATATCTTATGTATAAGGTTCACAACAAGCTCAGAATCTCAAAAAACTGTAAGGTGACCACAACCTAGATTATAGGCATTTTCAATGCCTAATAATAAAAAATTGAATTCAGTGACATTGTTTGTGCAAGGAAACTCCAACCTGTAAGAAAAGTTATGAATTTTTCCCATAGGAGGGTACAAGATTATACCAGCTATGTTACCTTCACTAGAGAATGAACCATCAAAGTGCATGTGCCACATACCATCATCTAAATCGATTTTTTCCAAGGGAATGTTATCCTCCTCAGTGAAGATGGAATACACCCTAGGTCCTCTTCGATATAGTTCACATTAGGTTGTGGGACACTCTCTATTTAAGGTGAAATACTTCCCTCTCTAAGGACTATAATATTTTTACCATTCTGAGGAACGGATAAGTGTGTCTCGTCGAGTGAGAGGTATCCACCCGTCAAAGCTTTCCAATATCTTCCTAAAATGTTTGAATAATTTATTACTGGCATATAAATTACCTGAATACTAAGGGTTGTCCTTATTTCAGGGTGTGTGCACAAAACTAAGGTCACATCTTTAATCTCACCTATGGTAGTTTATTATAGACTATTATAAGAGAGCATGCTTCTAGCGTTTTCATTTGTACAAAACAAGCATATATATTCCATAATAGTTTTCAACATTACACTTGGGCCCGAACCTCCATCAATAAGGCAACAATGGGCGATCTTATCCATAATTTTTACAGAAATATAAAAATGGGATTTTTTATAGGGTATCTAAAGTTATGTACACCTAATTTATTTACAAATGAATCCTCTTTTCTTACCTCTTCAGAGAGGTTGGCTACAATGGAATCCTTTCCTTCCATGAATTTTTTTAGATGCTTATGTTGTTCAGGGATGGAAACCATGTCCAGAAGGGTGGCATATTCTTTGATGTTTTCCAACTGATTCAGAATATTTTATTTGGAAGAGGGGAGAGGAGGGGTAGTTCGTTGACTGTCAGGAACCTTAGGAATCTAAACAGTAGAAACTTGAGAGGATGAGCTCGGGATAGAAGAATTGCGGGGAGGATCATATTTTCTTTTTGGAGCATAGGATTTGTTCCTAGTATTGATGATCATGACATCTTCTAGCTCTGCAAAATCTATGACAACAATGGTAGTTTCTGGTATTTTACCAAAGATCTTATCTCTAGCACTCTACCTTAACTCACATGTGGTTTCCTCATGGTGTTCCTCGTAAAAGTTACACCAACTTCGAGGCATGATAGCTTTAGGAAGAAAATTAGTTTCAATTGGATTTCTAAAGGGGGGTGCAGAAGAGGATGAATCTCTAGGGGTGAGAGGGGAGACATTTCCATTTCGCTCATACGCTATCATACAATTGTTCATATCTTTTACAAGCTATAAGATGGAGGACATGTTCGTATGTTTAACCAATTCTCCCTAAGGAAGACTTGTTATTTCGAGTTGTTCTTCATACTCCAAACACATATGCAGAGTGGAACCGAGGTTATCAATGGATTTTTCCTCAGGTCTATGATGGTAGAGGGAAGGTAATTCATTATAATAATGCATGAAGGAAGTTTTTTTATGAGGTCGAATTATTTCATGGATTTTATTGTATAACTTAGTGAAATGCAAGTTGAAGGACTTGATGGTCTCACCATATTTATAGGCGATGTTATTGTATTCCTGTAACTGCTCAGTTGGGCTTTTAGATTTCCCATAGGTAGATTTGAACCAATATACTAACTCCTCCCAAGTAGACAGAATCTTAGGAGGAAGGTCAAATAAATCGGTCACAGCCTTTCCTTCCAAGGAATTGACAAATAATTCCATGCAAGTATCATTGTCATTAGCTCCTATGTTGTGACAGGCATTAGAAAATTCCACCAGGTGTTCATTTGTAGTGACCATATTATTTCAAAAAAACTTAGGAATATGCTCTTTGAATTTAATAAGTGGATGAGTAGCAGGTGCTAGGTTAAGAGGAGAGGAAACATGCCACGGTGTTGTTGTAGTGTCTTCTTCAAATTGAAAAAGCCCATACTTTTTAATGACTTTGGCGGGGTTTGTGGTAGATTGGACAGGGATATGGTGGCTATATAAGCTACCAATCACTGATGAATATGAATATTGAGAGGAGGAAGCACTTCCAGTGCCACCAGAGCCACCACTAGATGTCATCTTGTGGATGATAGGTAAGGGAGAGAAAGACAAACTAGATGATTCAGACAAGGTTCTCATAGAGAACTTTGTTGGGTAGATAACACAATGTTCCTTCTTCATATTTCAGTAATAGGATTAAATTCAAGTGATAAGCCTCTTCTCCTCCTAGAAACACGAGGGTCTAAGGACATGAAAAGAAGGTCAAATCTGAAGGAACAAGAAGGTTATTGATGATTTCTAAGTTGTCTTCATCTAGCTTCCCAACGTTCTTGGGCATTAATGTCTCGTTCAATTGCTTCCCATGAATGATTAAGCCCAACCCAAGTATTAGCAGTATCCAAAATAGTTTTAAACAAATTCAAATCAATGTTGGTCTGATCTTGAATACTGATCTCAATATTGGGCTGCCTTGCAACAGGTATAATCATTAAAAAAAAAAAAGAGTCAAGAATCAAAATCAGAAAAATAAATGTATTCAATGATAATCAAGAATAAAAAATCAAACAGAGAGATATTCAATATCTCCCCAGTATGGCTGCCAAATAAATGTTGAGGAAAAGATATGAAATGATATTACTCAAGCATTTTCAGATCTTTCTTGGCTAAAGAAAGATAGATGGTAATATCACTCTATGTTTATAGCCAACAAAATTTGTATCCTCATTCACAAGTATTGATTACAAGTGCTTAGGCTAATTTTTTTATAGATTCAAAAGCTTGCTAGAAAATTCATTATTTTTTAAATTCTCTAAATATAATGGATTCTGAAATAAAGATAGAGACATAAGTAAAGACAACAATTCAATAATAAAAACAGATGAGACATAAAGCAATCGTTTATTTCATTCCAATTCTTCAAAATAACCGATATCTTTACAAAAATCTTTGAAGAAGTTTTGGACCAAAGTCAAACTTAGATGCCCCTAATGAATCATACAAAAGGACTTTTGACAGAAAGTAAAAAACTGAACATTAAAAGTTTGATCAACTTGTCGTAGATTGTTTCCCACTCGACTCTGCACAATAGTCTTTGCCAGTCATGAAATTTAATTCACAAACAGATAAGTCTACACAGACTATCAAAGATAGATCAACACCTATGGAAAACAAGTGTTTGAATGATGTAATTCAACCCTGAATATTGTTGTCTACAACAAGACCCTGCTATCATAGAAGATAATTAAGCTTCCAATGAATTAAAGAATGAATGAAAACTGAATTACCTCAACAAAACTCAAAGAGTAGACCTTAGTGTGCTTCTCCTTCTATTCTCCTCTTGTTCCTCCTTTTCCTTTTTCCTCTAAAAAATTAGAATTAGTTGAAGTAGTTGAACTACTTCCTTAGTTAAGTTAAATCAAACTCAGCCAACTTTTTAGTTAAGGGGGAAAACTAATAAAATCATAATAAGGGTTTTTAATAAATAATAACTAGTAGGTGGGAACCCTTATGAATCCCTTTAGTTATTTAACAATCATAACACAACTAGTTAATAAAAAAAAACATCCCTCCTTGTGACTCCAATCATCACTTTCATATTTTGAAAATTTATATCAATGATGATTGAAATTATTTCCAAAAATATATTACCCATATATACAAAAAATAGTGTGTTGTACAAAATTTCAGAAGTCAATTCTTCTCAACAATCAATAATAAAAACACTTAAAATCCATATTTTCCAGTCTCAGAGGCAATCTTTCCCTTGTTTCTACTGTCACCTTTTGATCTCTTTGAATTTTCCTTATGCTGTGTGGAGCCTTTATGCCTAATCTCATTAATCACATGATAGGAATCATCTTTCAAATGCATGTGGGAGGACACGGTTTTGGCAGAGTCATTTGAGGTTGAGGAAGGGGAAACAACGGGTTTTCCTTTTTCAGGGGCATGGTGGGCCTCAGTTTTTAACCTTTTTCTTGCATGGGAAGACTGTACTGGTGAGTGGATAGGGGCATCTTGGAAAATATGATTAACATGTGGAGGAGGAGGCAGAGACAAGTTAGGCTAGCCACGATGTTGGGAGGCTATTGGGTGGACAATCTCTTGCCATTCGTCGTTTTCAGGGACTTCAGGTTGCAGTGAGACATGACGAGGCAATGGGATACCAGGGACCTAGGGGTATTAGAAGGGAGGCCTTTTAGGCCTAGGTTGGACCACTCCTTGCCCAATCCAATTAAAAAATCTAGCCTGAAATAGTTGGCCTAACTCTTGCGAGTCTGCATCAAAGTGTATAGAGAACCTTGGCCTTCTAGGGATCCTGTTCCAATTTCCTCTTCCTCTATTACCCTGGCCATGGATACCTCTGCTGAAAAATCTCATTCCTATATGCATAATTGATTAGAAGATAGTTTCTTCAACAAC
>ML804977.1:50846-85670 GCA_009831015.1 Picea engelmannii | reverse complement strand
TATAGCCACTAACCATTGCTAGTTAGGACTAACACTAATTATTTTTATTTCATTTTCACATAGCATAGCATAGTATAGTATAGTTCCTCTTCTTGGATTTTTTTCATAAGTCTCTTTCCATTGCTCTTGTTTCTTGTTGTTACTAGAATGTTTCTTGTGCAGGTGTAACGGGTAATGAGTCATGATGAAAATTTCAAATGTAACAAAAGTAAATACAATCCATTCATAACATGGAATTTAGAGTTTAGAATAACGAAATTAACACATAAAATGCATTATCCATCTTCCATTATGTCGCAAACAAAACCAAGACTCCATCATCAATCATGTAGAAACCTATAAGAAGCATCGAAACAACAATGTAAAATGTGTGATAAGACTATCTTTCATCCTCCAATCTACAAGGGGGCCCCACCTACTATTATTATAGATCATTAGCATAGTTTAAATAATAGGCTTTAGCAATACTTTGCGGGCGAGATTCCTCATTCCGATTTTAATCGTCAACAAACTGATGACTACACAGGGAAATTTGTTTCCAACATATTAAGAACTCAGAATGTATGGTTTCACAGACCAAGAATAGTGGATCAAGAAGGCATAACCAGAATTATTATGCAATAGGGGGAAGTGAGCAGTTTTAATGGAAAAATGACTACGAATGTGGGAATAACTCATGAAAAATGTTAAGTATGAGGGGGTTTATCCCTGTATGCATAATCATTCGACCAGAATATTTCTCTTGATTTCAAGGAGAAAAAATTTATGGAATTTCTCTTTTAACTCTCAAATGGATGAAGAAATGGAAAGAAGAAGCGGGAGATAACCAATTTCTTTATAAGACAACAGTGAAATAAGATAACAAATTCAATTATGCTTTCAGGGGGAACATTGTAACAACTATGTAAGCTTGATTGTTATTGACTAGCAATACCTTGCAGGAGTGTCACTGTGGCATAATTGATCTAACATCTTATTCTATACCAAACTTAAACTAAAAAGATGAAAAGCAATAAAATTCATGACAAAAATGGGACTGCAAAATAAAAAACAACAGAAATGAAATTACAGAATTGTAAAAGAAGAAGGAAGTTATTAAAAAAAAAGCATAATTTCAACTATGGTAAAAGAATAATTGAAAAGAAGTGGTGAAAACGAAAGCATAACTAGACTACTAATATACAAAAAAACCAAACAGTGTTAAAACTTTTCAAGTTGGTTCCACGTAGTGTTTTAAGTGAGAACTGTTAGTGTTGTAGGAAAATAATCGCTCATGTAAATATTTTAGAATGTAAGAGTTAGTACCTAGAAAAAAAGCGATCTTGAAAGGACCCATCCATAATTTTTGAAATTTTGAGAGTCTTCCCCTATCAACATGAGTTGAATCGCATAGCAGTACCTTTTCATTGACTTTAAATTTGACATTTTTGACACTCTTGTTGAAATACTTCTTAACGGTCTGTTGTCTCCTTTTTATATTATCCAAGACAAACACCCTTTTCTCCTCTAAATATAGGAGTCCATTTATCCTTTTTGAAACATTAGAAGAATTTAATTCTTCGATCTGTATGATCAACCTTAAGGAAAAAAGTTCCAAATCAGTAGGCAAGATAGCTTCTTAACCATAAACACGTTGAAAAGGAGTGCAACCAATGCTTACCTTGGCAGTAGCTCGATCTTCCCAAAGGGTGTAAGTGAGGAGAGTGTGCCACTGACAAGGCCTATCTTCGATGAGCCTTTTGATGATTCTCGCCAGATTCTTGTTGGTAGAATCAACCTGCCCATTCCCTTGGGGATAGTAAGCTGATGAGGTGAAATGTTTAACCCCCAAATTAGCTAAACATTGGGTCATCTTAGAAGAAATGAAAGCGGGACCATTGTCTGTAATAATCTCAAATGGAAGACCAAATCTGAAAAAGATGTTATTTTCTAGAAAAGAAATCACCTGATCATCTGTCGAATGTTTAAGTGGGACAACTTCAGCCCACTTCGTAAAATATTTTGTGGTTGTCAAAATAAAAACCTTTCCTACTGAAGATGGAGGATTAATAGGACCAATAAAATCCAATCTCCACTTTGAAAAAGGAAAGTCTGGGAGGATAGGTTGTAATGGCATGGCTAAAAGGTGTTCTTTCCCAACAAATTTTTGGCACTTGTCACAAGATATCGAAAAAACATAAGAGTCATGAAATATTGAAGGCCAATAGTATCCATTTCTAATAATGTTGAAATCAGTGGTTTTAGCAAAAAAATGACCCCCTACATGAATGACAGAATTTGAAGAACCATGAGTTTCTTGCAACAGTTTTTTTGTGTCTTCATCATTTACACAACGAAGCAACACACCATCAACAGATCTTCAAAACAAGAAGTCTCCTATAATGACGTATCTTGCGTATTCAAGATGGAGTCTTCTCCTTTGATGAGTGTCTAATTTTTCTGGACATATTTGGTTTTGTAAGTAGTAAACTAAATTCTTATACCAAGGATGTTCAGACACAGGAAGAATCTCATTATCAATGTAGAATAGTGTTGATAGAGAATTATCCTATTCATCAATTTCTTCACTATTTTAAACATGCTGAGCTAAGTGAAGGGCTAAGTCACATCCCTTGATAGTGGTAGAAGTCACGATATTTAAATCATGCTCTTGGATATTGGAACGCCAATGTGCAAGCTTCCCTAAAAGATAAGTTTGTGAGAGAAAAAACTTAACAGTAGGTAAAGGGACTTTTACCAACGTATGCTTACCTAAGATGAAGTGGTGAAACTTTTCAACAACTTTAACAAGAGAGAAAGCATGTTTCTCAATAAAAGAATATTTAAATTCATCATCATACAAAATTTGACTCATGTAAGCCATTGGTTTTTCATTACCTTGGTCATCATTTTGCATGAGGATAGCAGAAACTGCTTCCTCGGTGGCATTAGTATATATCGTGAATTCCTTCTCAAAATCCAGCTTCGCCAAAACCGGTGTGGAGATGATTTCTTTCTTGATCCCTACAAAGGCATTTTCGACATCATATGTCCACGAAAAAGAATGATCTTTCTTAAGAAAATTATGAATTGGTTTGACCATCACAGCAAAATCTGGAACAAACCTACGAAGGAAGTTAATAACACCCATAAAATATTGAACCTCCTTCTTGGAAGTGGGAGTAGGCAGATTAAGGATAACAGCAATCCTTTCAGGATCAATGCTTATTCCTGAATCAAAGACAATATGTCTAAGGATCTTTCACTTGGTAATGTCGAAAATGGACTTAGAAGGATTTAGAGAGATGCCAAATTTCCTACATTGCATGAGAACTCTTTTCAGATGACCAAAATGATCTGATCAGTTTTTAGAGTACATAGTTAAGTCATCAAGGTAGATCTGAATGATATTGTCGATCAAATCATCGAAATCTATTTGCATAGATCTTCAAAAAGTGGCACCTGCATTAGATAATCCAAAATTCATACTTCATAAGCGAAGGTACCCCAACGAGTAATAAAGGTGGTTTTATATTTATCTGGCATTTTTACCTTGATTTGATTGTAACCAGAAAAACCATCAAGTAAGGACATCATTTGTGACCCTGCAACTTGCTACAAAATATTTTCCCTGTTAAGGAGAGGAAAGTGATCTTTTATACTAGCCCAGTTTAATGCACGAAAATCAATGCATAATCTGATCTGACCAGTTGTTTTCCGAGCAGGAACCAAATTGGAAACCCATTCAGAATATTTGACCAGAAAGATGATTCCATCTTTCAAGAGTTTTTCCAAATCCTTTCGAATAGTTGCTTCCAGTGCAGGGTTGATAGGTCTTTATTTTTGCCTAACTAGTTTTATGCCTTCCTTGATGGGAATGACATGTTGTACAAGAGAAGGATAAAAACCACGAAGATCCTCATAAGACCAAGAAAAAACATCTGGAAATTTCCCAAGCATATTGGCAAACTTCATTTTCTCTTCATCAAAACATTGGGCACCTATTTTAACATTATTTGGAAAGTCAGGTGTCCCAATGTTAAAGGAGATGGTTTCACCCACCTTCCTTTTCAACTCCTCTTCTTTATGTTTCTCTTTATTTCCTACATCACTCGATGAAAATGAACTTTCTAGAGGAGTCAATCCTTTAGGAATCTTGTTATTTTCTATCGATATAATTTCCTTGGGCTTATAAGGTTCATTTTGAATGAAAGCACATATACTCTCATCACTAGGGAAGATCTGCCAGGATTATATATTTTCAGGGATATGTGGACGATATAGATATTGAAAAGTACAAGCAGGTCCATGTAGAAGAAATTGTCGATTAGGAGAAGCTTCAAAAACAACTAACCAATCAACCATTGAGTTCAATTCCCTCTTAACATGAGTAATGTTGAAATATAATAGGTTCAAGATAAGTGCCAAAATAGTTTGGGTGTATCATTTCATAAACTTGTTGCTAGGAGAGTATATCTTATGTATAAGGTTCACAACAAGCTCAGAATCTCAAAAAACTGTAAGGTGACCACAACCTAGATTATAGGCATTTTCAATGCCTAATAATAAAAAATTGAATTCAGTGACATTGTTTGTGCAAGGAAACTCCAACCTGTAAGAAAAGTTATGAATTTTTCCCATAGGAGGGTACAAGATTATACCAGCTATGTTACCTTCACTAGAGAATGAACCATCAAAGTGCATGTGCCACATACCATCATCTAAATCGATTTTTTCCAAGGGAATGTTATCCTCCTCAGTGAAGATGGAATACACCCTAGGTCCTCTTCGATATAGTTCACATTAGGTTGTGGGACACTCTCTATTTAAGGTGAAATACTTCCCTCTCTAAGGACTATAATATTTTTACCATTCTGAGGAACGGATAAGTGTGTCTCGTCGAGTGAGAGGTATCCACCCGTCAAAGCTTTCCAATATCTTCCTAAAATGTTTGAATAATTTATTACTGGCATATAAATTACCTGAATACTAAGGGTTGTCCTTATTTCAGGGTGTGTGCACAAAACTAAGGTCACATCTTTAATCTCACCTATGGTAGTTTATTATAGACTATTATAAGAGAGCATGCTTCTAGCGTTTTCATTTGTACAAAACAAGCATATATATTCCATAATAGTTTTCAACATTACACTTGGGCCCGAACCTCCATCAATAAGGCAACAATGGGCGATCTTATCCATAATTTTTACAGAAATATAAAAATGGGATTTTTTATAGGGTATCTAAAGTTATGTACACCTAATTTATTTACAAATGAATCCTCTTTTCTTACCTCTTCAGAGAGGTTGGCTACAATGGAATCCTTTCCTTCCATGAATTTTTTTAGATGCTTATGTTGTTCAGGGATGGAAACCATGTCCAGAAGGGTGGCATATTCTTTGATGTTTTCCAACTGATTCAGAATATTTTATTTGGAAGAGGGGAGAGGAGGGGTAGTTCGTTGACTGTCAGGAACCTTAGGAATCTAAACAGTAGAAACTTGAGAGGATGAGCTCGGGATAGAAGAATTGCGGGGAGGATCATATTTTCTTTTTGGAGCATAGGATTTGTTCCTAGTATTGATGATCATGACATCTTCTAGCTCTGCAAAATCTATGACAACAATGGTAGTTTCTGGTATTTTACCAAAGATCTTATCTCTAGCACTCTACCTTAACTCACATGTGGTTTCCTCATGGTGTTCCTCGTAAAAGTTACACCAACTTCGAGGCATGATAGCTTTAGGAAGAAAATTAGTTTCAATTGGATTTCTAAAGGGGGGTGCAGAAGAGGATGAATCTCTAGGGGTGAGAGGGGAGACATTTCCATTTCGCTCATACGCTATCATACAATTGTTCATATCTTTTACAAGCTATAAGATGGAGGACATGTTCGTATGTTTAACCAATTCTCCCTAAGGAAGACTTGTTATTTCGAGTTGTTCTTCATACTCCAAACACATATGCAGAGTGGAACCGAGGTTATCAATGGATTTTTCCTCAGGTCTATGATGGTAGAGGGAAGGTAATTCATTATAATAATGCATGAAGGAAGTTTTTTTATGAGGTCGAATTATTTCATGGATTTTATTGTATAACTTAGTGAAATGCAAGTTGAAGGACTTGATGGTCTCACCATATTTATAGGCGATGTTATTGTATTCCTGTAACTGCTCAGTTGGGCTTTTAGATTTCCCATAGGTAGATTTGAACCAATATACTAACTCCTCCCAAGTAGACAGAATCTTAGGAGGAAGGTCAAATAAATCGGTCACAGCCTTTCCTTCCAAGGAATTGACAAATAATTCCATGCAAGTATCATTGTCATTAGCTCCTATGTTGTGACAGGCATTAGAAAATTCCACCAGGTGTTCATTTGTAGTGACCATATTATTTCAAAAAAACTTAGGAATATGCTCTTTGAATTTAATAAGTGGATGAGTAGCAGGTGCTAGGTTAAGAGGAGAGGAAACATGCCACGGTGTTGTTGTAGTGTCTTCTTCAAATTGAAAAAGCCCATACTTTTTAATGACTTTGGCGGGGTTTGTGGTAGATTGGACAGGGATATGGTGGCTATATAAGCTACCAATCACTGATGAATATGAATATTGAGAGGAGGAAGCACTTCCAGTGCCACCAGAGCCACCACTAGATGTCATCTTGTGGATGATAGGTAAGGGAGAGAAAGACAAACTAGATGATTCAGACAAGGTTCTCATAGAGAACTTTGTTGGGTAGATAACACAATGTTCCTTCTTCATATTTCAGTAATAGGATTAAATTCAAGTGATAAGCCTCTTCTCCTCCTAGAAACACGAGGGTCTAAGGACATGAAAAGAAGGTCAAATCTGAAGGAACAAGAAGGTTATTGATGATTTCTAAGTTGTCTTCATCTAGCTTCCCAACGTTCTTGGGCATTAATGTCTCGTTCAATTGCTTCCCATGAATGATTAAGCCCAACCCAAGTATTAGCAGTATCCAAAATAGTTTTAAACAAATTCAAATCAATGTTGGTCTGATCTTGAATACTGATCTCAATATTGGGCTGCCTTGCAACAGGTATAATCATTAAAAAAAAAAAAGAGTCAAGAATCAAAATCAGAAAAATAAATGTATTCAATGATAATCAAGAATAAAAAATCAAACAGAGAGATATTCAATATCTCCCCAGTATGGCTGCCAAATAAATGTTGAGGAAAAGATATGAAATGATATTACTCAAGCATTTTCAGATCTTTCTTGGCTAAAGAAAGATAGATGGTAATATCACTCTATGTTTATAGCCAACAAAATTTGTATCCTCATTCACAAGTATTGATTACAAGTGCTTAGGCTAATTTTTTTATAGATTCAAAAGCTTGCTAGAAAATTCATTATTTTTTAAATTCTCTAAATATAATGGATTCTGAAATAAAGATAGAGACATAAGTAAAGACAACAATTCAATAATAAAAACAGATGAGACATAAAGCAATCGTTTATTTCATTCCAATTCTTCAAAATAACCGATATCTTTACAAAAATCTTTGAAGAAGTTTTGGACCAAAGTCAAACTTAGATGCCCCTAATGAATCATACAAAAGGACTTTTGACAGAAAGTAAAAAACTGAACATTAAAAGTTTGATCAACTTGTCGTAGATTGTTTCCCACTCGACTCTGCACAATAGTCTTTGCCAGTCATGAAATTTAATTCACAAACAGATAAGTCTACACAGACTATCAAAGATAGATCAACACCTATGGAAAACAAGTGTTTGAATGATGTAATTCAACCCTGAATATTGTTGTCTACAACAAGACCCTGCTATCATAGAAGATAATTAAGCTTCCAATGAATTAAAGAATGAATGAAAACTGAATTACCTCAACAAAACTCAAAGAGTAGACCTTAGTGTGCTTCTCCTTCTATTCTCCTCTTGTTCCTCCTTTTCCTTTTTCCTCTAAAAAATTAGAATTAGTTGAAGTAGTTGAACTACTTCCTTAGTTAAGTTAAATCAAACTCAGCCAACTTTTTAGTTAAGGGGGAAAACTAATAAAATCATAATAAGGGTTTTTAATAAATAATAACTAGTAGGTGGGAACCCTTATGAATCCCTTTAGTTATTTAACAATCATAACACAACTAGTTAATAAAAAAAAACATCCCTCCTTGTGACTCCAATCATCACTTTCATATTTTGAAAATTTATATCAATGATGATTGAAATTATTTCCAAAAATATATTACCCATATATACAAAAAATAGTGTGTTGTACAAAATTTCAGAAGTCAATTCTTCTCAACAATCAATAATAAAAACACTTAAAATCCATATTTTCCAGTCTCAGAGGCAATCTTTCCCTTGTTTCTACTGTCACCTTTTGATCTCTTTGAATTTTCCTTATGCTGTGTGGAGCCTTTATGCCTAATCTCATTAATCACATGATAGGAATCATCTTTCAAATGCATGTGGGAGGACACGGTTTTGGCAGAGTCATTTGAGGTTGAGGAAGGGGAAACAACGGGTTTTCCTTTTTCAGGGGCATGGTGGGCCTCAGTTTTTAACCTTTTTCTTGCATGGGAAGACTGTACTGGTGAGTGGATAGGGGCATCTTGGAAAATATGATTAACATGTGGAGGAGGAGGCAGAGACAAGTTAGGCTAGCCACGATGTTGGGAGGCTATTGGGTGGACAATCTCTTGCCATTCGTCGTTTTCAGGGACTTCAGGTTGCAGTGAGACATGACGAGGCAATGGGATACCAGGGACCTAGGGGTATTAGAAGGGAGGCCTTTTAGGCCTAGGTTGGACCACTCCTTGCCCAATCCAATTAAAAAATCTAGCCTGAAATAGTTGGCCTAACTCTTGCGAGTCTGCATCAAAGTGTATAGAGAACCTTGGCCTTCTAGGGATCCTGTTCCAATTTCCTCTTCCTCTATTACCCTGGCCATGGATACCTCTGCTGAAAAATCTCATTCCTATATGCATAATTGATTAGAAGATAGTTTCTTCAACAACTATACATGAAAACTCTTTTAAATATGAAACAAAGTTTGGATCAACAACATATCAGACTCATGCAATCCAATCCATACAAATCGTTTAATACTTGTCAATGAGCAGGGGGTGAACAAGGGTTCTAGGATATGTGAGGGATTGTATTGAGTGAAAATTTTTAAAATGAGGTGGAGACTATCATGATTACTTCTCATGGAAATCAAACAATCAATTGTATTGTAAACCAAAAGAATATATCACTACAATTTATTCCTGTGTGATCCTTTAATTGTCATAATACAAAATTTATCTTAACTATAATTAAATTTTAAGAACAGGGAGTGGATAGTGAATATGGGAAGGCGAGGGGAGTTTTAATGTGCGAAAAGTGAAATAATGGTAGGGAAATGAATGAATATTGTTCGAAAAAGCAATTAAGTAATCCATAAAAAAGTTATGTATCCAATACAAATGATCCAAAAAAAATTAAACAATTACTGTGACCAATTAAACAATTACTGTGTGTTCAAATTGTCCACTGTCCCACATTTAAATCTTCTGACTTTTTCCATTAATACAATATATAATCATACTCAAAATCATTATGCCTTTCAATAGTCTTTTCGAGAGAATGCTTGTGTTATTTCATTTCTTTTCTTTTCATTTAAACAAAATCAAAAGGAGCATACAGTCACATTGCCTCAATTCTGTTCAACATATAAAACTATCAACCACTGCCCATAATTTGTAATTTCCCAAATCAAACATAGACACATGTCTTTTCCTGAGTTGAATAGACCCTCTTAAAAACTTTCTTGATTTCATTCTTTTGAAAATATTAACAATTAAAACTTTCGATGAAACCAAAATACAAAACCTGTGCTTTATTTATGATGATGCAATAGAAAAAAACAATGCAGGTTGTCTCCATAACCATACACAATAAACAACCATGTCACAGTCATCAATTTTACAGTTTTTAATGATCCCGATTAGGACTAATCAAACACACAACAGCTACCAACTACAGTTTGATACCATGCAGTCAGAACACACTGACCAACACATAACGAAAAGAGGTATCCCTATGACTGTACATTACCGTTTACTCCCAATCAACCAATTTAATAAAAAAATGAGATGGGTTAAAAATTCGTCTGTCACAAAAAAAGGAGGCAACGACTGTATACCAATTCTCATTTCCAATTACAACCTTCCAACAACTCGATCAAACAGACATGAGACAATAATCAAAGACACTTTCAAAACCACTCAAATAAACTTATGATAGTCAACAAAATACCTGAAAAGAGTGTGACTGGTTGGGTTTATCAAATCGGGCTATCTAATCAAGGGTTCAATTGGTAACCAAAACACAGAGAGACAGGAGATCGACCATATCAACAAGAGGTAGAAAACCTTTGAAACAAGCACGGTGGAACCACAACTTTATCAACTCTTAGCTTGTGTAATAGTGTGACAATCCAACACCGGGTAGGGTAGGCAACAATGCAGAGGAGCAACGATTTCTCACTAGATAGTAACAAATAACAAGAATGTGTAGAGGCATAACCCTCATTCTTTTCAGGAGCCAAACCAATTTATAACAATGCCGATGGAAATGCAGACCCTGGGTATTACCAAGATCACAAAAATAAGTCCACGTCCAGGTGAAAAACCCATGAACATGGCTTTGGAAGATACATACTGAGAAAAGGTAATTAAAAAACATACACAGCTACCCCATAACAACCGGATACAACTGGGTATGGTTACCATTAATTTTGAGGAGGCGGCCAACAAGGATAAACACAGTGAAACCCTCCAAACAAATAGCCATAACTAATTAAAACAACAGTTAGCCATCATAGTTTCCACCACATAGAAAAGAGAATGAAATCACAACTTCAACCATCAATTTTTCCATTTGCAAACGAATAACCACACAGTCATTATAGAGAAAACACCCGCACGTTTATGTAGTTGCCAATCTCATGAAAACATAAAACAACACATTATCGATCCAACATTCATTTCATGCATAGAGAAAATTCATGGATGGGCGAAAAGAACCATACCTGCAACAAATGTCTTTAAAAAGGGCGAGTTAGTCGAGCAGTTCCTTCCGGTCTTGAATCTCGGAGCTTAACCACAACAAAACCAAATGAACAATAACCATGTTAGGGTGATGAACCATTGGGATAAGTATGGGCTGACGTGCATTTACTGCACATCACTTCCATCCTCCACTCCATTAAATTTCGTAGTACATGCCAGCCAACCAAAACCATACCATTAATCCCATGCCATTAATTCCATGCATTGAAACTTGCACATATTGCTTTCCAATTGCGCCACCCCAATCCATATTAACCATTGCCAAAAACATACCATAACATATATAAAATGCACCCAATATAACTCAACATAAATCGTATAGCCACTAACCATTGCTAGTTAGGACTAACACTAATTCTTTTTATTTCATTTTCACATAGCACAACATAGTATAGTATAGTTCCTCTTCTTGGATTTTTTTCATAAGTCTCTTTCCACTGCTATTGTTTCTTGTTGTTACTAACATGTGTCTTGTGCGGTTGTAACAAGTAATGAATCATGATGAAAATATCAAATGTAACAACAGTAAATATAAGCCATTCATAACATGGAATTTAGAGCTTAGAATAACATAATCAACACATAAAACGCATTATCCATCTGTCATTATGTCGCAAAGAAAACCAAGACTCATCAATCATGTAGAACCATGTAACCAACATAGAAACAATAGCATAAAATGTGTGATAAGAATATCTTTGAGACTCTAGTATACAAGGGGGTCCCACCTACTAGTATTATATATCATTAACATAGTTCAAATAATAGGCTTTAGCAATAATTTGTGGGCGAGATTCCTCGTTGCGATTTTAATTGTCAAAAAGTATGTTTTTCAAGTTCTTCTTGATTTCTTGAAGCATAAGTAGCTTGTAGTCAAGTGAAAGTAGGTTTTAGGTTTTCTTTACAAGATATTGAAAAGTTAGTTAAGAAAATTTGAGTAACAAAGAGTTAGTTATAAAGCTTTTCTTTTCAATTTGAAGTAATTTTGCTTTCAAGTGCTTTAGTTTTCTCCTCTTTTTCCTCTCTTTATAACATCATTAGTTTCACCACCATACCCTGTGAGTAAATTAATCCTTTAAAAAGAACACTTAGTCTAAAATAAACTGGAATTTTCTATTTGTAGGGTCAACCAACTAGTTTAGGGCTAGGGACTTGAATTAGGTTGGAGAGGAAACTTTTCAAGGTCATTAAATAAAACATTGGAGTCTGAGTTTGGGAGTGCTTAATTCTAGTCTCGTAAAATTTATTCAGGACCCCCCTCTAACACAGGGGATAAAAACGAGGTCACGTGAGGAAAGGCAGTGGAGATAACCCCTCCAAATCTGGACTAAACGTAGTGGAAAATGCATATTGAGGATCTGTCTCGGGAGTACTACCAACTGCATTTTCCTACAGAGCTTTGTGGACCTAGAATCTATTTGAGATCCTCTGTTGTCTTCTGAACCATTTTGTCTTGATTCCCTTGATAGGTTTCAGACTTTTTATCCTACTCATTTCGATCGGCTCGACTGTCGACTATACCCACCTAGTGATTGACTGTGAGCTTGCAACTTAGTTTCCCATATTCTAGGGACTTACACAGGTGAATGTGGGGGTATACCATGGTACCTGGGGAAGATGTCATATCATGCTTTGTAGAGTGTACCTGGAGGGTTCTTTCATGTTCAAGTTGCACTTGCACCAGTTAGTTTCTCTAGTGTTGATCGGCATAATTGTCCTTCCTACTAGATAATTGACTGCTTGATTTGTCTATAGGAAATTTTTAGTGTGTGCTTGGTGTTTAAACGCTATTTAATCCTTACTATGTCAATTGATCATTCCACAAGGTGGAATATCAACAATTCTGACGATCCTGAAGGCTTCAAGGCTTGTTTTCAATTGCATTGGAGCCACATCCACCACCGTTATAGTGAAGACTTGACGAAGAAGGGTCGTTTGAAGTGACCGGGCCATTGGAAACTGTGCCCAAGCCTGCTCCGTGAGGAGACTATTCAACTCTGGAGGAACCTGTCGTTTCTGACATTGAGGTAGAAACTCTCAGACCATCCAACAATCCAATCACCGACTTGTCAGTACCGATCTTGGTACAAGTTGTCCCTCCTGAGGTGACACGTTCTGAGCATCAGTTAGTTTTACAAGAGACAATGGAAGAAAATTCTACTACTTTGTCCCGGAGTCCTCATACTCCTGTTTCGGCTACTACACAGGGTGCATCCTGCATCCTCTCTCACCTTTGCCAGTCCATACCATAGTGGTCTCGACTCCCTTTACTTCAAGAAGTGGTTCGATACCTTTGTCAGTTTCGACCACCGCTATGTTTACTCAGAGTGCGACGAGCCCTCCATTCTCATATAGGATGCCCAACATTGATTCAAACTCGTTTATTACCTACTCCACCTTACATACCATGGGTTTGGGGGAAGGGAGATCAAACACTCCCATGAAAGGATCTTTCGGGGCTTTTTCAATCCCCTTCAATGCTATCCCTTATGATGGGGGTCATATACATCCTCTCTCCCCCTCGCTCGATGGTGCTTTCCAGAAACCAATTGGGTCGAATGTTAATTACAACTTGTTTGGAGCAAGAAGTTTAGGAACTTCATATTACACAACGTTGGTGGGATCTATGCCATTATCTTTTTTTGGTGTGTTTGGGAACAACGCTTTTTCTTCGACTACTGTCTCGACTAGGGGAAACCCTAGTTTTGGGAAACATAACCATATGCAGGGTGTTATTCCTTCACAGGGAGCGATGACTGGAGTTTTCTCCTTATATGTTCTTTAGAATCCTTGGCAGGTATCAGTTCCATCGCAAGGGATTTTTGTCAGGGGAAACCCCTTCCATGCTCAATGGAACCTCGGGTAGGGCTTCATACCCATGCCCGTCAGATCGAATGGGGGAATCCCCTTCAAAAATCCTTGGAACACAATGTAGGGAGCAATCCTCGTGCAAGCTATGTCATCCAATTGTAGGATTCAGTTGATGATATCCCAACAGAAGTAGTTTTTGTATGTTGGTCAAGGCCATGGTTTCTACCAAAACCCTAGCCAACAGTCCAACTTTTCCTGATAACCTAGTGCCATTCAAACTCCAAGACCCTATTTTCCTATACATAGTACTCAACCTAAACTACTATTTTTGGAAACACTACATCTACAAGAATTCTTGAGATTACTTAATGACCCAATCTGTCATGATCCGCGTTGGCCCCCTATGCCGACTAAGTTTCCCTCAGATATTCCAAAATTTGAAGAAAATCCTAGTGAAGATCCAAGTGATCACGTGACAACTTTCCATTTATGTTTCTCGTCAAACTCACTACGAGACAACTATGTCCAGTTGCTCATTTTTCAATGCACTCTTATAGGGGGTGTCATGAAATGGTATATTGAGCTCAACCGCTTGAGGTATTCTTACTTCAACGACTTGGCGATGGTCTTTTTGAACCATTTCCAGTTGTCTGTGAGATATGATGTCAACACAGAATTGTTGACCAACTTTGAGAAAACCAACGCTGACCATATCTCTGATCATATCCGAGAATGGCAACATTGAAAGAGCTTGATTAAGGTCCAGGTCCCTTCAGAGTTCTTGTTGGAGTGGTTCTTGAAGTCTTTGGTTCCTTGCATATCCAAGGACGTAGCGACTTATGGGGTTTTTTCAGAGGAGGATGTGATAATGAGAGCACAACATCTTGAAATGATCTACTCTCAGTCCAACATGCTCTATGAGATTCTCCAGATATGGCACAATGTATTCTCAATAAGGCCAAGTAAAAGTATAGAACCCATGCCAATGGTATTATGGTATCAACACAAGGAAATTCCACTGATCTATTGTCAAATCAATTGCAACAATTTTCAATACAATAGACTGTGTCCAACTAGACCTCGAGTTCAATTGTTCCCCCTACCCAAGCATCAGACGTACATAGTGTGCAATTGATGAACCCTAAGGCCAACCAACAGCCTGAGGGAAAGAATAAAAAATGGAACAAGAAGGGTAAAGGGGACAAAAAGGATACTAACAATGATGGTGGGGGAAAAACAGAGAGGAGGACGTCAAAGTATTCATGTAACCTTTGCATGAAAGACCACCAAACTCATCTATTCCCTCAAATTGAAGAATCTCATAATCTATTGGCGCAACAACAACTTGATGTGATGACGAACCCATTTCTACATGGGAAAAACATGGCTCAATATTCAACATCCCCGAGCACGAAAGGGGGCAGTCAGGAACCCCCCGCGACTACCAGTAATAACTTGGCTACAAATATTTACATGATGAATGTCAAAGATAATATAGTGACTAGGGATCGATATTATAGAATGCCAAAATCTATTGTAAAGGGAAAAGAAGCCATAAACCCATTGTCTCTTCTTCAGATTTAGAAGACGACTGGCGAGATGATGAATCGCATCCTGAAAGTTGTGTTTAAAAAGGCTTCTTTTAATCCAAATGCAAGTGCCTCCCATAACTACTTTGTTGTGGAAGATTTGGCATAGACCCCTTACGTGATGTTTCATTTGGAAGTCCTCCAGAGTTTCCCTTCGCAGAGAAAATCTATGTTATCCTCCTTGGGATCAATAGAGACTTGTAACTCGGGAGAAATCATTTTCGATCCAACCGACTTGAAACCATGTCTTCCTTATCATGTTTCGTTTCAGATAGTAGTATCTTATACCACAAAATATTTTACTCAAAACATTTTTCGTACGGCGGTTGATGAGGGTGCCTCAACTTGTGTGATGTCGTTGGTGTGTTGGAAGGCCATAGGCCAACCCATTTTGTCTCCGTCGCCTATGTTGCTTATGACGTTTGACGGTCAGTCGTTCAGACCACATGGGATCATTCCTTCTTTCCCTGTGTAGTTGGGAGGAAAAACCTTGTGCACCAAAGTTGAAATAGTTGATGTGCCTCTCGACTACAACCTGTTGTTGGGAAGAAGTTGGAATTATGTGATGCATGCAGTGGTTGCTATGTTTTTTTGGGTCTTGTTTTTTCTGCACGAGGGACAAATTCTGACCATTGACCAATTGTCCTTCTCCCGTCGTGACCCTTCATCAGGAGCTTCCATGGTCCCAATGATTGATAATCCTCAGCCTAACATTGTCAACTTAGGTGTTGGCTTGTTTGTATCGTTGATGGGAACTTTTGATTACCTGTCGCCTTCTGGTGATGTCAATCTTATATCAGTTGTCCCCCACTAGCCTAGGGCTGCATTCTTTCAAGTTTCATCGTTTTGAAAAACTTACTTTAATGATATGTGGACTCTACCTTCCCCATCAACTTCGATGGAAGGGACATGGCATCCTAGCATGGCCATTTGCTTGTCTACAATTGAGGTTGCATACAAAATTGTCCAACAATATTTGGCCAACCCCGATCTGACTCCCCCAAAATAGTTAGATCCAGTCCTTGAGCCTATTTGGGCTCAAGGTTCACTTTCCATTAAATATCCTTTAGAACTATTCTTGGCCTCTGACGAGGATATTCTCGAGGTATTGACTGGTCTAGAGAGACCGTGGGATAATCTTCATCATTGATCTTACTTTATTCTCAAGTTAAGGAGAATAGAGGTGGAAGAATATTTTTCAAATGTGAATGGAGATAAGTCTTGTCCTATTAATCCTCTGGCTATGCACGTAGTTTATGCCAAGGGTAATATGGCGAGTATCACTACAACGATTTCCATAAATATCTCCAACAAACCTGGTGTTGTGTAGAATGTTTTCATGGGAGAGGACTGTTCCCCCAAAGAGATTCGAACTTATACTGATTTATTTAAGGAATTCCTCAATGTGTTTTCCTGTTCTTACGAGAAAATTCTAGGAATTGACCCAAGAATTAGCAAACATTAAATAATGAATTATCATGATGCTAAGTTGGTCCGACAGAATCTTCATTCGGTGAATCCTATAAATGTGGCATCAATTAAGGGAGCATTAGAAAAACTGATTAAATTTGGTTTTATCTACCGCGTACAGTTGACAGAGTGGGTGTCCAACCTCGTTCTGGTTAACATAAAATAGAGTATGATTCGTGTGTGCATGGACTTCCATGATTTGAACAAGGTCTGTCTAAAAGATAATTTTCCCACTCCATTCATCGATCAGATTGTCAATGAATGCATTGGATGCAAGGTATTTTCATTCATGGATGGTTTATCAGGATATAACCATATTCATATCAAAACTGAATACCAACATAAAACAACTTTTATTTGTCCTTGGGGCATGTTCGCGTATCGTAAAATGCCTTTTGGCCTAAAAAATGATGGAGTCACCTTTCAGCGGGCCATGTCATTTTCTTTTCACGACCTTAGACATATATTTATGGCATATCTTGATGATCTAGCATCATGCTCTTGAAATATATCTTATCATCGTGCTCATCTTTGACTAATCTTTGAACGATGTCGCTACCATCGAAGTCACTTGAATCCTAGCAAGTGTAGTTCATGTGTGACGTTAGGTCATCTCTTAGGTTTCATTGTTTTGAAAACAAGGATCATGGTCAATCCTCTAAAGGTTGAGGTGATAGTTCAGTTTCCTCCCCTGTGCATGATACCCTAGCTTCAGAGCTTACAGGGGAAAGAGAACTTTATTTGGCATTGTATCACGAATTGCGTCGAGATCACTAAAGGGTTTATGCATCCCTTGAAAAAGGGATTCCCATTTTTTTGGGATGAAGTCACTCAACATTCCTTTGACGCATTGAAATGTGCTCTGACATATGCCCCTTTGCTCTGGCCTCCATATCATAACAGAGATTTATTGTTGTATTTAGCCACTGCAAAAACAACCATCGACATGGCCTTGGTTCAAGAGGATGATATGCTCGAGGATAATGTTATATATTACCTTATCCGAGGCCTCGGTGGGCCAGAAGTCAACCATTCTCACGTTGAGAAGTCATCTTTAGCAGTAGTGCATGTTGTCCAATGGTTATGTCACTACATTTTGCTTCACAAGACCATTGTCATTGTTGTTGTGAACCCTTTCCAATATGTGTTAACACAACGAGTTATTGGTGAAAAGATCAGTAGATAGATTGTGATCCTCCATGAATTTTACTTGGATTTTGTTTCCATGAAATCCAAAAAGTTGTTAGTCTTTTCCGAACTTATTTCGAAACTTCCAGTCGAATCTAGTGATATCATGCCCGAAGAATCTCCTATCAAAGGAGATATTTTTCTAATCGAATCTTCAGACCCCTGATATGGAGATATACTATTCTATCTCAAGAATTTGAGGTGCCCCTCTTTTTCTTGCCATGATGAGCGTCAATGAATTCTCCATCAGGAATGGAACTATCTTATACTCGATGACACTTTATATTGTCGAGGCATAGATTGAATTCTTCCTCAATGCCTTATCCATGAAGAAGCATAGCTTGTTTTGAATGACTGTCACACTGGAGCATGTGGAACTCATTTGTATGGGTTTGAAACATCCCAAAATATTCTACATGTCGGTTACTTATGGTCCTCATTAATAAAGGATTGTGTAGAGGTGGTCAATAAGTGCCACACGTGTGATATATTCTTTCTTCTCTCGAATGATGCAGGCACATCTTGCTCCCATGTTTCCTATCATTATTGTTGGTCCTTTCACTAAGTAGGGGATTGATTTCACTACATGTCACTTGGATTCAGCCAGAGGCCATCGTTACATCATTTTAGCAGTAGAATACTTCACAAAGTGGGTCAAGGCTATGCCAACGTTTAACAATGATGGTGAAACATCGACTCTTTTCATCTCCAATTAGATAGTAGCAAGGTTCAACGTCCTAAAGGATATTTTCATTGACCATGGCAGTCACTTCCAAAACCAAATGATGACCAAGTTAACATCAAATATTGGGTTGAGGCAAGAACATTCGTCACCTTATTACCCACAAGCGAATGGTCAGGTTGAAGCTGTGAATAAGTCTCTCAAGACTATTCTTCAGTGGAGAATCAATTTTTCCAAGTCAAATTGGCATTTGATGTTGTACTCAACATTATGGGCCTACCAAACATCTGTGAATACTTCCACCAATTTCTCACCTTTTCAACTCGTATATGGGTTGGAAGAAATCTTACCTATTGAGTGTTATATCCCTTCTTTAATGTTTGCAGTGGAATTATTGCCGAACACTTCATCACTTGAGAAATGCCTACTATATCTTGATTAGCTTGACGAGTAATGTCATGATGCAGCCTCGACCAATGAGTCTCATAAGAAACAATTCAAGTGTCATTATGATCAATTTGTTCATCCTAGAATTTTCTCCAAAGGATATTTTGTCCTGGTCTATGATCAAGACAAATATCCCCTAGGGGAAGGCAAGTTCAAACCCATGTGGTTTGGACCGTTCATTGTGAAAGAGGTCTCGAAGAAGGGTGCTTACCATGTGGTTGAATTTGAAGGAAATTCCATGGCGGAGCCTAAAATGGGCTCTACCTCAAGAAGTATTACTCTTAGGTTGGTCAACTACGTGACTTCTTGTACATATGTATAGGTTCTTATACAATTTTTGTATTTTTGTTTTGTGGATGTGTAGCTATTTATGTCTTATTTTTCACTGTGGCAGATGTCAAGTGAATCATAGGTGTATTTTGGGTTCGCGGATGTCGCTAGCTAACACACTCAGAGGCTTGATTCCGCAGCTTGGGTGATTTTCACTCCTAGATGCCATTTGCTATTTTTTGGAGGTATTTTTCTAGGTGATGCTACAAACAATGTCATCGAGTACAGAGCAGTGATAGAGTTCCTTCGTGATGCTTTGTCATATGAAATTTCACACCTCTAGGTCTACCTAGATGCTCAGCTGGTTGTCTCTCAATTAAATGGAGTTTACCACGTTTATGATCCTACTTTACACATACGTTTCCTTAGTGTACATTTAGTAGAACGTTATTTTGATTACATTACGTATATCCATGTTACTAGGATATTTAATCACATAATAGATACTCTAGATAATTACATATTAGATTGGCATGTTTCAGATACATAGAAAGAGAAGCACACACATACACATGTACATAAATTTGTAAAAAATGGAATCCATAAGAAAAATAATATATATATATATATATATATATATATATATATATCAAAACATGTCATGAGTACATAGGTGGGCGTGAACGCCTAAAAAATAATGTTCAGTATACATCGTTGGGATTATTCCCTCAAAAATACATGTACAAAAGGTTCTCTTGGAACATATAAAGTATATCATATCTAAGCATGGGGCATATTGGCCCCACCATAATGCACTACAAAATTGGCCAAACACTAGAAAAGATGGACCCACATTCGTGGCACCCCCACTACATGAGGCTACAAGGAAGGCGGAAGATCCTCGATCTCGACCATCATTACTATGCACGTGCGCATAGTGAGGTTGTGCTCCACTCATCTCAAAACTCTCTCGGCCTCTCTAGATGGAGGTCCCTTTGCAGATGTTGGTCCACCATCTACTGCTAGTCTCTTTTCTGGTAGAGGATGTCATCGAGTCCTTGCGAAGTCTGTTGGTCGCATTGGTCCCACATATGTACATAAAATATACACAAGAGTCAGTACTCTATACACATATAAAAATGATATATATAGAAAAAAAAATAAAAAATTAAGTAACATTTAAAACAAGTTACCTATCTCTCCTCTCTCCTCTCTAGGAGGCATGGGCATGTCTCAATCCCTAGAAAAGTTGATCCTAGCATAGGGATAGTCCTCAATCATCAAAATCTGTTGTTCCCACTAGTTAAAAAATGTGTCACCGAAGGCCTCTATGGTCCTCCCTCCTCCCCTGTCTTGGCAACAATGCTTTCCATATGCATACTGTTGGGAAGGAGGCCACATGCCCCTATAGAGTCTCTCTGGGACTAAGACTAGGATCCCTCTCAAACAAGGAGCATAGAATTGTACCGAACATGAAGTTCTTTTTGGTACGTTTTTGACACTCTATCAGTTGTCTCTTCATTCATTTAAGAATGGTCGTGCTCCAGTCAAAAATATGTGCCTCTTGGCACTAAATGGCACAATGCATGTGTGCTCGGGAGGCTTGGTGTAGGGTTGTGGATCCAGTAATCCACCCAATAAATAACAAGATCAATCAAAGGGTTAAGATTGTGATATTATGTATAAGCACAGGAGAACCTATATTCTTAGTTCCAGCCTCATAATACATCCATATGTAGTCCTCGATGTTGAAATTCCCAGGGGGAAAGGTCCGTAGATTGACTAGTTCCCCTCTCCTCGAGAGGCCAGTCAGGAAGTAGATATCCTCAGTCGTTTGAGTCAACGATTGTCCCTCTAACACGAATTCCTTTGCATCCAAGTGCCAATAATAGAAAAGGGCGTTAAGTAACCTAGGTTGTTCCCTCATAAAAGGAAACTGGAAGAACTTCCATAGCCCGCATTGTTTTAGTGAGACGATGCCCAAAGGGTCCTCTTTGACCAATATGTCTATATCCTCGTGTTCCCTCCAGTGGACATACATCATGTTCCATGACACAAATGGAGGAATTTAGCTCTTGCATTTTATTTTTTCCAATATTTTAAGGGTGTACACGAGTTGTATTGGCCACAGTCATGTATGTACGTGGAAAACAAGTTTTCTTCCTGAGTATATATGCGGGATGCCCTTGGACAACCCATGTACATGCAAGTCTGCTCATTTTAGGAGAGCACACCCCGTCAAAAACCAAATTAAATGCATAAATGAAGTATTGAATTGCAAGAGGGATGATTTTGTACTTACTCGGTCCAAGAGGAAGTTCATTTCGTCCACTGAAGCTCTCGGAATTAACTTCTTTAGCAAAGAGGTTTTTTCTCCTTTTGGGTAATTTTCAAACTGCAATGGTAAAAATGAGTTGTCAACTTCTATTTATAGACTTTTTGGCCTTTTTTGCCACTTTTTGATCCCCTTTGTCATTTTGTCCTGGCTTGGCGATCACTTGATTCCGATTTTGAGCTTCTTATTGGATGTTACGGTACCCATTTTTCTTTTTGTTTGGTAATTTTTTGGGGATGGGTCAGTTTTTGCTATCCTTCGGTAAAAGTCATTTTTTCCAACTTTTTGCATATAAGTTAGGATTTTGTCTCCACTTTCTGCATCTCGTTGTATTTTCCACTTTTCCATAGGATCAACCCCACTGAAGTGTGACACAGAACCTTCATTGTTGCTCTATAAGTGCCATAATCAGTTGGTAAACCCTACTTATACATGGATGCCCTAGGTAGATCCTAGTTGCATTTTTGCATCGATGTTGCTAGTAATGACTATAGGCTCGAGAGTCCTTGTTAGTCCAGTCATGGTTACGATATTAAGCCTCATTTTTTTGATGCATCATATTCTTGTACTTACCCTCAGGACTCCCAAATGAGCACTCTTGTTTTATTTCAAGCTCGCTTTACAATTCGAAAGAAACATTCGACAAGACTGTATTTATGCTTTTCGATCTTGTCTATATTAACTGAGAAAAGTAGCCCCCTGGAGTCTTCTTTAAGCCATTTCAGACTCTCTAAACATGAAAATATTTTAGAGCAATCTTGTTTCCCTTCATGCTCACTAAACTCAAATTTTAAGGCACGTCTGTCTAGCGATAGTTTAGCCCTTTTTCGGTCTAGACGATTAATTTCACGAATAAAGGTATTCTATAGGAAATTTGGTTTTCTATAAGAGTATTCTTAGGCATAAGTTTAACCCCTTTCAAGCCCGAGGGACTAAATCTTTGAAAAAGGAACATTCTCCCTGGTTTTGGTTTATCGCCATTTTTGAGCCTTGGAGATTACTTATGAAAAAGGAACCCCCATGGAGTCCATAGTTAAGCTCTTTTTAGACTCCCTAAAATTGAAAAGATCGTCGAGTAACC
Organism: Picea engelmannii; assembly: GCA_009831015.1. Taxonomy (NCBI): domain Eukaryota; kingdom Viridiplantae; phylum Streptophyta; class Pinopsida; order Pinales; family Pinaceae; genus Picea; species Picea engelmannii. Next base: position 62,723 of record ML804977.1, on the reverse strand, counting down.
TTGTTCCTTCACACTCGTTAAATTGGTCTAGAAGAACATCTACTGGCATGAGTTTAACTCTTTTTCCAGCCTGTAGATTATAGCATAAAAAGGTACACCTTGGGAGAGTCATCTAGCCAGGAGAGTTCTCCTCAGTTACTTTTATAATTTTTCGGGGTACGGAGACTAAACTCAGAAAAAGGTTGTGAGTCCATCGTTAAGATATTTTTAGACTCCTTAAAATTGAAAACATTGTCAAGTAATATTGTCTTTGTCACACTAATTAAAATGGTTTTGAATAAACTTATTTTCGGTGCAAGTTTACCCCTTTTTCGAATGGACTAGACTATCTTCAAAAATGCTACTCCCTGGAGTCTTCTTTCATATTTTTTCAGACTCTCTAAACATGAAAAAACTATCAATCTTACCTTCTTTGGGCTCATTAAAATTACATGGAAGGGGGTCTCATTATGTCTTTCTTTATCGCATTTTCATCTTTGCGTATTTTTCTTAATGCCAACTCCATGTTTCTCTCAACAAAACCTTTGAATCATGCCTTATATGCAAGACTTGTAGCACTTCTTGCCTCTGCGGCCTGACACCTTGACCCATGGAGGAATTTTCCCCCAGTGTCCTTTTGCTGCACATGTCTCCTTTGTCTGAGCATTAGTGTGTTCCTTGCGCTTCGAACTAGTATGCTTGCTTGCAAAACTTGTTCATCCTTTGTAACATATAATTCTTTTATTCTTTTTCAAGCTCTCAAAAAAATGAAAAAGAAAAAAACAAAATCAAATATAACAATAAGAGGGGACGAGAAATATGTTTTTTTTCTTCACCAGCACAAAGAGTCGCCCTTGGACAAAGCACATCCTTTTGTGTTTTTGTCAAGAATTGGGATCTAGTATTACCTTAGGAAGTTGTTCTCTCCACATAGAGTTGTTTCCTCCTCCATTTGGTTACTCTTCCAAACACATGGAGAGTTTGTGTTGCTTCCTGCATCGTGAAATTATGTTAATGTCATGCTGCCTAAGTCTGATCATCTTTCATGATTTTGTCCAAGGGAAGTTTCACCCAACCTAAGTCAAAAATTTTGTAGTTTCTCTCTTTACCTCATGAGTCGACCATCCCAAGAGTCCATTCAAGTTCAAATTCAAAATCGAGGAAGTTATCAGCATGATCATCGAGATCCTCATGTATTTTCTCGATGAGTCGTTGAAGACCTCAGGGTAGTGATTTATACACTCCCATTGTACTCCTACGTGAGTTTTGAAGATCTTGAAGTTGTTTCTTGAGCTCTGAAGGCCTCATCTTGAGCCATCAGGTGTCACTAGCTTCTTGAATATGGATACTATACTTGTATATCTTCAACTGATTTTGAGATGTAGATCCATTGTGTATTTCTCATGGATGCACTTTATATAGTTATATTACATGGATCTGCAGTGTATTTGATTAGAAACCATGATTTATTTCATCCCAAGCATGGGTATGACCACCTCGGAGAGACAATTGTTTTTTTGCAAATGGCACCTCTCAAACTTTGGTCCAGGGCTCACTCGATTTTGTACATTGGTGAAGATATTGTAATGTATTTCAGCCATAAGTTGATCTTATGACCTCACCCATTAGGGGGCATGTGTTATAGCCCTAAAATTCCCTACTCATGCACACATGGCCTTGGCCCTCTTACTTGCATATTTTTCCAAAGCACTGTTGAGAAGCTCTTCTTAAAAAACCATGTTTTGGAAGATGTACGTGCCCTTCACCATTAAATCCCACATACATACTCTTGCTACACCACTACAAATCATGTTTCATACGCATGTTTCACCATTACAAACCGTGTATGCTTGCAAAAGTTGCAAAAAAAATAAAATTGCAAGGATTTCATTGAAATTCACGGGCTATTGGAGGTTTCCCAACTAGTCCACCTATTATAGCCCATCACCCAAACAAATAACCATCCTTTTGGCATATAAAAGGAGGTATTCGGGTCTCATATCTAATATAATCATAAGAACAGTGAAACTCTGTCTGATTTCACTTCCCCTCCTTGCCCAATATATTGTTTCCTTTTGTGATAAATTGCCTCAGCATTCCATCATTAGCCCATTCTTCCTCCATTCATCCCATTCCCTTCCATAGAGGTGATAAAAAGGTTGAGAGATGAATTCTATAAAAGGTGCACTCGGAGCATGGTAAAGATGAGCCCAGAATAGGTTCACGGAACGGTGGATGTATCATTTGTAAGGTATAATCTTTGTATTATGAATAAAAGAATCACATTTTCCTGTCCCAAGTGATTGTGTTTTGAGTACTTTTATTGATTTATACTTGACATCTTACATCTAACCCTAAATTATATGTATAATATCATGCTTTTTGTTCTTTGTTTTCCTATCTTTGGATGTAGGTCAACCCTAGGAGGAGACGTGCATTCAATGGAACTTCCAAGCATGAGGAGATCATCAGTAGACATGGGATCAAAGGTATAGTTACCCAATCTATTCTCCATTTGTTTTCTTTACATTACTTTTGGTATGTTTGGTTTATTATAAAGAATTTATTAGCTTTTAGATGGTTATTCTCTATGTCTATGTCTTGAACCCTAGTGTAGTTAAAGGGGGGGTTTTCCCGCTACTAGCTAGTCTAAATAGAGACCTAAAATTTGATGGAATATACACTCAGCCCTTCCCCAATATTTTAAAATTTGATTTTGATAGAATAACTATCCATTGCATTGATAATAGAACCAATTACTAAGGTAGCACTGGGTGACTAAGTTGCATGAGAGAGCCCTCTTTGAAACTAGAAAGGCTAGTTTCAGTTTCCAAGTGGTTTGTGGTTACCTCTGGGTTTCTTTGATACAGTGCAAAGAAATTACAGAGTGTTAACATTTTTTCACTGTTCTCAAGGAACGAAAGTTAAACTTTCCCTGGGAGAGACGAAAAAGATTAGATCGGATTGCCGATGGTGGACAAAAATCAGACATAATGAAGCTGTAAATCATCTACCTGGCGACTCCATTATTAGTTGTATCCATATAACATAATTTCAATGGTGACTCCACTATCTGAAAATTTTAAATCTTGAATAAGGTACTAGTGACTCCATTGGATTTGATGAAGAAATCAGATGTCGCTACCATTGTTTCAAGGTATGTATTTTTTGACTTTTCACATATTTATGGTTTTTCGAATCCTTTACCCAAGGATGAATATTTTTTAAGAAATGGTCTGAAATTTAGTGGAGATGATTTGAGTTTGAATTTGAAGCATATCTCAAACTTTCATAACTTTAATGAGTTTCGTAGAGTCAAACATGAAGATGTTTTCATTAGAATTTTTTATGATTCATTCCAAGGGAAGTGTAGGAGTTGGGATGGAGGTTTTCCTTCTAGATCTATCGGAACTATTACAACTTTTTGGGTTGTATTTTTGGAAACATGGATGGGGGTAGAATTTGTGGAAAAATCTCCTTCCATTCAAGGTTTTAGAAGATGGAACAATATGTGTATTGATGATGAGGGTGATGAAAACTTTACTGCATTTTTGTCCTCTTATTTAAAATCATATAAATGTAGCTCATAGGCCAAGATTCAATTTTTGGACGAATTTTCCAAAGATATTGAGGGAGAGCTAAAAACTTTAGAAGATCAGAAAATACCCCAAATTCCTTCATTTCATAATCTTCCTTGTGAAGTTTTATTTCAACAGAAGCAAAATGATACATGGTTACCATTTCCATTTGATATTGGGGATCAGAAAACAAACTTTGGCAATCATGTTTTTTATGACTCCTTAGCCACCTATATGGAGGATTTTTTCAGTTGGAACACTTGGCCATTTTTTCACTATAAAGATGAAATTTGTTATCAGTGGTCATTTCCATTAAATTATTCAGTTTTGATTTTTTTTCAAGTATGATCAAGAATATTTATTATTGGATCAGCTACTTGATTAGTTGTACTGACACTTTTGTGTTACCTGATTAAGCATTAATTTTCAACAAATTAGAGCAGGAGTGTGCAAATAAGATAACTGGAAAATCATCTCTTTTAGCATGCTTTATCTTAGCTTTTAGGTTTTCATTTTCAATTTGGATAAATTTACAGTTTTGGTTTTCAGTTTGAAAGTGGGTTGAGTTTTTAGTTGGAGAAGGTCAAAATTTGAAGGCCACAGGTCACAGTTTCAAAGATGCAAGTTGGAGGTTGGGAACAACCCAATGGATCAGGCAACTGGTCTACTATTCTTTTCTACCTCACAGGGAGGATATAATCCACATTGTATCCAAATGTTAGCACCAATATTGAATCTCCATCTTATCAATCTTGATATTCATGTTGATAGCCTCATGTTATTTTTCCATCTCATGGTGTGTTTTTGTTCTCAAGCAATGACTTGGTTGTTTTCATTTCTTCTTATCAGTTCTGAAAGGAGGGTTGCACTATCTTTAAATCATTTTCTTTTGAGAGGTTGGCTTTACAAAAGTAGCAGTGACAAAAAAATACCCTTCCCCAAAAGGAAAACTATGGAACTCTCACCAATTATGCTAGTAATGGATTTATAAGTGGGAGTTGTTTAATGCGTGATTTGCTCGAGAATGACTAATTATGAAATGTAACTCATTTTTTATGTATTCAAAAGAATACAACTCATTTTGGTCGCATTCATCTCAATGATAGTAGGCTCTCTAGAAATATCCATTCTTTGGCACCCTCATTTTTATTAAAAAAAAGTATTAGACTCTAATCCCAATCTCTACAGTCTAATTTCAAGCCAGCGTCCAAATTCAAGAAACAAACAATAACACAACACCAAGTCAAGCGCCAAAGATATCAAAGGAGAAGGAAGTTTTTTAAAGTCCCAAGACTGTAGTTTCATCCAAACCCTCATCTCTTGTAACAAGGTCCTTAGCTAGGAAAACGAGCACAGATTTGTAAGGCCAACATGGAGAAATTGGAAAACCCCATACATCACCTAGAGAGGGTGAGCAAATTGTGAAGTGGCTAAATAAACAATTAAGCGAGGACGAGGACCTAATTATTCAGCTCAGGGAAGAGAATGGGTCATGATAACAGAGGATACAAAGGCATTTCCAAGAATATGGACCAGCCAACAAAACTGTTTGTGCAACACTTTCAATTTCCCAATTAAAATTGAAGAAAAATGAACATTTATCCAAGCAAATTCATCACTTAAAGAGGAAAAATATGTCACTGAGAAAAAAAAACAGGTCCTTAAACTTACAAATGAGATTTGATGGAGACGTTAAACATAGACTGAACCTTCTTTCTAAGATTGTAGAGATATGAGTGAAAAAACCTTACAATTTTGTCTTTTTGGGGTAAGAGGTCATCTCAAGTTTTGATTATGTCATATAAGTTGTGATTATGGGAGATTGCATAGAGGAATTACAAAGGACATAATGATGGATAATGTTTTTTACAGAAGGGTGACAACATAAATCATTTCCTAAGCATAGTTTCAGTTTTTGGACTGGTAAATTGTAATACACAACACTTGCGTAGCGATCTCTCGCTATGCAAATGTTGTAGGAAAACATGATTAGAAGGGACAAAATGAGGTGATTGTTATACAATATTTGAGGTAAAAACAGGTCTCCAATGATTTTCTTCCACTAGGATCTGCATGGGTTTCAAGAAAAATCAAGTGAGCTACGCAACTATTGTAGGTTACAATTACACAACATGAACACTAAGCAAATGATAGTTTAGTGGTAAACTTCAAGACCATTATATGAGAAACTGGAGAGGGTTTTGGAAAAAACCAGAGTGGATTTTATCAATAATGACATAAATAAATAAACCTCTCTTATGTTTTACGCAAGTGTCATATTTTGAGAGATTTGAATGAATCTTGATGGCCCATTTTTTCATATTTTAGCATTTAATGTTTACTTGTTTTAGTCATCACCTTTGAGCATCGATTATGAGGATATGGAGAATAAATTTTGAAAACCAAAATATTTTATTTTCAAGCATGGACCCAATACAAAAAACCTCTCTTAGTTTTACATTGGTGTTATTATTTGGAAGATATGAAATGATTGTTGAGGCCTATTTTCCATAATTTCGTAAGTGAGACTTGCTGACAAAGTTCTAGAATATTTTAAATTCGACTTAATGGACCTCCAAATCACCAAGGTGGATCCAAAATTGATATGGATATTGAATCTTGGATACTCCCCTGTCATATCCCATGATTTTCTCTTCAGTTGGCACATTTTTATTTGGTCAAAAATCAAACCCTAGATAGTAGAATATGAACATATTTTTGGAAAATATTATTTCCTAAGCTATTGTAACAACTCTCTATTTTTGGAAAATATCAATTTAGACCTCCTTAGGATATGATATGATATTTATCTATATATTTGAGAACTTGCAATGTGCAAAGGGGGGAGAGGGGTTCAACTTTCTTGAGAAAAACCTTCCTTTGTAGCTCGAAAAATCTGTATATATTCATGAATTTTAATACAAGTAGAGATTTTTTTATATAACAAAGATTCATCACGGTGTACTCTTTTAGTGTTTTTCCCTCCAAGTTCACAGTCATTTCATTCTATTCTTTATTCTAAGCATATCTAAGAGTAAATGATCGAGATTCATCCTTGATAGATGCTCCCTTCAGATAGTTAAATGCAAGTGTCATGTTTTAATGATTGTAGGTCCATAATTCAACTTGGTTAGGTTCTTTAGTAATTGTAGTCATCCTTTATGTTATTTATTATAAAGTTACAATTGATAATTCATTCTTATTAGATGCTCTCATTTGTAATGGGATTTTCTTATTTATGTCTTTCCATCATCTGAAATATTGTTTATTTCTGAAAGATATGCTTACTTTTCCTGTGTTCCCTTAGGAGTGCATAGACGTGTTAATATTCATTATATATCTCATAATTTGACTCCATTTACCAATGGAATATACACTCATCCCTTCCCCAGTCTTTTAAAATTGGATTTTGATATAATATATATCCATTGCATTGATTATACAACCAGTTACTCAGGTAACAATGCGTAACTGAGTTGCGTGAGAGAGCCCTCTCTGAAACTAGAAAGGCTAGTTTCAGTTTCCAAGTAGTTTGTGGTTACCTCTGGGTTTCTTTGATACAACCCAAAGAAATTACAAAGTTTTAAGAACATCATCAACCATTGTGTGTTGAGATGGTGATCCTTTTTATTCTTCTAATAGAGTTGCAATTATTGCTTCCTCCTAAGAATTCGACAAAGACTCAAGTTTCCTCTTTTTAGGATGATCACATCACAATCAAATTGATTTTCTTTATTTCTTGGTATGGTTTTAGTACTAGGGTATTTTGGTATGTATTTTCCATATTTGTATCTAGGTCAAGGAATGCATTATAAAAAATCTTCAAAAATCAAACAAAAAATGCAATCTAATTTAGTTTTTTTTTTTCTTGATGAATGGATGAAATGCATGCAATCTAAGTTTTCTTTTTTCTTTTTGACATTAAAAAATGTTCATTGTTTATAACCTTCTCAACAACGATGAAAAAAATAGTGATGGGCCAAAGAATAACAATAACAATGTTGCACTCCTTAGCTTACAACTTTAAATGTCAACTTGAGGTTCATACAAACTTGAGAGCTATTGTACACTATATGTGAAAACTCCATACACATGCACCTATCTAATAAAATGAAACATTTCCAGACCTATGACTATAGGGGTTACTTCATTAGGGGAAATAACTAAAAGGCAACTTGATGCAACTAAAAGGAAAGATGAACTCTAACTGGACAGAAAGATTAAAATTATTTAAAAGAAAAGAAGCTAACCACTACAAAGAAAAGATGAAAAACATAATTAAAGGGACCATATAACCCAATGACCAATCCCTTGTTATCTTGATATAAAGGAATGATAGAATACAAGACTAAAATAAGTAGACTGAAAATTTGCAATTATAGATTAATTGATTTAGGTTGTTGATGAAAAATAAAGATATATCTTGCTAGAAGACAAAGTTGCAATTACCTAAGCTATTCTAATTAAAACAGAGCAGATTCTATATTATACTATTCTATTGCAAGGAATGAAATAAAGAATAGAGAAACAAGATAATCCCTTCTGAAACAAGTCTAAAGCAATCTATTTCTAACCTATCTCTTTTGATGATGTAAAAAAATCATGAAAATATCTGAAATAGTTCACTGGAAATTATGCTACATGAAACGGAGTGTTACTAAAAAAACTACAAAAAATCATGTTCAACATATAATGTAAGTAAAATTAACTAAAAAATATTAAAACTAAAGGAAATGAACCAAGGAAATCTGGGTAGAAGAAATAAATTACTGCTGCAAAAAATATAGGAATCATGCACAACATACCCTATTAGACAAATAAACTAGACAATACAGAAAACAAAGGAAATGAAATGAAAGTATATAGGTCCCTTGTGCATACTTGAGTGGGACCTACTCAAGGATTCTACAAGGAACCTTAAGAACTACTAATGGTAGAAAACATGGAAGTGCAAATTTTTCATTAGAATATTATCTCAAAAACATAAATACATCTCAAGGAGGCTAAAGTTCTCCAACAATACGAATTTATTAACATAAATAACTAACTCACTAGGAATATCCCCTAGCTTCTACGTATACTTAGTGGTTACATTAGTCAGACCTTCAATCACTCCTTGACTGAATGGCTTGTGTCTCTAGGATACCTATAACCAAGGTCCTAAGTTCTATGGATCAAATCCCTTGACATATTTCCCTTGTTGAGTTAGTAGTTTGAGTGGATTAGGTTGAATGTGATGTCTTGAATGCTTGGCATCCTTTGGAGGAGGATGACGCGACATATTACCTCTTTTTACTCATGCCATGTTGGAGTAGAAATCCTCTCTTGATTAAACCTACTTTGAACATGGGTTAGTGTAGCACATAGGTATCCATAAAACCATGAAAACTAAAGATAAAATCAAATATAACACACTTTATCATTCAATACATCCCATTAATCAATAAATTCCATAAAACCATATTATTATATTAATCATGGTCAAAGAGGATTTATAAGGTATAAAATATGGTAAAAATATATCAAAAGACGGGTCTTATGATATACAATGGAGAGTTCCATCAACTTGATTGACCAAACCATCGAGCAAGCTATTCTTTTATCTTAGAACATGATATAATTTAATAGAAGGGATCCTTTTTATTATTTCATTGTCTGAATCATCGCCAATCTTAAAATATATTCATCATGGGTGGAATTATTAACCATATGATAATAATCACTTTCAAATTCCCAACCATAATTAATTCCTTAATGCCAAAATTGTTTTCTATCATCAATCCTTGAAGAAGGGTGTAAGCTTATGTAATTCTATTTCAGCAAATACAAAGACTCCAAGCATATGATGTTTCAATTGTACCTCCAAGTCCTCTGATAACCCCTCCCACACTTTCCACCCCAGTAAATTATATTATTATTATTATTATAAATGGTAGTTTTTTCCTACAATTTAAAAAAAACCTTTGATCAATAATATCATTTTACTATAGTGTTTATTTATTGCTAGTTTTTTTAATTTACTATTTTTCATTAACTACCTTGACCTTTTATAAAGATTTAATATATTATGTATTCACTACTTGTTGGTAAAGATAAATCCAGCAGTGGTACGTCGGTTGGTTAATGCAATTCTGTCAGCACTCTGATGAAACATGGTTACCAGTTTTGTTGGTGTATATTGGTCGGATAATCCGACGAACATATTGTTGTCAGATATCTGACACTGTGTCGTAAGTATACTAATATACATAAGGAAAAAAACCTCATTGAAATCATCCATTATTTCCAACACATATACATCAGAAGTTTGATGTAACTACACATTGAATATTTGATAGAGAAACAAAATATCCGATGTATATTTTTTAGAATGTGCACTGTATATATGAAGAAAAGGTGCGTCGATTATATGACAACCAAAGAACATATCATATGACATTGACATGCCTCCGATGGATATGTCTGTCAGACAGTTCGTCAGATATCTAACAAACAGGTACATCGAATATATGACAACCAAACTTTAAACTAGACGAAGGTGCCATACCTCTGACAAATATTTCTATCAGATGGTTCGTCAGATATCCGATAAACCTGTATATATTAAAAAAAATAATGAGATTAATGGCTTATAACTTTCGTGTGCCTATTGACCAGTTCCAAGGAGAGATTTTTTTTTATAGATTATGCTATTTATTTTTATCCTTACTCTAACCAACGGATATATCCGAACTAGAAAACCATAGGATGAGGAGAATCCCTAGGAGAAACAAGAACAAATGTAGTAGGGTAAGAATAAGAACCAAGAAAAGAGGGATTGCAATCCTGTAGAGTGTATAATATTTTCATTAGTGTGAAAAGGAACTGCTACAATCCAAACAAAATTCAACTTAGTCATAATCAATATTTTCTCTATTGGGGTAAGACACAGTGGTGTTTCTCATGTATTCTCTTCACTAATAATAGAAAATAAAATATTGTGGCCCTTACAAGCCATGTATGATGTTAATGGGGGTGGAGATAATGAAAGGATACTATGTATAGCCACAATAATTGGAGCCTAGATTAACCAGAAATGGACTCATGATCCTCCACCATCGGTGCAATGATATTCCTAGAAATCCTCCACCATGAGTACAACGACACACCTATACATTGCGAACTAGGGTGGGAATGATTATGTCAATGTCCCAGAAAAACCATCATCCAATACCCCTAATTGTTTATAAAACGTATAGCATTGACATTAACTCCAATATTGAGCTTTGAAATAATACATAGCATTATAAATATCTAAAAGTCCTAGATTCCCAGTTCTCAATGTATTGGCATGTTAGAATGCATATGCACCACTTGAATGCATGTCTGACACTTTTCATGAGTGAAGGGATGTGTACCAGATTCTGTGTATTTTCCTATCAATTTTTCATTGCATTTCCAGATAAAAATATATCATCATAGATCTAAATATTTTTTAGAGAAGAGGTTGTCAGCACTAGAGTAGCACAAGTCTGTCACTAATATGGTTGGGTATTATTATCATATAATATATAATTAATGCAAGGAGAATGTGGTGGTGTATTCTTTTTCTAAAAAATATGAGGAGGAAGGTCCTCCACTGACCTTATCTTACCCATGCCTAATTGGCTCATGGAATCCCGCCAAGAATGGAGGACCAATGATGTAATGATTCACCTCATCTGCAAGATTCAAGAGGACCTTAAGACACCTCACATGGAAACAAGATAACTTGAATTATAAATCATACATTTTCTTAATTTCTAATTTTAAGTTGAAACTCTAGGTGTTGAAGGAGTTACATTCATCTGCTACCACAAGTAACTCTAGCATTCACAACACCTATGAACATGTTAAGCACTTTTTATTTTGGGAAGACATGAACAACAAAATCAATAATTTTGTAGGATCATGTGACACTTGTTAATGGAAAAAAGGAGAGATAGATAAGACTATTGGGGAATTTTAACCACTTCTGATCCAAATCACTATCTAGACTGACAACCCAAATGGATTTTATACTGAGTCTTTCGACAACAAACAACATCAAATTGAACTCATGGCATCATTATGTTGTCTTCAAACAAAATTTTTCTCAATGCATAAGCGTGCAGACCCTCAAGAGATACCATTAATAAAATTTTCTCAATAGCGATACTGTCATTATTACTTAAAACCATGGACCTATGACTATAAATTTTGGTATGACATGTTGAGTCTAGAAAATCCATACATACATACATACATACATACATACATACATACATACATACATACATACATACATACATACATACATACA
>ML804977.1:25292-38187 GCA_009831015.1 Picea engelmannii | reverse complement strand
TACGGTCCTGAGGACGCGACATGGGAGCATGCAGATATTATGCGAGCAGAGTACCCGCATCTTTTTGAAAATTTTGAAGGACACGCAGAGGCAGTGTAAGTTGCACTGAGGACAGTGCAAAAATAAGGGGAGGGGGATTGTAGTGTCCCCAAGGCTGAGCCTCGTTATAGATCATGTTATATGCAAAGAATTGTAAATATGTTCTATAGGCTGGTGAGCCAAGTTTTGTATAAGTTGTAGGCTTATGTGTTTTGTTAGGCCCGGGAGCCTAAGTGTGGAAGGCCAGGAGCTTGTTGATGTACTTGTATGTATGCAGGTCAATTATTAAAATATAATTACCGCCAATGCAGACCGACCACGATGAATGAGTGATGGGGGACTAAGCGTCCACAGAGTAGGCAAGGAACTAGGGGCTGGAAGGTGGGAAAGGGGCTGAGTGAGGAGCCTAGGGGCTAAGCCTAGGGGGCTTAGGCCTGGAATAATATTTTAATGTTATTCCTAAAAATCCATGTGCACATTCTTTTATCCTAAGTCCTTTTGGAAGGACCCGTGAGTCCCAAGTGATGGGAGGAAGGCGTACGGATGGAACACATGCAGTTCCTAGGGTAACAAGTGTCAACCCTGGTGCATGCAAATATAAGCCTAAACTGAACCATGGGTAAGGGAGCTTCCTCCATTCGGACCCGAACCTCGGAGCGTGAAATAGAGGACGACCTCTGCCAGATACGCTGATTGATATCTGAAGCCGTTAAGCCTGTGTTTTGTCTGAAGAAACCATGTACACCCATGCTCCGAACTATGAGTCTGTGTCTGTTCTAGGCAACCCGGAATTGCAATCCTGAACTAGAATCCCTGAGCTGGACTCGAGTGGAAGCATCCTGTGGTTGTATGGGAAATGCTGAGCTAGCCTATGTTTGGAGCCTGTCCCGAAATCATCACCGCGAGATCATCCAATGATTGTTGAACCGTTTTTTGGAAGCATTTGTCTGTGTTTCCTATGGATTGTTGTGACCACGCAGTACTGGACTACGTGAGTCTTGTTGGCCTGTGAGCGGCTCCTCCAGGTGAGAGAGTGCGCAGAGGGAGAAGAGAACTCCTGGAAGGAACCCTGTAGCTGCCATAGAGCCCAGAGAATTCCGGTCCGGCCTGTTCCTGTAACCCAAGGTAAGGGAGATTGGCAGCCGAAGGACTATCTAGGTGACAGAGAAGATGCACTCTCCTGGGGTGGAACAGGCATGTGGGGAATGAGGGTATGTGGGCAGTGAGCGTGGGAGATTCCTGGGAGAGCTTCTTCCCGGTGGTTGTGTATGTGCTATCTTCCCTGTAACCTCATCCTAGCCTAGGATCCTTGCCTTGGGGTGGAGCTCGGTCCCAGCTCGGGGGTGACCCACTGTTGAGCTGATGAACAGTGTGGTCTAAGGCTGGGAGGTTCATGGAAGGCCTGCACTCAGTTGGTGAATTCTACAGCCAATAAAAGATAAGTATTCTAAGTTATGTTTTGATCATGTTCGCATGACTGTGTTGTATATATTATCATGTTTTCCACTGTGTAAATGAATTACTGTTGAATGCTATGGTTTATTAATGGTAACAGTAACTTCTATATTCTACTCTGAGATTTAAGTGTGTTTAATTGATTAAATGCATTTATTTGGTAAAACCCAGTATGATTTTCTGTAGATTCCATGTATAGAACGGTAACCGAGAAGTTTGGTAAAATCCGGGTAGTGAATGGGTACACTACACATTTCCTTTATATTGTTAATTCTTTATTATTGACCAATGATCACTTGGTTGTTGACCGTTAGCACATGGATTCATTGATTGATTTATTGTTAATAGATAGCACATGGTTAGACAAAATTAATGGTCGTGATTCCATTAATGGACATGGTTAGACAACACTGCTAACACTTGATTTATTAGTGGACCGAAATATTATTATGGGACAACAATATCCTTGTTAGATATAATAGTTCACAGTTATGATAATGTTTATGATGATAGTAATATTTATAATAATTCACTCCTTCGCACTTAGACATCATGCTTAACAAATAATGGTTTATGGTTTGTTGGCAAAGTCATTTAATATCTTGTGCAATTTAATTTGAGTGATTTCATCTTGCATCTTAATGAATTTTTGCTTGGGTGCTTGGGTTAGTCATGATCTGTTTTGATAGTTAATTCAGTCTTCTAGCATGTTAGATTTTTCTTTGGTTATTGGTCCAGATAGGTTATGTTGTGTCAGGCTTGTTGCCATGCCTATCGCCTTGTGATGACATGATTTTTGATGAGGGGATCATTGTGCACCCTGAATGATATACGTGAATGATAACCAGGTCAGATTCTTATGCTTCCCGATGTGGGAATGTGTTCATTGTAATTGATGTTGGTACTTGGTTCTATAACGCCTCAAAGCATTGGGTTTTTCACACTGTAGAGGTTTCATGGTTACTGGTTGTTGAAGCCATTCTGTCGGGTGGTTGATGTTGTCCTTTACCTTGTAGGAATTGTCTTGCCTGTGTCGGGCGGGTAGTCATTTTTATTTGTCTTGATTTGCATGCTCACCTAGTTGCATGGTGTGTTAGTTTGTTGAGTCGTTGTTGTATGTTGCCTAATTTGTGTGCATTGTGTTCATCGTCAAGTTGTGTGGTTAAACTATTGTCGTTATTTCCTTCCTTCCTAAAAAAAAAAAAATTCACTTTCTTGCATCCCTTGTAGTCATAACGATGGGGTCGTTAGATATGGTATCAGAGCCGGTTCAACCTTGTGACTGTGGATTGCCATGCTTTCCACTGCAGTAAACCATTGAGTATTAACCTAACACTAATTAAAAACTTTAACGTGTCCATGTGGTGATATTGATTAGAGGACGCCATAGAGGTTTGTAGCGTGATGTCGTGGAAGGAGGTACGATGCCTCCATAAGTGCCCGCGACCTTGGAGTCTAACCCCCAATGGGAGGAACAAGTCCTTGGGCTGGATATGATTGTTGTAATGGATGATGATGGTCTGAACAAGTCCTCCCAGATATTGTCAGAGGCCTTGATTCACCATTTGTATTGAGATAAGGCTAGGGAACCTGTACCCCTGAGGGTCCACAATGCACCCCAACCGGTACCGTTAGCATCCACTGAGAACTCGAGAGAGATGAGTACTCGAGTCCACAAGTGTCATGGATGGTTGTGCCATTGAAGCATGGTTGTAGAGAAAGGCAATGTGATTCACGCTTCGCAGTTACGACCTACAACATGAAGGTCCATAGGGCGGTCTTTCAACTGAAGGGGAGCACTCTTCTATGGTGGAATAAGCTCCTGCTACATTTGAACATGGCAGATGAAGATGTGTCCTAGGAACTCTTTGAGGAACGGTTTCGAGAGAGGTATCTATTGAAGGAATTCATTGAGTGTTATCTCAATGAGTTCAACTCCTTGCATCAGGGCGACCGTACGGTGCTCGAGTACTCGGCCCATTTTTGGAGCTGCTTCGATATGCTCCACACAAAATTACCGAGAAACTTAAGGTCAACAAGTTCATGTTTGGCCTTAATGTTAGGATTCGGCTTCTACTTCAAGTACCAGGAATATTGGATTGAAGAAAGTGTGTTGGAATGTGGGGAGCCACATTACTAATGTGACTTCCCAAAGGAGAGAACTAGAGCATATGGATCAGCTGGACCCACTACCATGGGATTTTTGGGCAAGGCCCATCGGATTCGTGCAGCAGTAAATAATCACCAGGAAGAGCACCAGTCGACTGTGCTCGAGACGTCAGGTAACATCACTGACCAGACCCTTAGTATTTTGATAGATTCGGGTGCTACAAAGAGTTTCATTTCTGGTGCAACGCTAAAAAGAATTAAGGTAAAGTCAGTTGAATAGGATGATTTTATCTTGGTATGAATGGCTTCGGGAGCCAAACAAAAGGTTGGAGGGAAGGTTACGGGATGTATCCTTAAACTGCGAGAGTTTTTCACTAGGCCCAACCTCTATGTCATGATCTTAAGTTCTTATGACATTGTGATCGATATGGACTAGTTGGAATCGCATGAGGCGATATTCAACTATAAGACGAAATGGTTGAGCTTGATCAATGATGAGGGACAGAGATGCGTGATTGTAGTTCGAAACCAGGGAGTCTCCCTGAGGTTCATCTCTTCCTTGTAGCTAATGAAGAGCATGTGAAATGGATGTAATATTTATGCGATCCTTACGTTAAATGAGAATGGAGTAGAGGAAGGACTAGAACACCTTTCGGTGGTGAGAGAGTTTGTGGACGTCTTCATTGAGGAGTTATCTGGGATGTCGCTGGAGAGGGAATTCGATTTTACCATGGACCTAAAACTAAGGACTGAACCGATAGTGAGAACCCCTTATCGGATGTCAACCTCGAAGTTACAGGAGTTGAGAATGCAACTGAAGGATTTGTTGGACCTGGGACTTATACGTCCAAGTGTGTCACCATGGGGTGTGCATGTTATCTTCATATGAAAGAAGGATGGGTCATGGAGACTCTACGTTGAATATCGTCAATTGAACAAAGCAACGATCAAGAATCAATATCTGTTGCCAAGGATTGATGATATGTTGATCAGATGAAGGGTGTGATAGTGTTTTAAAAAATCGATGTGACATCAAGGTATCACCAACTACCGATCAAGGAAGACGACATCCCTAAAACCGCCTTTAATATGAGGTTTGGAAATTATGAGTATATGTTTTTACCGTTTGGACTGATGAAATCCCCAGGGGTATTTATGAGTTTGATGAACGTGGTGTTCCGTGAGTAATTGAAAAAGTTCATCCAACTATTCATTGACAATATTTTGATTTACTCTTGGACAATGGAGGAGCAGGACGAGGACTTGTGCTTGGTACTATTTGTGAGAGGACAAATTGTATGGGAAATTGTCTAAAAGATCGATTTATCAATCAAATATTGACTACTTAGGGCATGGCATATCCGGTGAAGGTATCGTCGTGGATCTTGCAAAGGTCGAGGCTATTATGGAATGGCCTACGCCGATGAATTTCCCCGAACTGCATAGCTTCATGGGTTTAGCAGGATATTATTGACGGTTTGTCGAGGGTTTTTCAAAGATATAAAATCTGATCACAAAATTGTAGAAGAAGAACAAGAAGTTTGTTTGGATTGAGAAATGTGCGGAAGCATTTTGGAGGCTCAAGGAGTTGTTGATAAGAACAATGATACTAAAGGTCCCTGACATGGATGAGAACTTCTTGGTATGCACTGACGGATCCAAGGAAGGCTTAGGCGGAGTCTTGTTGCAATGCAGTTGAGTGATCGCTTACATCTCGAGAAATTTGAGAAGGAATGAGGAGAACTATGCGACGAACGATATGGAGTTGTTAGCCATTTTGTATTCCTTTAGAGTTTGGAGGCACTACCTTATTGAATGGAAATTCAAACTAAAAATAGACCATTGTGGGATACACCACATGTTTATGCACAGTGACTTGAACACGCGACAACGACGTTGGTCGAAACTTCTTAGCGAGTATGATATCAAGATTACTTACATAAAGGGAGCAATGAACAAAGTGGTTTATGCATTGAGTCAGAGACCACACATATTTTCAGTGATGCCTCTTCAGACGAATCTATGTGAAAAGATTCTAACTTTACAATGCAACGATCACTGGTACAAAGAGGTCAAGTATTTTATCAGACATAACACAATGATGGTACCAAGATTTGAAGGATTTACGTTTGACGATGATGGATTATTGACATTTAAAAATCGAATTTACATACCACCAAATGAAGATTTGAGGAGTTTGATCCTAAACGAGGCTCACATAGCAGTGTACATGGCTCACCTGGGAGTCACGAAGATGAGGGTAGACCTTAAACCCTTATTCTTATGGAAAGGAATAAAGGCAGACATAGTCAACTACGTGGCAAGATGTATGGAATGTTAGCCGGTGAAGGTTGAACATAGACTTTCAGCACCATTACTACAACCACGTGATATTCCAAAATCGAAATGGGAAGTCATTTCGATGGATTTCCACTGACGCCAAGGAGCCATGACTCAATTGTTTTGGTAGTCGACACTCTAACGAAGAGTGCTCATTCTATTCCTGTGTGTATGACATATCAGGAACCTGAAATAGCTATAGTTTTCATCAGTGAGATTGTGAGGTTGCATGGCGTGCCTAAGAGGATTATATCAGATAGAGGATCGATGTTTACAGGACAATTTTGGACTAGTTTCCAAGAGGCCTTGGGAACCCAACTTAACTTTAGTACCGTGTATCACCCTGAGACAGATGGGAAGAATGAATGAACACACCAAATGCTTGAGGACATGTTGCGTATGTATGTTATGGACCAACATAAGTGTTGGGAAGAGTTCTTTCCACTGGTATAATTTGCGTATAATGAAATTTATCAAAGAACCATTAAGATGGCGCCTTTCGAGTTTATTTACAGGTGATTGTGTTAGACGCCTTGAGTTGGGATCGTCTTGAGGATATGGTCCTGGTGGGACAGGAAGCAATCCAATAAATGGAATATCAAATGAAAACTATAAGACAAAGAATCAAGGAAGCGCAGGATCGAAAAAAGAGATATGTCGATGTGCATCATGTCGACCGTAGTTATGATGTGGTGATCAAGTATTCTTGCGGGTGAAACCACATAAGAGTTTGATCAAGTTTGGAAAGGGTGTTAAACTATCTCCTAGGTTCATGGGATCCTGCAAGATTATGGAAAAGAGAGGGTCGTGGCCTATTGACTAGTCTTGCATGATCCTTGAGGCGTATGCACGATGTCTTTCACATCTCTATTTCATACATTATAATAGTGATCCTACACATATTTTGACTTGATTACCTTGTAGGTATCGGACAAGGGTGCGCTCATGCCTGAGCCAATATACATCCTGGATCATCGCACTTGAGAACTACGGCATTGAAAAATAGATCAGGTCAAGGTCCAATGGGACAACTATAGTCTGCACTTGGCGACCTGGGATGACGCATAAGTTATACGTTAGGATTTTCCATTTTTTTTTACTGATAGACTTATGATAATATGATACACTTTATTTCGACACTTATATACTGTGAAAATTCAGGACGAAGTTTAGACCAAGAGGGGGTGTATGTAACATCCCGCTCTTACGTGCACTGAACAAACTTATTCTTTGAGGACACTTGCTTGCAAGTGATCTAGATTATTATACTATTGGTCGTTTGATTATAATTATGAGGCATTATGGATATGATGATATGTTGTTTTGTTGTATTTACATATACAAGTGCTATTCAACTGGTTCTCCTAAGTGTGAAGGACTTTGGACCTTGAGGATGCAAAGGCATCGATGAAACCCCTTGGATTCCGGATCAAGTCAGGGAGTGGATTGTTGGGTTGAATATTGTTGATGTGACTTATGCACATATGGTTAGATGTTATGATGATTGATTATTATTGCTGACATGATTCGTTTATGGATGCAGGCCGACGATACCTTTTCGACCAGACTCACATGTGGAGTAAAGGAGTCACTCACGACAACAAGAGACTTTGAGGGAGAGGTGTGGGAGTAGCCCTGCCACAACCTACTAGCACTCTCTCTATGGTTCAAAAATACCTATTACCTAGTTCGAGAATACCCATGATGTCATGAGGGAAGACTGTGACAGTATTTCATGATGATTCTAAGGGGTGCGTAATAAGGTATGGGCCTTATTCCTTAGAGGCCCTTAGTCTCCCATAAGATCACCTAGCAGAGTATTGACCCCAGGGGTTTCCTATGTCTACCAAGTCAGTCAAGAGGTGAGTGGCACCCTTGGAGCACACAATGTGTCATTAAGGGCACGTCGTCCAAGGAAAATGAAAGAGGCGAGTGACACCCTTGGATCACATAGTGCATCCTGAAGGGCACGTCCTGCAAGAAAAACAGAAGAGGCGAGTGACACCCTTGGAGAACCTAGTGCATATTTATAGGCACGTCATGCAAGGAAAATAGAAAGAGGTGAGTGGCACCCTTAGAGCACCTAGTGCATCCTGAAGGGCACGTTGTGATTTTAAATGGTAAGTGAATAAACCTAGTCGGCCTTAATATGAATGTTGTGATAAGTAAGAATTAAAAACAATTTTCCCTAATAAAAATGTCGCCCAACCTAGAGAAATTAAAACCTAGGTCTAAGTAGAACATGTGGTAAAAAATGAATAATAAATAAACATGTAACAAGAAGGGGGGTAATAAATTCAAATTAATTTATTTAAGTCAAATTATCATGAAGAATTAAAATTTTAAAAACGAAAATGGTTGTTTTTATCTATTTTTTCTAATTTAATTTTAGTCAAAAAGAAAAGAGGGTAATTGGTTGTTTTGTTTACACTTGCTAAATTTGATTTTTAGTTAAAAAGGAAAAAGAGGGAAACTTAAAATAAATAGGAAACTTAAATAAAAAGGGGAAACCTAAAAAAGGGGGGAAAGGTAAAGAAAAAGTTGAATGTCTAACTTAGTAAGGAATCTTTTCATTGGAACTTTCTAATTATGAACTCAAGTAGGAATTAAGTAAGGCATAAGTCATTTAAGAAGTGTAAGGGAATTTTGGGACACCTAGGAGCATTTTTGGGAATGATTTTAGGTGGGTGAGGGAAATAGGAATAATTAATTAATTAATTAAATTATTTTTCTAGTGCAACTAGGGGATCGGACGACATGTTTACGGGGGAGGTTTTTCCTAATTAAAATTAATGAAAAAGGAATTTAATGAGAATTTGTGAAACTAATTACTTTAAAACTCTATAAAAAGGATGTAGGAGGAGGACTATAGATCTAATATTTATGCATAACGTTACATTGTTGAATTGTTTTCTTCATTGAGCTTATCTTGTGGGAGTTTGGATACTTAGCTCAGATAATGAGTGGTAGCTTGACCTTGCGAGGTGAGTTGGGTGCTAGCAGTTCATTGTTATTGTGTGTGTGGACCCTTTACGGCTCTAGGGGATCAAGAGGAAGAAGAGTACCCCTAGCATTGGCTGGGAGGTACCGATGAGGTCACATTGGTAAAAAAGCAGGAGCTGGACAGAGCCCGTGCGAGACAATGACTCGGAGCTTTCGTATTTGGCTATAGTACACATCCGTATATTTTTTAATGGTAGTTTAATATTGTTCCTATGATTTCATTACTGTACTTCTATTGTGTAAAGATTATGTGTTGCTCATTGTTTTAAAATCAATGAACTTAAAGTCATCTCGTCCTTACACTCACTGCATTTTGAATTAATTCCCTTGGAAAAACCAAACCTTGATTGCTATGACTTTTCTGTATTTGTTTTATTGATTATTATGAATTAATTTGTGTTTTTCCCTTATCCCTTTAATCATCAGTCTATGCCTAAGCAGTCGGCTAGGAGCTGAATTGACGGTCGTCACATCGGTGTTTAAATACCTATAGATTCAAATTCCCTACTTTCATGTGCATGGATGATGGGTGAAGGATAATTTTTTCTCCCAATTATCTATACCTTACTTATCTCTGCATTTTTCTCTTCTCATTAATCATTGATCCTTGCACCTTCTTGCGATTGAGTATCTATGTGTTTTTATTGATAAAACTTTGCATTGTGAATGATAAGCCTCTGAGTTGAATGGCAATCCCTGTGTCCTGGATTGATAAATCTTCGCCTGCATTTTCGAATAATTTATCTCCGGGATTTCCTGGAATATTACCTCTAGGTCTTGTTTATTTATTTATCTCTTCGAACAACTTAATACTCTCTGCGCTTTGAATATCACCTTAGCTTTTTTGGTTATTTATTTCTTCCAGCGAATTGCCCTAATAATCTCAACGTTTTTGATGATCACCTCTACGTTTTTACTGTGTAAATGATGGTAAATGGTGGCATTTTTACTATGTAAATGGTGGCATATTTACTGTGTAAAGGGTGGTGTTTTTACTATGTAAATGGTAGTGTTTTGGCTGTGTAAATGGTGGCATTTTTACTATGTAAATGGTGGTGTATTTACTGTGTAATGGATGGTGTTTTTACTTTGTAAATGGTGGTGCTTTTACTGTGTAAATGATGATGTATTTACTGTGTAAAGGGTGGTATTTTTACTTTGTAAATGGTGGCGTTTTTACTATGTAAATGATGGCATATTTATTGTGTAAATGGTGGCGTATTTATTGTGTAAAGGGTGGCATTTTTACTGTGTAAATGTTGGCATTTTTACTGTGTAAATGGTGGCATTTTAATGTGTAATGGTAGCATTTTTTTTTACTTATGTAATAGTTGAGAGTTATTACTTTTATCAGACTGTGATTTTACCATTTTTAGACTGCAAACTTAATATATTTAGACAATGATACCATTCATTTAATTGGACAGCTATGCCATGTGTAATATATAGCGTTTTTTATGTGTCTGCACCTTGAGATGGGTTATCGTATGGCAATTGGATTAGCTCTGATTAGTGTTTCATTTATTACTCTGTGTTTCATATATTTATGACTATGTTTTAATAAGAAAAAAATATCATACTTTCAATGGACAACCACATCATATGGTTGATGGACATCAATCTAATTACTTTTGCGTTTGGATTTGCAAATGAAATAGCATTTATATAAGACAGTGAATTGAATTATCTAATAGACAGAGAATTGAAACATAGAATAGAAATTGAATTAGAATTTATATAGACAACGAATTGAATTATATATAGGTAGTGAATGGAATACAAAATAGTAATTGAAATACCATGATTATCGATTGACAGTGAATCTACACCTTGTCTGCAGATTTATGAATGATAGCTTTCTATTCATTGCATTTAGGACTATGTCCTTCATCTAATAATCTATAGACAATAATTATTCAATAGACAACAAATACATACGTTTGAATGACAATAAATTATCAAGACAACAATATCTTGATTAATCCCTTACTTAGACAACAAATTATTGTTATTTCCTTGTCATTTTCTTTATATTGTTAATTCTTTATTATTGAACAATGATCACTTGGTTGTTGATAGTTAGCACATGGATTTATTGATTTATTTCTTGTTAATAGATAGCACATGGTCAGACAACATTAATGGTCATGATTCTATTAATGGACATGGTTAGACAACACTACTAGCAATTGATTTATTAATGGACCAAAATATTATTATGGGACAATGATATTCTTGTTAGATATAATAGTTCACAGTAATGATAACGTTTATGATGATATTAACATTTATAATATTTGACTCCTTTGCACTTAGACACAATTCTTAACAAATAATGGTTTATGGTTTGTTGGTGAAGTCGTTTGATATCTTTCACAATTTAATTTGAGTGATGTCATGTTGCGTCTTTTCAACTTGTTGCTTGGGTGATTGGGTTAGTCATCATGTGTTTTGACAGTTAATTCAGTCTCCTAGCGCGTTGGATTTTTCGTGGGTTTTGGGTCCAGATAGGTTATGTTGTGCCAGGTTTGTTGTCACACCTGTCTCCTTGTGATGACATGATTCCTGGTGAGGGGATCATTGCGCGCCCTCACAGATAGACATGAATGATAACATGTTTGAAGTCTTGTGCTTCCCAATGTGTGTGTGTGTTCATTGCAATTGATGTTGGTACCTGGTTCTGTAACACCTCAATGCATTTGGTTTTGTGTGTCATAGATTTTTTCTGGTTACTGGTCGTCAAAGCCGTTGTGTCGGGTGGTTGATGTTTTCCTTTAGCTTGTAGGAATTGTCTTTCCTTTGTCAAGAAAGTAGTCATTTTTATATTTCTTGATTTGGGTAGTCGTTGTTGTCTGTTACCTAATCTTCATGTGTTGTGCCCATCGTCAAGTTGTGTGGTTAAATTGTTTTCTTCATTGCCTTCCTTCCTAAAACAAACAAAAAAAAATGCACTTGCTTGTGTCGCTTGTAGTCATAATGACAAGGTCGTTACATTACTTGAATTGAATGTAGATTTATGAGAGGAGATATTATATCTTGTTAGCATGATGCTTGATTGCACCATAACATATTGATTCTTTATCCAATAGTATAATGTCTCCAATTGAATGTTGTAATTATTTTTTTCAACATATCTTCAATGATGTTTTATAGATAATGGTTTTGACCAACAAAATAAACATCATATTGAAATTTATGGAAGATGAAAATGTCTACTTTCCTTTTCGATTATATATACATAAAATCTTCATCTTTTTGTCTCCTAAAGTTCCCAAACTACCTTTGTTTATTCTTTCCACCAACATATATTTTGACATTCAATGGGTAGGAAGTACCCAAAAGCATCTGAAACATACTTGGCTATCATGTAGAGTAGTAGGTTGTATGTAGCTCTAGCCCATGTAGTATTGGTACATGTTTAATCATTATAACAATTTGGGAAGTCAAAGGAAGGATTAGAACTAATTTGTGAATATATTGAAGGAGAACCATCAGATATAGGGCATTGTTTGTATGATCAATACTTCAGTTCTATATAATTGGTATGAAAATCCAAATGACAACAATAACTATGAGATATTTTGTTTGCGTAAGGGATATTATCCCAATCTAGCATCCAACAAATATCTTATCATCCTTGGTGAAAACATAGCACGATGTGTGTTGAGTTTTCTTGATGTGCCAACACCTAAACCGATTTCCAAAAAAAAAAATTATTCTACCCTTAGTGCAAATGCATAAACTTCCACTAAATTTTCAACTGAACTTGTATAGAATGGAAAGTTTAAAGTATATTTTGGATGAAAATTCCAAGTGAGTATTTCTTCACCACTGAACTCACCAAGACCCAGTGAAGTTGAATTTAAAAAACCACTTCTACCCCATTGGTGGTTGTACAATCTTAATGCCCACAAATCATAAAAATAATTTCAGTCGTTGGATCTCCTTC
>ML804977.1:0-25192 GCA_009831015.1 Picea engelmannii | reverse complement strand
CTTTATATTGTTAATTCTTTATTATTGAACAATGATCACTTGGTTGTTGATAGTTAGCACATGGATTTATTGATTTATTTCTTGTTAATAGATAGCACATGGTCAGACAACATTAATGGTCATGATTCTATTAATGGACATGGTTAGACAACACTACTAGCAATTGATTTATTAATGGACCAAAATATTATTATGGGACAATGATATTCTTGTTAGATATAATAGTTCACAGTAATGATAACGTTTATGATGATATTAACATTTATAATATTTGACTCCTTTGCACTTAGACACAATTCTTAACAAATAATGGTTTATGGTTTGTTGGTGAAGTCGTTTGATATCTTTCACAATTTAATTTGAGTGATGTCATGTTGCGTCTTTTCAACTTGTTGCTTGGGTGATTGGGTTAGTCATCATGTGTTTTGACAGTTAATTCAGTCTCCTAGCGCGTTGGATTTTTCGTGGGTTTTGGGTCCAGATAGGTTATGTTGTGCCAGGTTTGTTGTCACACCTGTCTCCTTGTGATGACATGATTCCTGGTGAGGGGATCATTGCGCGCCCTCACAGATAGACATGAATGATAACATGTTTGAAGTCTTGTGCTTCCCAATGTGTGTGTGTGTTCATTGCAATTGATGTTGGTACCTGGTTCTGTAACACCTCAATGCATTTGGTTTTGTGTGTCATAGATTTTTTCTGGTTACTGGTCGTCAAAGCCGTTGTGTCGGGTGGTTGATGTTTTCCTTTAGCTTGTAGGAATTGTCTTTCCTTTGTCAAGAAAGTAGTCATTTTTATATTTCTTGATTTGGGTAGTCGTTGTTGTCTGTTACCTAATCTTCATGTGTTGTGCCCATCGTCAAGTTGTGTGGTTAAATTGTTTTCTTCATTGCCTTCCTTCCTAAAACAAACAAAAAAAAATGCACTTGCTTGTGTCGCTTGTAGTCATAATGACAAGGTCGTTACATTACTTGAATTGAATGTAGATTTATGAGAGGAGATATTATATCTTGTTAGCATGATGCTTGATTGCACCATAACATATTGATTCTTTATCCAATAGTATAATGTCTCCAATTGAATGTTGTAATTATTTTTTTCAACATATCTTCAATGATGTTTTATAGATAATGGTTTTGACCAACAAAATAAACATCATATTGAAATTTATGGAAGATGAAAATGTCTACTTTCCTTTTCGATTATATATACATAAAATCTTCATCTTTTTGTCTCCTAAAGTTCCCAAACTACCTTTGTTTATTCTTTCCACCAACATATATTTTGACATTCAATGGGTAGGAAGTACCCAAAAGCATCTGAAACATACTTGGCTATCATGTAGAGTAGTAGGTTGTATGTAGCTCTAGCCCATGTAGTATTGGTACATGTTTAATCATTATAACAATTTGGGAAGTCAAAGGAAGGATTAGAACTAATTTGTGAATATATTGAAGGAGAACCATCAGATATAGGGCATTGTTTGTATGATCAATACTTCAGTTCTATATAATTGGTATGAAAATCCAAATGACAACAATAACTATGAGATATTTTGTTTGCGTAAGGGATATTATCCCAATCTAGCATCCAACAAATATCTTATCATCCTTGGTGAAAACATAGCACGATGTGTGTTGAGTTTTCTTGATGTGCCAACACCTAAACCGATTTCCAAAAAAAAAAATTATTCTACCCTTAGTGCAAATGCATAAACTTCCACTAAATTTTCAACTGAACTTGTATAGAATGGAAAGTTTAAAGTATATTTTGGATGAAAATTCCAAGTGAGTATTTCTTCACCACTGAACTCACCAAGACCCAGTGAAGTTGAATTTAAAAAACCACTTCTACCCCATTGGTGGTTGTACAATCTTAATGCCCACAAATCATAAAAATAATTTCAGTCGTTGGATCTCCTTCGTAGTAATTGTATGTTCATTTAGTTCTAATTTTAGACTAGAGTAAGTCACATATATAATCAAGAATAAATCATACATTTGTTAGAAGAAGAGACCCATCATATGAGGTTCAAAAATAAGTGGAATTGTATTCATGATGGAGATCTATAAATAATCTTTACAAAAATACCTCTTCATCAACTCTATAAGTGGCAATCCATTTATACTAAACATAAACATGAACATGTTCACATAGGAATATGGGAGTTGGTAGTAGAAATGGAATGTGGAGGGATTAGATTTGGATAATTTGAGGATGCAAAGATATAGGGGTATGGAGAGGAGAAAGAACCTCTACATTCCAAATGTAGTTTCCATGTGAAGTGTGGGAGGGAGGAATACAATGGAAAATGATGTGTAGGAAGGGAATGTGGACCTCACACCTACTATGGAAAAATGGGATTTGTGGATGGAAGAGAGATAAATAATGATCAATAAAATTTAATATGTCTATCCTTAAATGGTCATCCTGGACATCATATTTCTTCGTATCATACATATCTTCCCACTATGACTATGTAAAAACAAATTTCGTTTGTTGAAAACCCATTGTATCATTATCATCATGGCCATATTGAATAATATAACCCTTTCTATTCAAAGTATCCTCAAGTATAACATCCACAATATCCTTTGGAAAAGAAAGATCACATACAACTTTTGTCTTTGAAAAAGGTTCTAAAAACATATCGGTGAAAGTATCATCAAGATCATCAAAGAAAGTTATGGAGATAGAAAGCATAGGCCAAAACCAATCATTTCTTCTCCCACTAGTGTCCATGAGAAAAAATGAACTTTCACCTTGTCTCCTTGAATGAAAAAAATATCACACACAATCATAATCATTTACACTTGTCAATTAGGTTACTTTGTAACAATGCATGAAAGATTGGTATATTCTATACTAGAAAATTAGGAATTGAATGTTATTTACTTGGAAACACAAGAGGAATCCTCTCTCACCAATATTCCATGGTATTATTATTTTTCTTTTACATAACATCAAGGTTTGTTGGATCCACCAAATAATATTCTTGTATGGATGCCATTAGATCTTGAAATGTTTCTTCATACCTCATCCATTCATATAATGAGCCTTTAGATAAGAAATAACATCAAATTGAAATTGTGTCATCATTTTATTGTCCTCAAACAAAATATTTCTCAATGCATAAGCATGGAGACTTTAAACAGATACAATTTGAGCATTTTATCTGAATAACGATACCATCATTATCACTTAGAACCATGGACCTATGACCATAAGTTTTGGTATGACATGTTGAGTCTAGACAACCCATTGATTTGGGGAATCCATATATATATATAGCTATGGGAACACACACCTAACACCAAGAAGGCCATGCCTCTAAATCCACACCATCCAAGCAATAATGACCCCATTCATCAATGTTTAAGTACATTATAGGTAAGAGATAAAAACAAGGTTTGTTGGATAAACCAAATAAGATATAGGACTATTGTCCACCTCTATCAAATATAAGAAATGCAACCAACTCTTGAATTTTCCCATTATTGTATTAGGTAATTGTGGCCCTCAACCATCATGAATATACTCTATAGAAGTCATCATAAACCAAAACTCCACTTTTCAAATATTCAAGCATCCATTATGGCCTAAATACATGAATGGCATGTATGCCAACATAATATAGTTCATTTATGTAACTCCTTAAGCATGTTGGAAAAATTGTGGACAATGTGTTTATTACACTAATATAATATGAAATCTTGCACATTCACCACTAATTGAGAGCATTGATGCACATAACAATGTTGGGTATACATGCAACCCTTAAAACCATTTATGGGAATTAATAAATATACACCAAAAAATAATATGAAAGTGTAATAGGATGGAAAAGTAATTTATACTACCTAAGCATGAAATATTCATTTCCCATTAAATTCCAAATGTTGAGAACCCAAAATATTCCCAATCAATTATAGAAATACATTCATTTGCAAATCAAATAGTAAGAATCTATATAAGGGTCTCAATAACTAATAGAAAATCACTACCTCTTTCAATTCTATTTCTCATTCAAGAGCAATATCCAACCATAAATTAAAAAAACAAAAACAAACAAACAAACAAACAAACAAAAACAGAAAAAAAACAACCATGCATAGGACTCTAAATTAGACTTTTTCTCCATTCACCAAGCCATACAAATTTCTATTCAAGGCTTCAAATTATCTGTAAACTAAAACTTTGAAAAAGTAGTGCATGTATGCAAACATAATAACCTCATCATGGCATGCAACCAATGCTATAGAGAGAATAGTTCTTCCATGAGTTTTTAAGCGAAACACAACCTATCATGTCCATAAACTAAGCTACTCATAGTTGAATCGAAGGAAATAACCCATACCATGAATTCATGCCCAAAAAAATACAAAATTGATTGGGAGAAATGAGTTTCCAACATAGTTTTCCATGGCTAAATTGGTGTTTGCAAAGGTTGTGCAAGGACATACGAAGAGGAAGAAATTTGTGGGATTTTCCACCAAGATTGCAAGACTATGAACTTATTTGGGGTTTGACCCAAGAATAGTCAATGATAATGTGCCAAGGAGGGGATAGGATCAAGATTCAAAGCTTGAAAACTTCACAATTTTATAGATAAACGTTTGTTTTGGCCAAGTGTAAATGCTATGGAAAAACAACAATGAGTTGTAAATGGAAAATGTAAGGAAAATGTCGAGATTGTTTACATCCATGTGACAAGTATAAGTGTTAAGATGATTGTTGACGCTAAAAGACTAGAGAGTCTCAAGCCTCAACATTTTCAACCTCCCGTGGGGCTAGACGAGAAGAAGCGAGAAAATCATCCTAGGCTTAAATCCCCAAACAAGAATGCACATTGAACTTTAAGTTAAATTTCTCCTAACCTACATTCCAAGCATAGTTTCCCTTAACCTATAATTTTTCCTTTTATTAATATTTAATTTTTATGTAATTTTATGATTTTCAAGCTATTTACTATTCTAATTACTTCTATGTGGGTTTGTACATTTAATATAACGAAAATTAAAATTAATAAGTAAATACCAAACAAAAAAACAAATGTTTAATTTCATTTATATAGCAAAAACCCAAAAAATTGAAAAGATTAACCTAAAATTCAAAAAAAAAACTAAATTAATTAACACAAGTTAGTAATCACTAAATAAATATTGAACACTAAGTGGAAAAGTGGAAAAGTAGTGTAATGATCACTATTATAACAATTTTATAATTAAAAATAAAGCTATTTAAAAAAAAGGGAAACAAAAGTTACAGCTCGAACTTTTAAAAGAAAGGAACATATAAATATATACATCAGTTAGCCATAGTAAACTAAGTTCTTTTGAAATTATGTAATTTCTTTTGTTTTGTTTTTGTTTTCTGAAATTAAAGTATTAAATTAGTAAAAAATGGAAAAACTAAGGGCTTTAAATAAAAATAGAGAAGATATCGAGAAAGACTAAAAATTGATTTTCATTAAAAAAAATTCATACAAAATCATAGAAAATCAAAATCTTCAAGTCTTTGCATAGACGAGGGTCAGGTATATGATCTTTATCCCTTTTAGATGCAATGTACAATAGAAAGACTAAGTATGAAGAAGTAAAAGAGAGTTGAACCAAGAAGGAATGGAGCTATGGTGGCTAATCATGAGGAAAGGACTTGCATAATAAAACTAATTAGCATCGAATCAAATCGAGCCATATTACAACAAACTACACAAGTAAATCTTTACCTCATGAAAACCAGCAAACTCATCCTCACTTATCCTTTTCACTGCTTCGCAAGACCACCTGCTACAGATGATTTCACTAGTCTCTACTGAAGATGTAATGAAAGAATGAAATTGAATAACCCTCCCAACACTCACAACATACTCTCTCTTAAAATTCTGCATAAGGTCTATCTGAGTTTTATTTCTGAGACAATACTTCCTTCTGAAAAATATGTATTCTCTGACTTCCCCCGTTTTGGCAAGCGGCGTGCTGTTTCATTTATGTCAGTTGGTAGGCAGTTTTGGTGGTTAGGATGTTAGGGACATTTTCATTTTAAACGAACTCAAGCTCATACGGCCGCGAACGATTAGAACTGCCTCCTTTATTTTTTTTTAATAAAAGAAGTACATGTTGATAATTTCCAATGTTTGCTTTACGTATATCCCTCCTTTAAATAATAATTGATCCAACTCTTATACACATCATTTTTGAAATTTCAATTGGTCTTCATAATGTTATCTAGCCCCGTGAAGGTCTCTGCGTCTTCCAGGCATCTCGTGTATTCCTTCTATCATATAGATCTTGTCGACTTAATGCATCAGTTCAACCTCAGTCCGCGTTTTAAATTTTTGCAACCAATCGTAATCTTGACAGCGGTGTTTCCGTTATTCATAATTTTTTATTGCTTGAGAATGACATTGAATATCTGAATTATTTTACAGATAAATATACATCTCATTCCCAAAGAAAGCCATCAAAATCAATTTCTGAATTCAATACAGGGCTACCATCCAATTTCTCGTTTAGTTCATTAACAATTTCAGACGAATTCACATAAGGCTCTAATAAATTAGGGGACCTTTCTCATGCAATACCATAGTCCTTCAAGATCTGAGGGGTTTCTGCGGAGGCTTCTTGTCTTTCTATGACCACAAGAAAGTTATCCTTCAACTCGGAAATCAAGTATTTATTGTTGCATGAATCCACAATATGAGCTAGATGCCTTATATTTTTAATTTTGATCTCATTAAGCCTTGAGACCTGTTGATTGCTCGTGTCCAATATTAACGTCATTGGCTAAAACCTGTGATAAGATAACCATCTGTTTTTTTGACATCCCAAACCTTTACAGTGCAATCACTAGAAGCAGTAATAACACGACCCCCATAACTTGTGAATATTGCATCATTTACATACGACGTATGACAACGAAATTCCTTCAATGCTTTGCCAGATTTGATCCCATGTATTCTTGCAGTACCGTCAAATGATGTGCTTAAAAGCTGACTGCCATCACGAGAAAAGGAAAGGCTTGTAACACCTTGGGAATGTGCATGTTCTAGACGCCTTAAACACTGACATGTTCGTATACGCCATACCTTAATTTTCCCATCCTGTGAACCAAAAACCAACATCTCTGAATCTCGATTGAAGTCAACACAGGGGACAACATCATAAAGGAATCATCAACTTGATACTGAAGATCCTTCTTAAGCTTCCCACTGATGTTATCCCAGACCTGAATCCATCAAGTGAGCAGGAAACAAGGTATTGCCCATCTGGAGAGAAGCGAGCACATTCTGGGTGGTTTTGTTTCCCAAATTTAATTGTATGTGCCAGCATTGTTGGATACATTTATTCCTCATATGCCTTCATTTTCCACGCTAATTAAAGACCCAAGAGCGTTTTCTCTTCAACACTCAGATTGAAATATTCATCTCCCATCAGTCCTCGAACTCAAGGTTATTCTCTGTTTGTTTTTAACCCAATAAGAAACCAGCTTCCTTGCTGCCAATAAATTGAGAGTAGAGACATGTTACCCTCGTGGATAATAGCTGCAAACGAGGTTACTGATTAATACCAGAATACAACCAAAAAGCCCCATCTCCCCTCAGCTTCAAAGTGTGCTCACAACGTATACCTGATTCCTGAAAACCAAGATTTCTTTTAATATATCTTCCTCTATGCGAAGTGATAATCTCTCAAGAAATTAACCAAATACTTGTATTTGTATCGTAACCTCTTTTAACCTTTTGCAACTTGATTCATGACATATTTCTATTTCGTAAGAGCTTTTAAAAGGACTTTTATTGTAGGATCATGTATGTATGTATGGAAAAGGTATGTATGTGTTGTACATATGGAGTATCAACTAAGGCTTTGGAACACAAGGCAAATCAAACCATTCAAAAAGGTAAGGTGAAGATCATGCTTTTTTTATTTAAATAATAATAAAGGTCACATGTGGAAAATAATATAATGATATAATTTTGCTCATGAAATGGCATGAAATAATGGGATGGAATGGAGCTAGCATGAAAATAATAGGCATGGTACCACAACCATATATTTTTGAAAAGTGATTAATGCCACACTAAGGAAGTGAGTTGCTGGGCAAAAGATGAAAATATGACATAGTTATAAATAATTTTTCAAACAATTATTCACTTCATCTTAGCTAAGTAGGTAAGCGTCTTTAAACATAGCGTGAATGATGCGAGGAGTGGGGAGGAAAATAAGTCATGCTTAGAAACAAGTCAGTGTCACAATGAAATTCCCAAGAACATTGGGCCAACCTTTAACGATAATAGGAAAAAATTTGTGCAAGTAGTATGATTCAAAGGGGAGCTTGGCAACGCATTGTTGGCTAAGTCCTATTAACAAAAATAGTCTTCAACAATTGCCAACCAACAGATGCGCGTCGCTTATAGTGGCGTGCAAGCGTTAACAATAACATACGATCATTTATTCTTTGTAGGAAAGGGAAAGGGAAGGGTAATGGAAGGACTAAGGGAGACTTAATGTGGGACAAGGAAAAGGTTGATAGGGTTAGGTGGACCAGGTTATACAACACGGGGAGACACGATAGAGGTCAAGGGATTCATGGATCGACACTTTGGGAATAACTCATGGAAAGTGGTAAGTATGAGGGGGTTTGGACCTATTTTATAACCCAAAAGGACAACTCTTCAGACATGACGAGATGATTACGAGGCTTAGAAACTTTTCATGGATGTGTATTGAGGGAAAGACCCAAAACACTAAGTGTACACAACGTGTATGTTGGAGGCATCTCAAAATGAAGGGGGGCAGAGAAAAAATAAAGAAAGAAGGGGGAAAAGTACTGAAAAATGTGGTGAGCGAGGATGTCTCGCGTAGCAAGCGAATGGTAGACAAGCGAGGAATCATGACAAAGGAAGGCAACTTAGTTCACCTGCAAGTTTGTTGTCCACCAAAACATATTTGGTCAGTCAATTAAAAATATACAGATAGTCTTCCTTTTAATATCACCCGTCATTTCTCCATCACTTCTGGTCGTAAGAAAAGGAAAAATGAAAAGGAAGAAAAAAGAAATAAAAGTGAGAAAATAAACCGAGTAAAAGTGAAAACAACCTAAAATTAATCTAACCCTTCCCAAAAAAAATTTATTGTGATTATTATTTTTTTTTTGTTTATTTTTTAACAGAGGGAAGAAACCGTTATCTTGAAATCAGGTTGGATGAAATTTAGCGTAAAGTTATGCGTCATTTTCTTTGTGCACGGGTCTTATGTGTTCGAAAAACTTGTATATGGGGGGATTGTCAAAATGCCAACCAACAAATGTATATTGTGCGCATATATGATTAATCAAAATCCAAAAGAAACGCCCACCAACCTCCAAGACATGCCAACCAACAGATGCTTTACCAGAATTGATGAAGGTATTGATTGAATTAGATTTAGGGTTTAAGGTTTGTACCTTCGAGGGAAGATCCATGAAATTATCAAACAATTCAATATCACATGTGTAGGCCTTTATATCAAGAACTTGATTGTCATAATGCAAAGAAGATTCATAACATGGATTAGAAATCATAAGAATGTCCCTATCATTGAAATAATAATTGTGCACATGAGGGACTTGCTTGATGGCGTCGAGTCCTCTATCCTCTGTCTTCTCCTGCCTATAGAAAAAAAATAGTTGTAAGCTTTGATACCACAGGACCTAGTGCCCCTACCTCACCAGGGGTCTGCTGACCTCCCGGTCAATGCATTTTCAAAATTCCCGAGCCTAAATAGCTCTTTGGATTCCTGTTGGACCCTCATGGACCACCTCCATAGGTCCTTGTGAAATTCACCCATGCGAGCTAGTGCCGACATAAAGTTCCTCTCCACGTGACCATTGGTCGTGACCATGTGCCTATCCCAAAAGGCGCTTCGCGACCTCGAGCCTCGGGTGGTTTTGCTGCAAGTCACCCTGACTCTCTTGATCCCTGAAACTATGAACTAATATCTTGGTACCCGCTAGCTTCTTCCCTTTACTTCCGCTGATGTGACCTCCTACTAAGACCTAGGGCCAACTCCCAAGTGCTTCGAGACTTCGCGCTTCGCGAACTTGAGAATTAGTTCACCTTTTTCTCCCGAAGTCTAATCTCTGAAATCTTCTTCTGAACGAAAGGATCAATGGTCAGATATGTTCTCAAATCAACAACTCAACTATTCCTCTTAAGCTTCAAACTGTTGTATAACTTCTCACTCTTATCCTGCTCACAACTCCACTGAATCTAACAACACAAAATTGTCGGCACCTTTCTCCTCTAAGGACTCTACTGACCTTAGATATTCTTGATGGCTCCTTGCCAGATATCTTGGCGTCAACCCTTATGAGATTGTTTCTTGTTGCAAACTCCGAGATTCTAAGGAATCTTGGATGCACTCCTTGCGACCTTCATGATAACCTCTGGTTATCTGAACTTCGACTCTGTGCGCACCTTGTAACAAAGGTTCTTCAACCAGTCACTCGGGTTGGAAAAGTATAAGACTCAACCTAGCCTACACACACCTTTCACAGCTCTGTGCTAATTTGGCACTTTCGCAGGTATAAGTTCAACAGTATCTCTCCTTAGCTTTCTGAGATAAAACTCAAAATCTGTCGACGCACTCCTTGCGGACTTTCATTGCACTCCTTGCAAAAATTCTCAGGAAGAGAAACAATTGAAACTTATACTCTCCTCATAGACTTCATACATTCAACATGAAATCACATACATATGGCATTGAAAAAAATGCATAACAGAGAATGTAAAACAAACTGTAAACATACCATTTAATAGATGTAAACAGAAACCATAATACACCATACAATTAGATTAAATCATTCTTATAATAATTCAAGTGTTGTGTACATGGATTTGAACATCACCAGCTCTGCTCATACAATCCTCTCCTTTACTCCTCTACAACTATCTATTCTTTCTCTCCAACAATTACAATGATAATAATCTTTTCAGATCCTCATACCAGGGAGTCTTCTTGAGTTTTTTCCTCCTACAACTCTAAGTTATCTTATCGAATTAAAGACTACTATCTACTTAGCATTTATTACAATAAATGTCTGCAACCAAGAGATAAGAGCAACGCTCTAGTTCTGCATTACGGTTCCCAAAACATTAAAGAAAATATATCTTTCTAGATATTACATTGATGTGCCTTCTTTTGAAATTCAAATTTATTTAAAATGCACGCTGGTGTATATCCAGTTGTCCTCCACTCGTGCTTTGTTGTTGATGCTCCTACATCACGCATGTATTCTTGCAGCACTGTCAAATGATGTGTTTAAATGTTGACTGCCATCACAAGAAAAGGAAAGGCTTGTAACACCCTGGGAATGTGCACGTTCTAGACACCTTAAACACTAACCTGTCTGTATACGCCATACCTTAATTTTCCCAGCATGTGAATCAGAAACCAACTTCTATGAATCTCGACTGAAGTCAACAAAGGGGATAACATCATAAAGGAATCATCAGCTTGATACTGAATATCCTTCTTAATCTTCCCTCTAATGTAGTCCCAGACATGAATCCATAAACTGAGTAGGAAACAAGGTATTTCCCATCTGGAGAGAAGAGAGCACATTCTGGGTGGTTTTGTTTCCCAAATTTAATTGTATGTGCCAGCGTTATTGGATACATTTATTCCTCATATGCCTTCATTTTTCACGCTAATTAAAGACCCAAGAGTGTTTTCTCTTCAACACTCAGATTGAAATATTCATCTCTCATCACTCCTCGAACTCAAGGTTATTCTCTGTTTGTTTTTAACACAATAAGAAACCACCTTCCTTGCTACCAATAAATTGAGAGTGGTGACATGATACCCTCGAGGATAATAGCTGCAAACGAGGTTACTGATTAATACCAGAATACAACCAAAAATCCCCATCTTCGCTTGGCTTCAAAGCGTGCTCACAACATATACATGATTCCCAAAAACCAGGAGTGCTTGTATTATATCTTCCTCTATGCGAAGTGATAATCTCTCAAGAAATTAACTAAATACTTGCATTGGTATCGTAACCTCTTTTAACCTTTTGCAACTTGATTCATGACATTTTTATTTCGGAGGATCATGTATGTATGTATGGAAAAGGTATGTATGTGTTGTACATATGGAGTATCAGCTAAGGCTTTGGAACATAAGGAAAATCAAACCATTCAAAAAGGTAAGGTGAAGATCATGTTTTCTTTATTTAAATAATAATAAAGGTCACATGTGGAAAATAATATAATGATATAATTTTTCTCATGAAATGGCATGAAATAATGGGATGCATGGTACCAAAACCATATTTTTTTGAAAAGTGATTAATGCACACTAAGGAAGTGAGTTGTCGGGTAAAAGATGAAAAAATGACATAGTCATAAATAATTTTTCAAACAGTTATTCACTTCCTCTTAATTAAGTAGATAAGGTTCTTTAAACATAGTGTGAATGATGCGAGGAGAGGGGAGGAAAAGAATTCATGCTTAGAAATAAGTTAGTGTCATGATGAAATTCTCAAGAAAATTGCGCCAACCTTTAACGATAATAGGCACAACTTTGTGCAAGTAGTATGATTCAAAGGGGAGCCTGACAACGCTTTGCCGGCTAAGACCTGTTGACAAAAATCTTCGTAAAAACTGATAAGTACAAGTTAGTATGAAAATATGGCTTTAATTTCACCAGAATTCATTCTTGTTCAACAAACTAATGTTGTCATATATTGATCAAACCATAGGTTAAAATACTACTTTATTTCCAATTCTAGTATTCGAAATAATCCTCGAGACGAGTGCATCCTCCATGGATTGCTTGAGAACATCAATAATTTCATAGGTCAACAAATATTCCCCAAGTAATTGACCATTGAAATTGGAGGCTCATGTTATTTATGAGAGTTAGGCTCTCTTTCATTGCTCGTCAACTAAAGAAAGAGAGATAAAATTGAGAAAACAACTTGAATCTTATCCGAAAAATATATATGTGTATGTTGTGCCCTAGATTGACCTTGAGAGCATGGGAAATGTCCACAGAAGGAGAACAATTCCACACTTAGTAAATCCAGAGTGAAGTCTCAACAAAATGTTGAATGAGCCAAGAATTAAGGTAAGGGAATGTTTGCAAAGGAGGCAAATAGCCACGATTGGATTTGCATGTA
The DNA here is from genome assembly GCA_009831015.1 of Picea engelmannii. Lineage (NCBI taxonomy): Eukaryota > Viridiplantae > Streptophyta > Pinopsida > Pinales > Pinaceae > Picea > Picea engelmannii. The sequence goes on along the minus strand of ML804977.1, from coordinate 12,025 downwards.
TAGCCACAATCCTTTCACACCAATCCATGCAAATAAATGACATTAAATCCAAATTAAAATATGGTGTACTGTGGAAATGTGTTGGAGAACATTTGTTTCTCACTATTAATTACCAAACCCTTTTGAAAACTCCAACTATCATATCGATACATTTTCCAAGTTCTTCAACCATGTCACAAATAATTGCAAAGAACCTGAACTATGAAAACAAGTACTTTCCAATTATGTAAACATACTCCCAAATATTTTCAAAATATATGAACCACATTTTAAAATTTCCAAGTATATAATTTCCATGTCTATAGTTAGCATGATTACCATTTTCTTCAAGTTTGAGGTGAGGCTAGGAATGAAGTTCATATATTTCATCACCCATTAAGTGTTAGTGGTGAAATAGCTTATACCTTGAATACTTCAAGAATTGCAATGTAACTTTAAAATAGGCAGTGGCACATTTTCTTGCACACAATAATAAAATAAATTAACAAACATTTTTATGACTAAATAATAATTTAAAAGACTTGACTGGATGAATACCTGAATTCATCCTCTTGGTTTAGAGAATAATTTATTGGAGTATTCTCATCTTGGAGCAAACCTCCCTCGATTTGACGAAGCAGTAGTGAAGTCAACATTGACTTTGTTGTTGCTCTGTTTGATCTACAGAGGTTTTATCCAATATTATCCAAATCCTAATTTATTCTCTACTAAACATGTCCAACCATGTGAAGGTGGAAGCTCTTATGACCCCTCCCCCACTCTACTAGAAAATAGTTAAAAGAAACACATTAAGATTCATGCATAGACACTAGAAAAACAACAAATAAATAAAGAAACATATGTGGTTTTGTGCATAAAGGAACATACAAAAATCATTCATTAACAGATAACATTAATTCATTCATTCATTATAGACACAAAATACTTCATCTCAATGAATCTTATCATCAAAAATATGTTTTCATAATATGGTACATGATGCTTCTAATTATATAACTAGTACAATCATTTCTTTTTTGTTTTCTTTATTTTTGAAATGAATTCAGAAAGGATGTCATCAGTTGCTTCTTCCCCTTCTGTTGTTCTGGTCTCTGCATATCTTATTGATGACCTGGTTGTGTACTCATTACGTCGAGGTTGTTGCAAGTGGGGGAACAAATCATCGGCTACAATAAGAAAGAAATGTTAAATTGATATTTTTTGTTATTATTATTACAAGTATTTCATTAATAAAAAGAGAATTAGAGTGTTGTTTACCTACTTGAGTAGTTGAGGCAAGCAAAGTATCTTTGGATGCATCCATATGTTCCTCTTATTGTTTAGCCTCATACTCTACATGCTCTAGAGTTGAAACGAGAAAGGTTGTAATAATTACACCATTTGCAATTAAATATTTTTAATTGTAATCCATACTAAATTTTTATAGCACATGAAATACCTCTAGTATCGAGTTGCACACCACCTTCATTGGGTGGCACTCCAGCCTCACTATGTTGTGTTCCACAAGTGGTGACACTTGTTTCTTTGTTGGTTTCCTGCTTAAAAAAAACAAACACATTCCTTTATGGCCAAAAATAACAATCAATAGATTGCACAAGTAATAAATTATAAATAATCTTCGTTGATTTTATTTACCTATGTGTTGGTTTGAGTGTTGGAAGGTTGTGTTTCCCCCAATATTTCAACCACGTGTTGACATCCATGCTTGAAAGAAAGCTTGAGGTCTTCCTATGTTGGAGCTTGTTTGAACTCCAAGCCCTACAAATTTTCATAAGAGCATGAATTTTTCTTGTTCTATGAAATTAAATTAAAATTGTTAACAATATATTATTTGGAAGCAAATGATTTTTTTATACTTACAATTTGTATAACCAGTTTCAAGTAACCCCTTGGGCCAAGTTTGTGTTTCCCATGATTTTCTATTCTGGCCTTAGTGGATTTGGATGTGTCTAGGAGTCTATATTGTAAAGTTTCAAATATGTAATTAGATGTCACAATGATGATAAAACATCATAATTAAATTATTATAAGTGTCACATACCTTCTTGAGCCTAGTGGTGTCTTTCCTTCTTTTCAGAGCATCTTCTCCTTTGCATAATCCTAGTCCTTCCACTCCCTCTCATAAATCATTGGAGGACACTCATTATTAGGGTTTTTTTGTAAATGAATCCTATATTGGTCTCACAAATATTTTAAATATGTGTCTTCTTTTGAGGAGACTCCATATTTGTTGAAGGAAACCTCATCGAACATGCCAATCAACTTGTTGATAAGTTCATCTTTTAACTTGAAACTTTGGGAATTCCACCTTGTGTGTATGGTGGTCCCAAGGATATCCAAGTTCGGGTCATTCATGCATTTATAAAATGTATCATTTCTTGCAAAACAATATTATCATTAGTTTAAAATAGTCACAAATTATACATAAATTTCAATTAGATTGTACACAATAATTAAAGCACATATTAAATACATGGAATCTTTTATATTTTCATAGGGATGAGCTCATTGTTTACCAAAAAGGTAACAAATAGTGTTCCCATGCTAGGTACATGGGAATATCTAAGAAATCATGCTTAAAAATGTTCAATGCCATGTTCTACATCCACAACATTCCATGCACATTCTGGCATGTGTTGGTCAGGGTTAGGTGTAATACTGACATCGAACCTAGGGGGTGTACTAGTCTAAGTGATTGGCATAATAAAGAAAAAACATCAAAAACCTCAACACCAACAGTTTTTGTAGGTCACAGGTTGTTGCGGGCCATTCGCAGGGGCAATGGAAGCACTGGCAGTAGGCTCGTGAACTTTAGAAGCATACCACTCCTGGACATGCCCTCCATAACGAATATGAAATTGGGAAAGTGGGCATGGTAACTATATGTTCTGTGCTCTAGAAATTTCCATTTCTCTTCATGTTGGTTGGATTCCATTACCATAGTGTACTTATGAGCATTATCTGTCCCTCCATTGAAGCAAAGCACTAAAGATACATTTACAGGCAATTTCAAATTTGTATGCCAAAATTTGGCCATGTTCAAACTTGTTTGAACTCCTTCATAGGTAAGCAGGTGTTTTCTATGTTCCTCTTTCTCGAGGGCAATGACATCGTTGTTTTCTTTGATGAGATGGATCTTTGTGGCCCTTTCTACGCATGAATTATACGTTTTATCTTCATTGGGCTCCCAAAATATGATCAGACTGTATCCATCCATTTAGAAAAATTAGAAGGAACAAAAAAGAAAACCATCCGACAAATTTGTAAAGTTGAATACGTCTATAAGATCGAGTCCATAGAGAGGAGTATCAAATATCAATGTGAACAGCAAAGTAAGTTTATATTATATATGTGATGGATTAAAGGGTAAGTCTCTACAACTAATACCAGATTAAAAAAGATGGTTGATATACGTCGGCATCATTTTCCAATTTTTAATTAATATGAATAAATGGGTGGTTGATATAAGGCGGCATGATTTTCCAATTTTTTAACTAATAATGAAAGGGAGACATTAGTGGGTTTGTGAATATTTATTTTCATTTATTTTTTTTACGACTAAAATATTTATCTTGGCCCATATGTTCAACTTTCCTACATAAAGTATCGCCATGGTCACCCCTCATCGAATTTGAATATGGGTGAATGGGGACTAAATCCATGCCTTACCACATGTGGATTTATGAATTAAAATTTTTAAATAATTATTATTGAAATTTTTATGATATTTTAATATGGTTGATCATATTTTAGTGTGTTTTATCATGGTTGATTATGGTTAAACATGTTTGATTATGCTTGACCATGGTTGATTATGCTTTACTATGATTGACTCGAGACAACCATGGTCTATTATGGCAGAATTTGGTTGATCATGGTTGACTATTATTGACTACAATTAATCATAGTTGACTATAATTGACAATGGTTGATGATGGATGATTATACTTGACATTTCGTTGATGGTAGTTGGCCATGGATGAACATGGTTAACCATGGTTGAATATAGATGACCGTGACTAATTTTGATTGAATATGGTTGACTATGGTTGCAAATGCTTTCAACCATGTTTGACCAAGGGTGGAAATGTTTAACCATGGTTGACTTTGGTTGACCTTAATTGACAATGTTTGATCATGTTTAACTATGGTTAATAATGTTTGATTATGGTTGACCATGTTTGACTATGGTTGACATTAGATAATGGTTGATTATGGATTTGCCATGTTTGACCATGGTTAACCATGTTTGACTATGGTTGTTTATGGATTTTCCATGTTTGACCATGCTTAATCAAGTTTGACTATGGTTAACCATGTTTGACTGTGGTTGACCATAGTGGGCCAAGGTTGACTATGGTTAACCATGCCTAGTTATGGTTCACCATGGTTAACTTTAACTGACCATGTCTAACTCTGGTAGACGTTAGCTGGATATATTTGATTATGGTTGATTATGGTGGAATGTGTTTGAGTATGGTTCACTTTAGTTGACTATGCTTCACTTTAGTTGATTGTGGTTAACTTCGGTTCACAATGGTTGAACATGTTTGACTATGTTTGACTATGGTTGACCATGGTTGACTATAATTGGTCATGGTTCACTATGGTTGACTTTGGTTTACTATTGTTTATCACAGTAGACTATGTTTGTCCATAGTAGACCATGGTTGACTTTGGTAAAAAAAGATTGAATTTGGTATAAGATTGAATTTGGTAGTCCATGGTTGGGCATAATTAACAATGGCTAACCATGTTGACTATTGTTGACCATGGCTACCCATGTTTGGCTATGGTCATTTTCCAATAATTATATTCATCTTAGTCGACTTAAATGTCTAATTACTACATTCATCAACGATTGTGTCAAATTGCAACATCCATCTAGGGTTATGTTGCATTGTGTCAATTGTAAAGGGTTATGTTCATTTGCAACATTCCCCAATTCCTATGTTTCACTTTGACATTTAGATTCATTAACTTATGTTGAATTGACTATGGTTGACCATGTTGATTATGGTTAGCCATGGTTATTTTTGTTTGACATTGTTCATTATGTTTAACCATGGTTTACTATGGTAATGTTGCAGTGTGATACTCATACTAGTTGATTTATGATGAATTGGTGTGTTTTTAAATGGTTGTGTCACATTGCAATGTATATAAAGTGTTTTTTCGCATTGTGACGTTCCTCAAGGGTTATGTTGGATTATGATGTTCCCCAATGATTATCTCACATTCCAACATACATCTTTGTTGACTTATGTCAAATTGCAACATCCATTAATGGTTATGACTCATTGCAATGTTCATCAATGGTTTTCTCACCTTGCAACATTCCTTAATGGTTATGTTTTAATGTGATGTTCTTGAATGGTTATGATGCATTGCCACATTCATATTAGCCGACTTATATGGAATTTTTATGTTCCTTAATTGTTATATCACATTATGAAATTCATAAAGAGTTACATCACATTTATGATGTTCCTTAATGGTTGTCATATTGAGATCTTCATGTTGGTGAACCTATGTCATATTGCATTGTTTTAGAAGGGTTTTTTTGCATTATGACATGCATGAATGGATATGTTAGTTTAGCTTATTATGGTTTACCATAGTCGACTATGTTTGTCTATGGTAGAACATGGTTGACTTCGGTCGAGTAACATTTACTTTGGTAGACCATGCAGGTTGGGCATGGTTGACTGTGGCTAACCATGTTGACTATTGTTGATGATGGGTACCCATGGTTGACTTTGGCCAAGTAACACTAACCTTGGTAGACCATGGTTGGGCATGTTTGACTATGACTAACTAGGATGACTTTGTTTATGATAACTACCCATCTTTGAAGATGGTTATGTCACAATAGTTATGTTCATCTTAGTTGATTTTTGTCGAACTACTACATTCCTCAATGGTTTTGTCACATTGCATCATCTATTGAGGGTTATGTGACATTGTGACAATCATTAAGGGTTATGTTTGATTGCATTGTTCCCCAATTCCTATGTCACATACATTTAGATTCACTGACTTATGGTTAGTCATGTTTGACTATGGTTAGCCATGTTTGACTATGGTTGACAATGTTGATTATGTTAAATCCTGATTTACTATGGTAATGTCACAATGCAGTGTTCATCTTGGTTGAATTATGCTCTATTATTGTGTTCCTCCATGGTTGTGTCACATTTTGATGTCCATCAAGGAGTATGGCGTATTACATCATTATTGAATTTCTACATTACTCAATGGTTTTGATTCCTTATCACATTAATCAAGGTTTGTGTCCCATTTTTTATGTTCCTTAATGGTTATGTCACACTGCAATGTTCATATTGGTGGAATAATGTCGAATTGCAGTGTTTATGAAGGGTTTTGTTTGATTTCAATGTTCATGAACATATATGTATGATTGCAATGTTCATCTCATAATTGTTATGTTGCAATGCAAGGGATTTGTTAAATTGTGACGTTCCTAAATGTTTTTTTCATATTGCGATGTTGATCATGGTTGGGTTATGTTAATCACAGTTAGATTTAGTTGACCAAGGTTCAGTATGGTTGACTTGATTACTATTGACCAAGGTCTACTAGGTTTGACTATTACTAGAGCATGGTTCCACATGGCTTACTATAGATAACTATGTTGACATATATGAAAATCATTAATTGGATTATATGTAATCATTGTGACATATTTAAAATTGGAAATCGCTATAGTTTAAATTGAAAATCGTTATAGTTAAATTTGTGATAGATTGAAAATTGTTATAATCACACAATGATTGCGGCATATTTGAAAATCGTTGTAATTAAGATAGCTATCTTATCTTAACTTATACTTAATGAAGTTTTATGAAAATCATTATAGTTGGATTCGAGATCTCATCTTACCTTATACTTAATGAAAACTGATGGTTAACCAATATTATACAATGATTTTCTAATATGTATAATAAAATTATAAGATTAAATATTTTATGTTTATATAAAAATATTGTAATTTAAAGAAAAAATAATAAAAGTATATGAAAATTTAAATCAATAAATAATTTATTTTTTTAAAATTTATAATATATTTTTTTTATAATTAATATTTTTAATTGAAAAAATAAAATAATTGAATTCAAATGGATGATACTCAATTTCTATAACTTATCTTACCTATATTGCCGTATTTTATTTTCAAATAAATATTATAAGATGATCATCATTTAAAATAAAAACGTTATATTGTTATTTAATATTTCATTTCAAATAAAAATATTATTCAAATTTTAAATTGAATGTATTTCTAAGAATATTAATATAAAACTAAAATATTGTATTTATATTGAAATGATAGTGTAAAATGGAATAAACTTGAGCATATTCAACTTTATATACATCTCAACCTCAATTTGTTTCACAAATAAGGAGGTCTCATACACCAATTTGATGTGGCTTAGCCCTGATCTTAAAAATATATTATTATTATTATTATTATTATTATTAAGGGTATCATTTTGATTGTATTAATTAATTTGAAGTATTTATTAGTTTGTTTTTCTTTTTTAATGTAAAATGATTATTGAATTGGTTTATATTGTGTAATTATTCATTGATGACAAATAATTTCTTTTATACTGTGTTAGTTAGTGTTAATTTATGTTAAATATTATATATTTAGTAATAAAATAATACTTGTTGTATAAATTTACATATATATCATTTACTTAATTTTAATTTTTTCATATAAATATTCAAAGTATAAAAAATATATAACACATTAATTTTAAATAATTAGATTATCTAAAATTCTAAAAATACATTAAAAGAAATGATACATTTAACCTGAATTTGTTTACACATGGTGATGTTGTTACTTATTAAAGTTTTTAAATTGTATCAATATAAGTTAAACTAACAACCTTACATGTTATAAAAATTTCATATATATAATAAGTTTTAAAGTTTTAAATTTTCAAAGAATTAAATTTTATTTTAATCTTCTCATTTCAAATTAACAATTATATGGAAGGCCAAGGATCATAGATCTCCTATTGTGACATGGAAACTCAACATTAATTTTAATTTTTGGGCACAAATCCCGATGTACATGGGATGTAGTAGAGTAGCCTGCATATACGCATGTTGTATAGTAGGCAAGATGCGTACATGTGGAAAACTATGTATTTTTAGCTATGAGATTTACAAATAGGGATGATAAGTTTGCATAGGGAAATGGAACAAGGCTTTATGTGAAAGATTGCATAGGGTGAGTCAAATCTTGCTATAATATATATAACAATTAGAATATCTTGATTCAAATTAAAATGATATCATTTTGCAACTCTTTGGCTCTAGGGTTTCTCTCCTCTTCCATGGCTTCAGCTAGAGGAGGGAGTGGCGCTCCCTCCTACATTCCTATTCTGATAGGATGCCGGAATGGACCTTGCAGTCCTTCCTCCACTCAATCGGATCACACCCAAGATGCCAACATTCCTTCCACATCTAAGTAAGGTAAACAATAGGACCGACATGTCAACCTGAAGAACAAAATAAAAGAAAGAAGGTAGCTCCTAACCCCAACTCCAAAACCAAATCTCTACCCAAATCATTTTAAAATATGAAATACAAAGTGAGAACGAACATAATAGGGAACTACATTCAATTCATGCAGGAGCATGCCTTCATAGGAATGTTCATGGGCATCTCACCAATAGAGGAATCCTTCATTTGGTGGATAAAAACAACCTAAAAACCCAAAGGCTAGATTGACCTCAAGCTGGGCTCTAAGGGAAATTATTCACCGCCATTTTCTCTAACTTGGAGGATCACAATAGGGTTTTTGAGAACAACCCTTACTTTTCAATTTGGTAGGACTAAATTTCAGGCTGCGAATGAAGAGTTTCTTCCTTCATAAGGAACATTTCATTGTTGCTCCAATATGGATGCAACTATACTCTTTACCACATGATTTCTAGGATAATGAAATTCTTGAAGGAATTTGAAATACTTTTGGAAACTTTGTCGAAACATCGAAGATGAAAAAAACAGGTCACTACACAACATATGTTTGAATCTATGTGTACATAAATCTCACTAAATCCCTCCTAGAATCAATTAGTATTTACTATCAAGACAATGAATGGATCCAAACCTTTGACTGTGATCATGCCCATTTTCTCTGTAGATAGTGTCATGAGCATCACTACCTTTTCAGATATTTCTTGTTGAATTCTGAAGTGATCCCCCCCCCCCTTCCCCATCTGCTTGAGATGTTGAGGGTTTTGAAAAAGTTTCATCCACGTAAAAATATAGAAGAAACCTCAACCCATCACCACATAATAGGGGATTCAAATCCCACAACTCATTGGAAACTCCCCTCCAAGACATAGAAGGAAAGAAATGTCATAGAGAATAGGGAATTCCACAAAACAAGAAATCCATAGAGGAATATCCAACAGAGGAAAAAGTTAAAAGATGTAAAAACCATGGGCTAGAGAACTACTACCAACCAATACGGTGAGGAAGATATGTAAGAGGAAACATTAGAACAACCATACTTTGATGGTGGAAAGGACATGGACCTTGGGGACCTTGATCTAAAATCCATTTCTGCAGCATGCAAGAAACAATACCCGAATGCAATCCCTAAAAAATAAGGTTCATCTTCTGAAGGATTTCTTGTTTCATAATCAAATTCTCTATGGCCCAATAGAAAAATGTATGACCTCTTCTGCTTCTCTTGTCATTATACCCACTTCCTCATCCCCTCCAAAAAATCCCAAAGAGAAAAAAAAGAGGTCGATGTACTAATAAGCAACTTCTCAATGATATGGGATAGTTCTTAGTGAACTCAGGTTGCATAGCCCTGATAATAAACAAGTGTTTACCCAACCCCCCACATTCCCCATGAAAGTAATATCTTCAAATATTAGAGGCCTCAATGGTAAAACCAAGCACATGATTCTCAAATGAAAAATCCTTCAAGAAAAAACCTACATTGTAATGATTCAAGAAACTAAATGCCCCCACAACGTTATTCAACCTCAAGCCTCCCATATTTGGCTAGGATCCCAAGCTATAAACTTATATGAACAAGGAGAAGTAGGTGGTATCATGATCCATAGGATCTTTTAATGACTATGGTTGAGTTTTAAATTGCATGTGTTAATTAACCCTTTTAAGAAGCTTAATGAAAGAATGAGGAAAGAAGAGAAATTATGACAGCCATATACATATATGCAGATCTGAAATGAAGTAATAAACAACAAACCATAACACAATAATTGATAACAGAGTTCGACACAACGTTGCCTACGTCTCTGGGCCTTTGTCTCTGTGAGGGAGGCTTCTTTATTTCTGTTCAAAAGCTCAAAATTACATCGCAACAGTGCCAATTGGATACAAGACTGATCTGGTCATGTTCTTCCAGATCTCTAGAACCCTGCAAAGAAAATGGCACGCAAAATGGATGTCCGGAGCTCCCAGAAATGGCCCGCAAGCGTCTACTCCTCAATAGCTTCCCTGCATAAAAATGGCTTTGGCTTGGCTTCCCTTTAGCATAACTCTGCTCTGACTATCCTCATGGCCTCAAAAAGGCCTAGTTTTTATAGATCTGAATTTGGTTATCCATCCCCAACTTCCTCCCAAAATTTGGGCTCCAAAAATGCCCAATATCTCCCAAAAATGGGCCAAATCCTCCATTAACAGGCATAAAAATAATAAAAAATCCAAACTATTAACAAGAAACCCACTTTTGTTTAATAATAGGGCGCAGCCCCCAAACTTTCGCGCCTTTGTCATATGATGGACAGCCATGTGGTCGGGCGCTCCACTAGTTGTGCGATGCCCCCCCTGTCCCTGGCTCCTGGTCTTCGACGTGGGCATAGGATCGGGCGGTTAACAACTTACCCATGCGTGTTGTTCAGATTAAGGCCCGGGTCACATGGAACCGCCCAAGGACCATGGGTTGGTCCCTATCTACCAACTCCCGCATAGTTTTAACCCCCTCTCTCCCGGTTATATGGGGCGGTCACATCGTGTGTTAGTGTCGAGGGCTGGGGCTAAGTCCCAGCCCTTTCCCCCTCTAAATATCATTTCATTCAAATTCAAATATTTTTATTTCCATATGACTGTTAAGTCACACTAGTGGGGCGGGCGGTCAGCCCGGTCCTGCCAGTCCATAGCCTAGAGGAGAGGTCGGGGGTTCGACCCCAGTGGAGTCCATAAATTTTGCACAACCCACGAGCCAACCACAGGGTGCCACATGGCATCCCATGACTGGGCCACATGGAACCTCAACAACCAATAGAGGGATGCCACGTGTCGAATGCTGGTTCATCCATGTATCTACCACGTACCCTGCCACCTGTCATCGTACCTGCCCAGTCAGCTTGTTGACGTCATCCCTGCCACGTCAGCCCATGCCACGTGTCACCCTTATAGTGGTGACATGTGTCACCCTATGACTGGTCCAACTGTACCTGTCGTACGCACTGTCAACTGCCATGTGTCATCTCCAGGAGCTACCACATCAGCTGTACAACTGTACGGCCTGTACAGTCAGCCTAACATGTGGCACTGTACGGACTATACAGTCATCCACTTTTTTTTGCGTGTTTGGTTTTTTGGATAGAATGAAATATCGTTCGCATACTAAGCTCGTTTGACAAAGTAAATATATGACCAGAATCAGGAAGACGAGACGGATGTAATGGCGCTGGTTTCGTCGGATTCCGAGCACTTTCATTTTTGAGCCTTTTTGAGCCCTATCAGGCTTTTGGATTTGATTCTGGATCACACCTCCCCACTAAAAGACCTTTTGGTCCCCAAAAGGTTACTGACCAGTCAACAAGCTCGAGATAGGCCACCCGGCTTGTCCTCTTTCTCTTAACTCTGTCCTGTGCACCTGTCTCATCAAGATCAACTGTAACACAATCATGACAACTGACAGTATATTGTTAGCCATTTGAACCCTGTTACATCTTACTGAAGCCACTATCATCCATGTAGAAAACATTACTAATGA
>ML804976.1:170749-199610 GCA_009831015.1 Picea engelmannii | reverse complement strand
AAGGGGAAAGACTCACCCTCCTAGGTTTAATGCTTTGCTTCTGTCTCCTGTTGTGCTCACAGTTTGTGAGAATTTACTCATGTATGCATTGTTTGTCATTCTCTCGACTTAGCTCAAGAAGTAAGTGGGATTGTACTCTCAAGTTATCCACAAAAAGGTTGGCAGCGAGATCATCAACCTTCTTCCGCTTTGTAACTTTCTGATTCTGGTTTGCCAGGAAGCCGATTAATACACTCTAACCGTTCTTGTTAAAAAAAAACTATACAAGGGAATCCATTGAGCACCCACATAATATTATAGCCATTTTGTATCCAACCATATCATGGTATCACACATGACTAACTCTATGGATATTTATTGTTATATCAAGAGTATGTCTCCTAACTTGACCTAGTTATGATCCCATGACCAATCATAACACAATATGCAACTAACATTTTATCTAAATGCATTCTAGCATCAACAAAATTTATATACTCTAGGTATTTGGCCATTATATATCAATTTAAATATTGAAAAATTAACTGAGGGAATTCTTACCTCAATTGCCTTCAACATCTATGCATCAAAAGAAACTAAATGCATACCTGCATGGTTGTTATGAACCTACTTGTTGCTATCAGATCAACTGATATTTGTAAAATCTTGCAATCTTTCTCTTCCATCCTTTCAATTACCATTCCTACCACCCTCATGGGTCTTCACATAGATGGAATTCATAAGAAACAACAACAACATCCACATATTTAACCATGCTATATCATTTTTCTTGAATACATAATCCATAATTAGTCATACTTGATTGCTATAACATCGTTATTGCATGTATATAACAACAAACTATTCCAAGTCCTCAAGCATATCATATGCATATCCAAGCATCTACATACGTACAATGCACATCTATATGTACCAATGATTCACTATTATCATTCCTACTAATGCATATGAACTCTAACTTCTTGGTATGTGTCATGCAATCTAGTGCATTTATGTTTCAATTCAGTTATTTTCTTATTTATTTATTTGTAGCTGGTTGTCCTTGAATTTCTTCAGATCCTTGATGACTTGTGTGATCTCACTCTGCTCATCTACACTATTGTTCCATCATCTGAACACTTTCTAGCCAAGTTCCACTTGGCCATTCTGCAATCCAACCAATGTGTTCTATTTTTAGCAGCCTCTCCTAGGCAATCATATCCAAAATTTACCTTTATGAAACATTCCAACACCTTGGAATGAAGTAGCTTAGAACATTCCATCACTTTACTACCACAACATTCTTGAATCAAATACGGTTACTCCTATTTTTCCATTAGGTTACTTCATTAACATTTCCCTGTGAAACCATACCTTTCACATTTAATACCATTCTCATTGAAAGTCTATTTTCATTCAGTGGCAGTTTTCAAGTGAAATACCATTCATTTTTCTATCTCTAATTTCTTTGTATTGGCATCCTGCTTCCAATGTGAACTCTAATATCAGAAGTGGATTTCTTTCACTGAATAATTTTAGACAAGTAGCTAAGTCATATCTAAAAAATCCTTTCATGGAACTACTATGCTTGACACATAGAGACTATTCACACATAACCTATTAAGCTCTTTGTTTTCTTTCACATCAAACTTGCAGTTGTCTACACATCTCTACCTTCAAAGATATCGAACCTTACTTTTCCTTTCTATGCCCATTAATGGAATTATTCACATGCTATATTCATGTTCTATGTGAGGATTATTTATTTTGTTGTACCTACAATTTATTCAAACTCTGTAGCAGCTAAAAAATAATCCTTCTATTATGCTCTTCTTGAATTATTTATCAAATTTTCATTACTTTTCCTGTAGCTCTTTATTGTATCATCCAACTTATGTAAGTTCTGTCATTCTTCCATGACTCTGATATTTGGTCCTAGTCTTGAATTGATCTGATTATACCTTTAATTTTGTCAAAATCTGCAAGCAAACAATTTGTTAGAATTATACATATTATAAAAAGTTTGTCAATTAATGCTACACATACTTTTTTCTGCTCAATTTATGAATAATTCTATCACAATTATTCAAATTATAATAATTCCATATCATTCTCATTTGAATTGTATTTCCAACTAATATACTCATTGCCTGATCCAATCTCTGAGATAACATTTATGGCTTCCCGAAAAAGCCATTTTCACCTTATTTGTGTATTTTCTCCACTAGTGAAATTTTATTGAAATACCAAATTCAGACAACTGCAGAAGAAAATATGTTGGGAACTATAGAAATTTATATGAGGTGTAGATAAAAAAAATATGACAAGGAATTCATAAAATTCCTCATATTTTCAATCTGATGCTCCAGTAAAAAACTACATCAATCTGGAAATGACAACTTTGCCCTTTTTCACCTCTTTTTCCAGACTTGAAAATTTTGGCAAAATTGGTTATGCCTGAATCTGTGCACTTCTAGAAAATTTTCACTAAACCAAATTTGTTTGTATTGATGAGTAAATAAAATTTTGAGTAGATAATGTTTTTCATTTTCGTGATCTCGGGTAACTTTTCTTCCTCCAAAAATCTAAAAAATCCCAAAAATGTGGCCCAAAATAGTGGATTTTGGCCTATTTAAGCATCGCCATTCCAATATCCTTAGTATTTATTTAGTTTGTTCATAGGTTATTTTTGTTCCTCCTTTCTACATAATCTTGATCAATTTCATCTTAATCTGGACCTCTTCCAATGATCTAGACTCCCATCTTTAAAAACCACTATTTCATCCTTTTTGATAAATCCAAGAAGAAATGGACAATAACCCTCTTTGGAACTTTTGTAGAGATCATATTTGCATAAAAAACCCATAAGTTTCATCTAAATATGACTTAATCTACTCCATTTATGGCCAAAATACGAAAATGGCTCCAAACATGTTTTTTTTTACACTATGGAACAATTTTTCCTACAGTGAAATCTACACCATTGATCTTAAAATCAGAATAGATCTGGACCGTCCGTCGGAGGTTCCCATTCGAACTATAGGATCAGGCTCAAATGGGACTCTGAAAATATGGTATTGAATAATATTCCTTTTCAATACTATTAGAGTTTTTCATTCAGAGTTAAAAAAATTAGGTAAGTTTCACTGCTCCAACCCGAGGGTATTGAAGAATATTCCATTTCGATACCATCGGAACTGATCACTCAGGGTTCCAAAAATTAGGTAATTGTCGCCACTTTGACCAAAGGGTATCGAGGAATATTCCCTCTCAATACCGTTAAAACTTTTCCTTCGAAGTTCAGAAGGTTGATGAAGTTTCACTACTTCAACCAGAGGGTATCAGAGAATATTCTCTTTCGATACTTAAACACTCGAAGTTGAAAATATTATTCAATATATGTTGCTTCGACTAGAGGGTATTGAAGAATATTTTCTTCTCGATACCATCAGAACTCTTCTGAACGGGATCTTCCGAAAAATCTTTTCTGAAAGCACATCTCAACGAGATCTAACGGTTGAGAATGATCCTGACTGATCTATCAACTCTCGTTATTTTGTGATTATACCATCGACTTCTCTTCATGCTTGACTCCAAAGTCCTTCCGACACTTCCTTCCAATAGACCTGTCGGAAACACATTTCTCAAAACTCTAAGATTGAATCTTTACCGTTGATTTCCTCTGAATTCCCAAATGATCGAGAATGAATGAGGATGGTCGATTTACCTCATTTCTCAAACCCAGAAATGATTCTCATCCATCGATCTAGTAACCTTGTCAATCTTTGAAAACATTAAGATTTTAAAATTTTTAAAGAACAAATTTGGGTTGTTGATCTCAAGATCAAACACGATCTCGATCATTGAATCTTTGAAATCTTCCCCATGCTACCCTGACCATTAAAAAATATGAAATTTTCAGTCTTCGAAGTCTAATTTGGCTATACAAATCCACAGATTGAATCCATTAAATCTATCAAACAATCTAAATCATTTAAACACGAATTTTCTCACGAATTTGGGGATTTCACTCTAATTTCCCCCCCATTTTCCCAAAATTTGTACCAATTGAATCTGTAACAATGATTTTTACCTATTTTCTCCCATTCCAACCCATACAAGTCCATTTTTTCAACCATAATCTCTGATACCAATCTGTAACATACCCAACCACCCACAGGTTGGGCACGTTACCTCAAAATCTCATTTCTAAACCAATTTTGAACTCTGATAATAATTAATTCGAAAAATAAGCATGAAATACTCACATGCATTAATCAAGATCCATGCTACAACATGAAAGAAATAAACAACATGTCATGCACAACAAATAACTAGTAGACATGAACACAAACATGCATCTTAGAGATAATTAAATACACAACGAAAAATACATTGTACATAAAACTTAGAGAGCACTTATCTTTGCAAGTAAACATTCACCTACTGGATGGAAACCAAGGACGTTCCTCCCAACCATAGACATTGTTGTTCATTTACTCTCAATAGCAGGTCACACCTGAGCCAAGACTATGAATTCATAAGGACGGGTCCTAGGCCAAATCTAAGACACACAACAGTTGGCTAACTAGCTCTCAGGTTTCCCAACCACACAACAAATCCAAATTTCCATCTCTTTTTCCCCCTTAGCCTGCACAACCCAAAGAAATGAACACCTTTCTCTGCCATGCAGTCCCTCAGGATGTTCCATTTATCTCCAGGGCTCCAGTGCTACTGGTAAGGAAATATCCCTGCTGGAAACTCCAAGGATTCTCAGTTGTGGATAGTTATTTCCGAACTTCCATCAATCTCATGCACACAAGCATCCATTCCCTCATGGAATGATCAGTAATATAATACAACCATCTAGCAATGACTTTCCTCCTCCAGTCATTCATTTCCATGCCCCCCCCCCTCCCCCCAAGAGCACACGAATTCAACAATAGTGAAATGAGGAATTCTAAAATGAAATGATTAACCAAGAGAAAACCCCAAACAACCCATGGGAAGGGTTTATATATTTACATGAAATCAAGAACCACATGGCCTTCCTCACAAGAAGCTCATATAACCCCTTTTCTCCATAAAATCCATTATGGGTAAATAAAATATAATAAAAAAACTTATCCCCTTAAGCCCCCTCTCTCGTGGAATCATATCCCCCTATCTCTTTTTTCCTTGTCTGTCATGCAACCATTGATGTATTTTTTTATTAATGTATATAGATGTATTACATTTCCTAGGCACTCTAGCGCCTTTTCAACTTTACCGACTCACCATCCTAAGTCACAAATACATAATACATTATAGTTCATAAGGGTTAAAACCAGGGTGTTACAAGATACCACTAGGGAGACCATATGAAAAAGGATTTTAGCATACTATAGAGTTATAGGAGGGATCCAAACTAGTAATAACCATTCCTTACATGAAACCGAATAAATTTAAATATGAAATAGAGAAAGTCATTAAGGAGTTACTAGAGATGGGGCATATCAGAGTTAGTTCCAGTCCCTTCGCTTCTTCAGTTTTCTTGGTCAAGAAGAAGGAAAAAACCATGAGGATGTGCATCAACTACAAGGCTTTGAATAAGAATATGATCAAGAACAAGTACCCTAATCCTACGATCGATGATATTTTGGATGAGTTACATGGAGAAGTGTATTTTTTGAAGATTGGTCTTCGATCCAGTTATCATCAGATCAAGGTCTGGGAGAAAGATGTCCATAAGACTACTTTCAAGTGCCACTATGGGCATCATGAGTTCATGTTCATGCCATTTGGATTGACCATCGCACCAGCTACATTCCAATCTTGCATGAATCACATTTTCAACAAACAACTGTAGAAATTCTTATTGGTGTTCTTCGATGATATTCTTATATACAGTAAGACATGGGAGGAGCACTTGGAGCATCCAAATAATATTTTTGGAATCATAGAGGAACAATCGTTGTATGCTAAGGAGTCAAAATGTGAGTTTGGCATGACAAAGATATTATACTTGGGCCATGTGATCATTACACAAGGGGTACAAGTACAAAGGGAAAAGATCCAGGCCATATTGGATTGGCCACTACCCAAGAACCTTATCGAGTTGCGTGGAATTTTCAGGATATCCAGCTATTACTAGTGTTTTTTTAAGGGGTTCTCATAGTTGGTTGCACCACTCACAGATCTCACAAAGAAATGGGTATTTAGGTGGACAAAGGAGGCCCAAAATACATTTGACCAGAAAGGAAGCAATGAACACTTGTTCAGTTTTAGCACTTCCTTATTTCACATAGCCCTTTATGCTTGAGTGTGATGCGTCGAGTGAGGGAATAGGTGTAGTTTTGATGCATCATAGACATATGATATCATATGAGAGAGAGAAACTCATAGAGTCAGAGAGACTTTATTCCATCTATGATAAGAATATGCTTTCCATCATGCATGCCTTGGAGAAATTTAGAAAGTATTTGGTTGGAAGAAAATTTGTGGTCAAGACCAACCACAACAGTTTGAGACACTTCTTGGGGAAGAAGGACTTAAATGAGAGGAAACATAGGTGGACCAAAAAACTACAAGATTATGACTTTGTCATTGAGTATGTGAAAGGGAAGAAAAATGTGGTTGTTGATGCTCTTTCTAAGAGACATGGGATATGTTCACTTGTAGAGATTTTAGCTGACTGGAAATCTCATCTCTTAGTAGAGTATTCCAAGAATAATTTTTCTTGTGATTGGATGGATCACAACATACATGATGACATGTATAGAGTGGCGGATGAAATCATCTACTACAAGGAGTGCATATACTTAGTCCCTAATTCTACATTGAAGGAGAGGATTATGAGGAACATGCCTGATGCAACTTTGGTAGGCCATCTTGAGTACTTTAAAACTTACAGGAATATCAGGGAGAGGTTCACTTGGAAGGGCCTCAAATATGATGTATTAAGACATGTGAGGGAGTGTATGACTTGTCAATAGAACAAGTCAGAGAAGATTCATCCTGCAGAGTTATTACAACCATTATCCATTCCAGAGCAGAAGTGGAAAAGTGTGTGAATGGATTTCATTATAGGTCTACCGAACATAGAGAGAAGAGATTCCATATATATGGTGGTTTATTGGTTGACCAAGTTTTCACACTTGTTTTTCATTCCCTCAGAGTACAGGGAAACACAAGTAGCATAGTTGTTCTTCGGGGAGGTATTCAAACTCCATGGGTTGTTGAAGTACATTGTCAGTGACAAAGATAGTAGATTCCTCAGTGATTTTTGGCAGGGGTTCAAGTTGGCTGGCACAGAGTTAACTCATAGCACTAGTTATCACCCTAAGACATATGGTCATACGAATATTGTGAATAAGTGGCTCAAGGGGTATTTACATAACTATGTGTTCGGGTAGCAGAAAGCATGGATTAAGTGGTTTCATTTGGGATAACATTGCTATAATACCACTTATCATATTACCATTGGTATGACCCCATTCTGAACATTATTTTTCTATGATGCTCCTTCATTTTTTGATTTGACATTTGGGGATAGTAGGGTCCCCAAAGCTAAGGACTAGATTCAATAAAGTCAAGATATCCTCAAGAATCTCAAGAACAATTTACAGATGGCACATAATCAATGGAATATCTATGCATACAGGAACATGAATGAGCACACTTATGAGGTGGGAGACTTGGTATTTTTGAGATTACATCCCTACAGATAGTCTTCACTGAAGAAAAGTGGTGCAAAAAAGACAAAACCATGCTTTTATGGCCCCCACAGGGTGATTCATAGAGTTGGTGAGGTAGTTTATGAGATTGAGTTGTTGGAAGGAAGTAAGATCCAAAATGTGTTTCATGTTTCCTACCTCAAGAAGGCATTGGGACAATAGGTCACTTCTACGACATAGTTACCCCCATTATATGAGGAGGGGCAGTTAGTGTTGCTTCCCAAGGAGGTTTTGGAGGTCCGGGAGAGGACATTGTGTAATAGGGTGATCTAAGAGTACCTCATCATGTGGAGATATTTTCCAATGGACGGTGTCACGTGGTAAGGCGACCAGAAGGGAAAACTATGATGTCCTTTTCCAAATGATCACTCTAAGAGATTGACACAATAACCTAAGTGATTTCCATAGGATATAATCAGTGGAAGGAAAATGGATTAATTAATTGTTTGATGTCATCGAGGAGAATAAAAAACAATATTTTTAAAAGTGACATTGAGTAATTAAGTGAAAAGGTGTTTGAAGTGACTTTGAGATTATAAAGTCACTTTACTTTATTAAAAGGGTAAAAAGATCAACAAAAGGGTGAACTAGGAAACAAAATAAGAATGAGGGCACTCTCTCACATCATGCATTGTTATTTTCTAAAAATGAATTGGAGAGAGCTCTTGTAGCTTTGGCTTTTAGGACGAAAAACCCTAGAGAAGAAGATTGGGTTCGATGATGAAACTATCTACCCTAGTTGATCATGAAGAGAAGATCACTCATATTTTTTCATTGTGCTTCATTGTGGCGGAGACTTCATCATTTGACAACATTTTTTTCCTTTGTAGAGGTCGATTTGGCTTGAGGAGGGTGATTTGAGTGGTGGTTGCATTTATTATTGAAAGGGTCAAGTTATTTTGTTGTTTAGGGTTGATTCTCAAGTATTGTGGTCGAGAGAAATATTGCTGGCCAAGTTTACTTGCAGTGGGGTCGAGTTATTTCTTGGGGGTGACTTCATCTTCTTTGGAGGGCCAAACTTCATCTATTGGGGCTGCGTTGGGCTATGAGGGGGTTTATTCTCATTGTTTGGTGGTTGTGGGCCCTGTAAAGGTTGTTCCTTGCCTGCGAGCAGCTTGGGAGAGGATGCTTTAGTGCTTCAACAACCTACAACACTTTATTTCCATTGATATCTCAAATATGTACCACTCATGTAATGAGGTTAGCCATTTAGTAAAAATATATTTTGTGGTGTGCAATTGTGTTTGGTAAACTTTCCTTAAGATCTCTTGTTGTTATAAAGTGTTGGAATTATTCTGTCTTCATTTGGCATCTATAATTTCATGTTTCCATCAAAGAGAACATCAAACTCAAACCAACAAAATACCCAAACATATATCAACATCATTCAAGGGTTACAATGGACTGGGATATGTCACAAAGTGTTTGATTAAAGTCTCATACAATAATAAACCTTTAGCAACAAAAAAAGGGAGATATAGTGGGGTTTTGGAGGTGGTAGGAAAACTATTTCACAAAACAATTGAAATAGGAAACACTAAATATTACAATAGTCCACAACAAGGTGACAAAAATTGGAAAAAAAAATAGTAAGAGATATTACACATCATTATATAACAATTAATGAGAAGGTGTTGAATATGGTAAGAATGTAAATATTAGGGCATCTTTTTTTCATATTAACATAGCTAACATGTTAACATTTTATCATAATTACAAATACTTTAGATTGGATAAATAACAAGATAATCCTTAAATATATCAATTTTTTTTCTCATTACTTCTCCATATTTATTTGATGTTTCATATGGACTCATTGTAATTCAATGATATTTCAATAATAGATTAATTTTCAATATAGTCATGCCCTTGATCTTGATTCTAAATAGAAATTTATTTCCATGCATACATGTATTTATGTTTGTTGGATAATATTGATATTGGAATGTTCCTCACTACATTTATGTTTCTTTAAAAATATAAATATTTTTCTTAATTTCCACTTCCCGAGATTCCAAGCAACATTTAATAATGTAGTAAACTCAAAATCAACAAAAGATTTATTCATTTCTTTGAATTTTCCTATGTGCTATATCATCCTCTTTATTATACATGCACTAGAATTTAGATAGAAGTTGAAGTTACCAAACACAATAACATCCTAAGTGAATTTAAAATAAATCTTCATTGATTTATTACACACTCCAACTGTATGCGAACAATATAATCAATGTTATGTAAATAAAAACATTGGAATACAAAAAATTTACCCTACAACCTCCATCACTTCCAAGAATTTGTAAACAATATCTTTTTGTTTTGAGGTTTTTCCAAAATGTATTAAACAATGAGACTCAATATTTGATGTCATTATAACAACTCAAATTTCATTTATCCTTCTATCTCTAACAATTTTACATTTACTTGTATTTTTTGCAATATCAATATCTTTTGATCCTCTTTAAGTTTGACAAATTTATTTTAAGCTTCTTTCAAAGTCTTTATATATATATATATATATATATATATATATATATATATATATATATATATATATATATATATATATAAATAATCGTTCTATGTTCAAGTTCAAATATTCATTTAAGGTCCTACTCACATCTAGCTTCTTTTGAGAATTCCACTTTTAATCATTCTTCTATCTTGTATTCTTTGCAAACAATATTCATGTAACATTACATGGGTTAATAAATGGAATGCTTAGGGCTTTCATGTTCTACAATTAAAATAAATCATTATTGGCACTAATGCCATATTTGACATGGGTATTTATTTTAAAATAGGACATTTTTAGAAAAGGAAAAACAATTTATGCTTAATTATAGTTGTTTTGGTATCTTCTTTTTCCATATAATTGATAGGGTTAAGTCCAATTTGATTGATTGTGTGCCTTGTGGAGGTGAACTTCTATGCATCATACAAATGATTTTATTTTTATTTTTTTTAAATGGGAGTTTAGTAATGGTGTAGAAATTTCATTATATACTAGGTAAAATTCTACTAGAGACTTAAGTTCATCTATATAGATTTGCAAAAATAAATTATATCTAATTATTTAATTGAATTATATACATACATGGATACCAATATTCCTTTCAAACAGACAAAGAGTTTTCATTCCATATAAAAAAAATCAAGCATACACAATCATAATTGTTTCTTTAAACCCAATTCACATGATGAATAACAATAATGTTGAGAGAAGGAAAAGAACTATGTGTAATGTTCTAAATCACCAAGCATATTTGCACATCTCCTTAAGACCAGACTAAGATGTATTTTTGCATATTTTCACATCATCTTAATACAAGACTAAAATGTATTTTTGAATGCTTTATAAACTACAAACAAAAGTATTAAAGTAAAAAGGAAGATACAATGTTTAATTGGAAACAATTGATACAAAAGATGAAAGAATATTCACTGTGATCCAAAATGCATATACATATTTAACAAAAATAACACATCACATAATGTTCTTTCCTTTACTTGTATAAGGAAATAAATAATAATTGAAAAGGAATATCCATAGCAATACGCAATATGATCAATTATTTATATCAAATGGAAGACCTTGTCTTTCATACGATTATAAGTGTGGAATCACAACAATTCGTTTGAAGAGAAACTCTTCCACATGATAAATACCTAACAATGAAAAAACAAAAAAACAAATAGTTAACAAAACAATTCGTTTGAAGAGAAGCTCTTCCACATGATAAATACCTAACAATGAAAAAACAAATAGTTAACAAAATATTGGATGTATAAAATTTGTTCCATGGAATGTTACAAAAGAATGAGCACAAGGCATAAGACATGTTAAAAAAACTTAGTAATCTTTATCTCTATAAATTATTAGACCACTAAAATTCATCAACAATTAATAGTTTAATTTAAAAATACTATACACACATGTAAGCTTTATAAAGCTTTATCTGACATTAAGTAGAGTTGTACATGATTTTATTGATAAAGTTTAAGGAGTATATACATATAGTATCTCTTTTTTATTTTAACGTATGACTTAAAAAAAAAAAAGTTTTTAACTGTTAAAAACCCTAAAACTGTATTACCATATAAAACTTAACAAATACGTGCCATTTTTCATTTAAAAAGAATTAAAAAAACTGTACAGTAAATAACATACATCATTTTCGGATTTGATATGCAAAAGAGAACAACGCTAGAAGCACATTGAATATTCAAATTAACTTATAAACGACATGCATTCCAGTAAAGTTAATGCAATTGTCAAAACAGATACAAAAGAAATTGCAAACGAGAAGTTTTGTGACAGTACAGACTGATATGATTCGTCAAAAAATTAAAATAAAAACAAAGTTACCTCCTGTCCTCGCCTGGATTGCAAAGAGAGCTTCAATCTTCCAATAACTAAGTATACACGCGTAATATAAGACAAGTTTTCTGAGACAAAATAAAGTACACACAACACATCTGTAAGGACTGGATTGAAAAAGACATATAATTAAATGCATATATTATTTTCATAAGTATTTCTGTAAACGATAATGGAGGAGGTGAGAAGAGCGGTCAGAGAAGATTGTGATTCCTTCACTATGTTCAGCACATGGCCCCACATAAGAGCAGAATAACCAGAGATTCTGTGTTCATATGTAGTAAATGGAAAACGAACAGCGCCAATGTCAAACGAGGCAACGTTGAATTTTCTATATTGAAAAGAGCCAAATATGGACTGTTTGAAGAAATTAAGAAATAGATAAAACATCAAGCCAGATTTCCTTTTCCTCGCCCTTCAAATGCATTGGGTTTTTTAAGGATCACTGTTGATGATTATGGAAATGAAAAGATGTGTCACAGCAAAATCAATTTGTAGGGTCTCCTCGAAATCATGCATGTTGCTTAAAGTGCGTTATTTTTTTCTCTTTTTCCACATATAGTTTTGCATGCTTCAGTGCCTTAAATCAAATGCACGGACGTCTCAGTTTTTGTGTTTTCTGACTTGACACAGGGAGTCAAGATTGGGCCCGATCCCCACCTAACAAATGCTATTGAAACAATAAAATCAGGAAGAATGTAGCAAAAAGGAAATGAATGAATGCCTGTTTTGTGGGTTGATGAAAGGAATCAAGTTTGCATGTTTTATGGGTTGACAAAGGGAGTGAATCGAGCCCCACCTGGTAAATGCGACGGAAATAAGATTGATGAATGGAGTCAAGACACTGAATCGAGACCCACCTGGTAAATGACTGAGTCAAGTCAGTGAATCGAGACCCACCTGGTAAATGCGACTGAAATAATGAAATAATAAAAACATGTAAAATGTTGTCGCAACCAGGCAATGAATGAATGCATGCCTACCATTACACCCAACTACCCTTCTCCAATTGTGCAGCTGTAATAACCAATTGACCCAAAACCCTAATTATATCAATTGTGCAGCTGTAACAGGCAATTGAACCAATTGTGCAGCTGTAACAGGACATTGAACCAAAACCCTAATTATATCATCATACAATCTATTGACCATTGAGTACAATGAATGATATAAAAGTGTGAAAGCCCATGGTTTTGCTAAAACTGCATT
Organism: Picea engelmannii; assembly: GCA_009831015.1. Classification (NCBI taxonomy): domain Eukaryota; kingdom Viridiplantae; phylum Streptophyta; class Pinopsida; order Pinales; family Pinaceae; genus Picea; species Picea engelmannii. The sequence goes on along the minus strand of ML804976.1, from coordinate 186,326 downwards.
ACCTAACCTAAATTTGTAACACTTTTTGGCTAACATTTTCTGATTTGACATATTTTTTCCATAGAATACAGATACCAATTCAGGATCGATGATATAACTTTGATTGCATGGAAGCAGTCATGTAATATTCTTGGTAATACCAAATATCATATGAATATAATGAGTAATTTTTTTTTTGGAAAAAAAAGATACGAATTTAGATTTGTATTCAAATACAAATATGAATTTATATTTCTATAGAATACAGATATGAATTTATATCTTTTTTTTCCACAAGAAAATTACTCATTATATTCATATAATATTTGATATTACCAAGAATATTACATAACTGCTTCCCTGCAATGAAAGTTATATCATCGATCCTGAAATTACATATTGGACTGTCAATAACTGTACACTGTCAGTACAGATTTGTAGCTTCTAAGTCTCTTCTATCCGACTCTGTGTGCTTTTACAAGAGTGTTAAACATGAGACTTAGGTTGGAATTCATATCCCACTCTGTGTGCTTTTACAAGAGTGTTAAACATGAGACTTAGGTTGGAATTCATATCTGTATGGGAGAAGTTAACAGTTTACATTATTGTTACATTATTTGACAATGCAAGGATTTTCTAATAAGTTATGGTCAATTTTATATCTTCTAAGTCTAAGGACAGCGGATAGTGCTTTTTGGACTGTCTCAAAGCACATATAGACTTATCTGTATTTTGGGAAGTTTCCTTTGATTCAATATTGAATAACAATGAAAGTAATTTTTCAGGGGAGAAAAAAAATATATGACAAATATGACAAGAGGTTAATATTTTCAGATTTTATATAAATGTAAAGTATGGGGATGCATTATCTTTAAAGAATCATGGAGAAATATCTAACAGATTCAAAAGAATTTTATCACTTATAATATCAAAATTAAGGGCAATACATTTTATCCTATTCTCCTCATACAAGCTAGTCTTTCCCTCATTGAGACCAGAGCTATGATTAGGTACTTAATGTACAAAAACAAGATAAACAACAAGGATGACAAGAGGCTCCCAAAGATTGCTTGAGACTCTAGCCAAAATCACCAATGGCTCAATGATGTCAAATCTTGGCTAAATCATCGAGGAATAAAAGAAAAAGTTATTATGCAGAATAGAATACATATGCTATTAAAAATATTGAATATTGTACAAGCTAAATTTTAAGATAATCTATGTATTGATAAAGAATTAGAGGATAAAAGAAAATTAAGATATTATAAGTAGGTGGTTAACCCTAAGAAGATCAAAAGTATCTCTATGTTTCAACAAACTTAAAGAAGGGAATCAATACTCTTAAAATAAGAACTAATTCTCATGAGTTGCATAATGAAATTGGGCATTAGGCAATCCCTAAAACACCATGGCAAAAAACAATTTGTCACCTTAGTGACACCAAGAGGGTTGAAGCTACTTATACCCAAATTAGATATACCTTCCTAACATTGTAAGTCTTCAAAACTTTAAAAACACTTCNTATATATATATATATATATATATATATATATATATATATATATAGTTGTTTATCATTACAAGAAGGAGAAAAGTATAAAAACAAATATAAATAATAAATTTTGCAACATATAATAACAATAATAATTATAATTTAATTTTAAAATCCCATTTTAGTGATTAATCATTAAAAAAATTAAAAATAAATGTAAATAATAAATTGTAAATTAAATAACTTAACTTTCACTATAAATATTTAATAAAATAATTTAAACCAACTTTTTTATTAAAAAACTATTTTAATTAAAAGTTTATATAATAAGCATAAATAGTTTCTTTTATACTATCATAGTTTTGATTCTCCAATAACTTACCTTACATAAAACAGATCATTGCATTCATCTTAGTTTTGATTCTCCAATAGCTTACGTTGCATAAAAGAGATGATTGTAGTCATCGTAAGTTTGCATTCAAACTTGAATTTGTCGATAATGAGTGTCCCATTTATAATCCTCTACTTTTCCCTAGACTACATGATACCATGATCAAGAATGTCTTCATAGCATTGCATACATTTAAACTTTAAAGTTCACAATCATAGAAGTTATTATATTCTACAAAGTAGAATAAACCCATTGGACATTAAACAATAAAATCCACATCATATAAATTGGTATATACGAGAGAGACATTAAAATATGTAAAAGAAACTATTTTTAGGATAGAATCAATGATCAGTGGATGATTATTCACATAGAATAAAATGAAGAATAAAACCAAGAGGAGAGGCATGGTAGAGAATGGAGGATAAATAGGGAATGGAGGATAAAGAGGGGGATATAACGTTAGGGTGGAATGGGTTGGTGATTTAGAATTGTATTACTTTCCAGTATGGATATAATATTTTTTTAATATTATGTATTTAATTTTTTTTATATAATTCATGTTTTTAATTTTCAATTTTTGTAACGTAAGAATACGAGTTATTATTATAGTTTTTTTTTTTAAGTGATAGTGAAAATGGACATTAAAATTATTCATTTAACATGTTTAGAAGATAAAATTACATCCATTACAATATATTGGTTTTGTATTATATCAAAGGAAATCTTTTTTGATATTTACATGCCAGAAATATTATCTTGCTTCATCAAAGATCATGGGAAAAATCACATGCCCAAATAACAAGCCATGATCAATACTCTTACAATGGAGAATATTGATATGTTGACATAGGATTTTAAATTAGCAAAAGATGGGAGAATATTGATATGTTGGCATTGGATTTTAAATTAGCAAAATATGGATGGCTTCCTAAAAGTACTCAAACAATCACAAAAGTCACACAAAACAACATAATTGAAGGCACATAGCCATCAAATTTATTCACTTACAATATTGTCTCAAAAGAATAAATATTAATACAAGAAGATTTGTTTGGCTATTCTTGAATATGAATATAATGTTTTTTTAAATATTTTAAGTTATCTATATAAATTTTACATTCTTTTCTATCTAAATGAATGAATTTTCCATTATAATTGAATTTTATGAATTTTGAGAAATTCAAAATCAATTTTTTTTTTTTACATTTATTTAATTTTTTTTTCCACAAAATTTTAGCATATTTTTCAATGATCATTTGAAAGTTACATATTTTTTCAAAGAAAAATGGACATGTACTCTTCACATTTTTCATGTGAATTTTAGGGAATTTAGGGAATATTCCTCTAGATTTTCTAGAAAAAAATATGTTTTGATGTGTTTTTTTGAGGAATTTAGGAAATATTTCCTTAGATCCCCTAAGCTTGTTGTTTTACTTGTAATTCTATCAATATATTTTTCAAGAGTGTTTATGAGTACCTTTTTATGATAGATTATGGGTATTCTTTTGTAATAATTTTGAATATCGGCTCTCACCTACACACACACACACACACACCCACACTCTTGATGATGTACCTTATCCTATGGTGAATTTAAATTCATGATGATTGTGATGCTTCATGTCATATATGTGTATGAGTGTTTTTGGAAAAGGCTAACCTATTGCAAGTCGAGACAATGATAAAGAGGTTCAGGATCACACCCAAGGCATAGGGGGTTTTTTAGGATATTTAGACACTTAGGATTTAGTTAAGATCTACTTGGTATAATGTGTCATTAGGTGAAAGTGTGTTTCTTAGTGTGTTTCTTTAGTATCCATTAATATGCATTTGTAGTTAGGAAATCTGACGGTCATGATATGTTCCCGACATAGAGTGATCCGACAGTTCATATTATCCTCGATCTTAATGATTACACTGATATGTGGCTTAGCACCCGATTGGTCCATGATCTCTCTTTAAAGAGCATGGAGGGTCATTTTCCGATGATCGATTGTGAGAAAATCTCTTGTAAAATCTCTTTGTAATATTTTTCTTTTGCATTAATAAATTGCTCCAAGTGGCCACGTTGGCTGGGGCCATGGATGCTTCCTCGTAGGGGTTTTACCACGTCAAAACATAGGCATGTTGATATTTGATCTAGTTGTATGAGTGGTTACTAATGGTGTGCGTCCTATGTTGAAATACCTATTTTGTCGAACATGGTATCAAAGCTTGTTTAAAGACCTGCTCCTATTGTAGATTGAAATCGTGAAGCCGAGTTTCCTCATCTCCGGTTTCTTCAACTTCCGTACATTTATAGGCTAATATGACTGTTCCATTATGTCTGGAGTGCTCGTTCCAGACAGTAATTCTTTTTGTTTCACTCGAAAAGGTTTATGTTTTCCCAAGATATGACCATTTAAATCAAATCCGGAGGCATAATGCCTGAATATGTCATTTTAAAATTTTTGTAGAGTATTATTTCAGTTTTATTTCCATTTTTTATTTTTTTTGTTTCTAGGTTGCTACACTTTTGGATCTGCATATTCTCTTTTCCCTGTGCCTTGTGTGATCTCGAAAAATCAGAAACAGATCGGAAAATGTGCATTTTTCAGCTAAGTTAACCGAGATCTAACCCTTGTTGTCATCGAGAAGCAAAAAAAAATTCTTGCGTGAAAATAATGTTTTTTGAGCACGTTCTCCAAGACCATCTTCAACAACAACAACAAAGATAACAACAAAACCCCCAATCCTCCTAAAACAATACAATTTGTTTTACTAGCTCACTTGGTTAAAAGTTGTCTTATTAAGTAAGAAGTCTTGAGTTCAAGTCTCTCTTTTGTTACTTTTTTTAAAAAGTTCATGCATCCATTGTAAGACACGTATTTCACTTCAAGTATAAAAGTGAATCACTATAAGTAGCTTTAATATTTTATTTTAAAGTTATTTATTTTGGATGCAACTTTCTTTTATAAAGTAACTTCATTGTAAAAGTGATCCCCACTTATTTTTATAAAAGTGAGTCACTTTTTAAAACAAATTATTTGTAAAAGTGAAGTTATTTGGAGGGGTATCACCATGTGGACCAACTTCTACTTTCCACATGGCTCTTTGGTTACCGTTTATGTTTCTTTTAAAAGGGCATAACTTTCACATCCGAAGTCCATTTTCAATGTCATTTTTTTAAGCTGCCTAATTTTTCGAGATCTTTCCATCCAGATCATCAGTTTCATTTTTTAAATCTATATTATTTGCATATTTAATATGGCTTCTTCCAGTGATCTTTTTCTTACCAGCACCAACTACTTCCAATGGAAATCCTATATGGAGGATTTATAAAGAAGTAAAGGTTCAATGTACCTTGGACCTTGGTACGAATCTAGTGGTTGAGTGACCTTCATGCCATCATAATCAAAATTTGTAGTTTCCTTTTTAAGATCAATGAAAACATAGTTTTCTTAGGCCCAATCAATTCCTAACAAAGCTATATAAAGATCCTTCTCCCCCATTATCTTAATCACCTCAAAATCAACTATTGTTTTTAAACCTACCAAGTCTACTTCAATGTTTTGCAACCTTCCCACAAGATAAATACAATATTGATTCACCATCTGCAATTTAATATAGGAATAGACGAGCTTGGGCTTTCCCATTTCTTCCCAATTATTCTTTGGCAATGTGTTGACGTCAACGCCCAAATATAACATAACATCCTTGATTTTGAAGTCATCAATGTGGGTATTCAACCTGATTGAGTTCTCCTTTTCCTTCTCTAAACTCTACTTGCATTCTTTTTCAGAAGGTTAGTGGCAATAAATTCCTCTAGTTTTCCTTCATCTCCCAAGGCCACATTGATTGTGTTCCACAACTTACTACTTCTCAGTAAGTTGTTCATCATCCAAAGTATCCAAAAATAGCTGAAGCCACAAATCAACATCCTTTTTTTCCTTACCTGAAGATTCCCTTTGAGAAAATGGTTCTCTAATGACCCTCGACTGATGAGAGCTTAGTTTAGAACTTGTTTATGCAACTAAATGTGTTGGGGGACTAGGCATATGCCTAAACATTTCTACTACACTCTTAAAGAATTATTTCTTCCTTACAGGATCGTACTTGGTATTTTCTGGTGCAACCCTCTGAATCTTTATGTGATGTGGACTTTCTACATCCGCACCAGTCTTTGCTCCCCCTCTTGTGATGATATTAATATTAGGCCCACCTCTTTCGGAAATGGATCTGGGTTAAAAAATTATCATATTGGATCCTCTCTATCTAGCATGATCTTCCCATTTAGTAATCAGATTCAGACAATATTTAGTAGCATGAGTGTTATTATTGCAATGTGCACACCATGGTCTTCTTGGCAGTGGAAAATATCTCACCAAGTGTCCCTTCTCAAGAAAATTGTAGCAACAAACTGGTCCCCTTCCTCTGGCTCGTCCTCTTTGGTATCCTCCTCCACCTCCACCACCCCTTCTAGGTCCTTGAGGTCCTTCATTGATTCTAAATGCAGACCGATCCAATATGTTCGCAAGTGCATATAGAGATCAACATTGATTGGTGTTGTGAGAGGGTGAACCACATTTGTTTCATGTTTATACTTTTGTAAAATTGGACAATTCCTTGGAGAATGCCCATGAATTCTACAAATCTCTCAATTCTTAGCACTCTCACCACCTTGATTGTTTGGAAAGGCGCAGTATTGAACAGGATCATGAAATGGAATTGCAGAAACAACTTACACGACTCTTCCCACAAGCATTACTGGAAGTTGAGCCATATTATAGGGCCCCATACCCCTCAACATTGTACATTCATTTGCTACATGAATTTTCATGTAACATCCTATGCACCATACTTGTGGTCGACCTACTTTAGGAAGGGTTATGTCTTGAATTTTCTCAATTAATGCAGATATTTGGACCTACAATTATGCAATAATAGCATCTTCTCGAGGCCTCATGATTCTTAAGCTCCATGGATAACCTGCAATAGCCTTAATCTTCATGGCCCGCTCCAATGCTTCACCCAAAGTAGCTATCCATTGTTGAGTTAATGGGATATGGGTTATAAGTAAAAACCCCTAAATAAACCATTCTCTTTGATGATCCTCATGGATAGGGTTTGTTAATTTCTCTATCATGTCCTTAAATCTTTGGTTGTATTTGATATGGGGGGTCTTGTTCATTTCCAGTTCCACGTTTATCTCTTGATTCAATCCAACATCTTTTGGTGTTTCGAGTTATGATCCTCCCGCAACTTCCTCAGTGTTTCAGACTGAGTATTCTTCTTCAGTGGTGGCATCTATCCTTACTCTTTCATCTATCTATTCTAAGCTTCCTTAATATTTTTTGTTTCTTCTAGAACCTTCACCTCTTTCACCAAAAATCTCCTTCAACGATCGATTGTACAACCTTTCTTGTCTTTGCAACTCCCGCAACTCTTCTAACTCTTTCCTATGACTACTCTCAAAGTTGATCTCCTTCTGCGATTGATCGAACCTATTCATCACTTTTCTCATATATTTCCATGACCTCTTCTCAAGAACAACATCCCTCTTCTGAGCTCATTCATCCCTTTCACTTTTCTTTTGATGACCCCCCATATCTTCCAAAAAATCTTCCTTGACCTAAATCATGAACCATGCCATAAATCACCCTTCCCTGAGCGCATGGGTTTACACTACCATATCAGCTGGAGGAATAGGTAAAATTACTTCTTCTACTAATAAAACCTTGATCCACAGAGGGATTTCCCACATCAATCTTCCTCTAGCTCCCTCTCTAAATATTTCTTCAACCTTTGAAAAATCTTGCTGATTTTCTGCAGCAAACTCGATAATGTAACCCTCTAGAATAGTCTACTCACAAAAATCCATAGCACGAGAAATATGATGATCCAACCAGTGAAGAGACACTAAAACCTCGTTGGTCCAATTATATATCCTTTTGACTTGATATTTTTACTCAGGAGCTTCTTGCATTCGATCTAACCACATAAAAACCTCTTTGGGAAACCTAATCCAAAAGATCTCGTACTAGCCACTAGCAGGTTCTGAATAGATTTTTTTTTTTTTTACAGCCCTAAAGATTTTGTGCCGCAACTCGGCTTCCTGCTGTATGAATGTGTCACACCTTCTTTCCCACCAGTTCTCAACATCATATTTGTAAATCCGATGAGGCATCCTCTAAAACAGTCACTTTAAAGCTCCATCCCGGCAATGGAACCATTTGTTGGTGCAAAATAGAGACCAGGGTTCTCATATGTTACCAACAAAGGCACCTCTATAGTTTAGGTACGATGGCATATTCAACCTTCCTAAAGGGAAGAAGGTCTCACCCGAAGTGTAGCCGAGATATGTTTGGTGAAGTGAATTAAGGAGAACATGACATTGGATCTAGTTTGAACTTCTTAGATCCAAATATTAAACCTCACAATCATGCAATAATAGTAATCAAGCATTAAATAGGTAGGAAGGAAATAGTTACACAACATTCACATAAGTCCATGCACAATATAAAAGATCAACCAGAAAATAATTTTAGGGCCCAACTCATTCGATTGTATTAACAACATCTACATCAAACTATCGTATAGTACATATCCCTCTCTTTCCTTATCTCTTGCAATGAGACTTAATCCTGAGTACTCATTACAAACTCAAAAACCCTAGTGTGCAAGCAAAGTAAACCCCAACAAACCCATTACAATACGTCATCACGACTACTCCAACCCAAAACCAATCCCAAAATAGAGATACAATATTGTTGCTTGCTCACTCCTCAGCTTCACATTTATTCATTAGCCTCTTTCTTTTCGCTTTGTCTTCTTATTTATACTTTTTCCTCTACTTCTTTTTGGAATCTTTCTTCTGCTATATTTTTGTCTTTCTCGTTGGCATGCGATGATCTTGTTGCTTTTCCAATTGTTGCATGGTAATTTTCCAACTGCTTGTTCTTCTTTTATGCTTTCAATTAGCTCGTGGTTTGTTTCCGCTACTTGTAGTTCACCAGTTGGCATGTGACTCTTTTGACTCCTCCCGATGCTCATCCTCTTTTAGTTAGATTGCGGTGCTTTTCCCCAAAATTAAAGCATTTCCAAAAACAAAGGGCCCAACATGTACATGTATATCCTAGCACTCATAAGATGAAAGAGTGGCCACCTTGACTCATAAGACCCCCACTATTGTTGAAAAATAAACCCATACTTCAATCATTGAATTACTAAGAAGTAATAAATCTACTACCAACTTCCCATGAAATATAAAATAAAGGATGGGTTGAAAATTAACTCGACTAGCCGATAGACAAGTCAATTGGGGAGGGTTGATTCAACTAGTTGAATGTCCAGTTGCCCAAGCAAGATGAAAAATACTAGGGAGATTCAACTAGGTAATGAATTAACTAGAAAAATGGAAATCCACCAAGCTTGTAATGTGAGTTGACTAGGTAAGTGAAAATTGTGTAGTCGAAGGGAAAATCGACCAGCTAGTAGAAATTCAGCCTAGATATGTAATAATAATCCAAGATGAATATTTGGGCACCCAACATAATTGTGTATGGCTCATACGAGAACATACAACCTCCCACAAGATTAACACTTGTTTCTCAGTCCATTGGTCTTTCTAGGTAAGAAATAATTTGTCTGTGGAGATACCAAGTCGATTATGCAAGAAATAAATGAACCAACAATGAAAGAAGTTGGCTATACTAATAATTAATTCGACCTACAATGATATTATCCATCTACTCAGTTGACTAGATGTATTTAGTTTGACCAATAGAGAAATCAATCATCCAATGAGACATGCATTTGACCAGGCAAGGAATAAAACACCCAAGGGGATATAAAGTCATCCATGTGGATGGGAAACAATCTAGGCAAGTGGGAAATGTCCCAATCAATCGAAAAACTTCCCTTGAAATTGGCAAATGTCCAAGGTAAGTGAAAAACGTATTAGAAATTGAAAAACGTCTCAGGGAATTGGAAAACATCCTAGGAAAGTGATAAACATCCCAAGTGAAGGGAATTCACCCCACATAATGTTGAGTCTACCAAGTCAATGTGATTCAACCAAAAATAGATTGGATCAACCAGTGCAATAATCGATTCAAATAGGTTGAGTGGAGCCAACTAGCTTCAAGGTAAGTCAACTAGGAAATGAATCCAATCGACCAACGAAGAAATTAATTATCCAAGGAGGTTGATTAGTCAACGAGAGAGGAAAACACCCAGGCAAATAATTAATTTGACCAAAAAGGTAATGAAATACCCATGTACAAAATAAAACACCCAATGATACGTGAACTTTACCAGGAATGAAGTAAAATGTCCCAACATATTAGAATTTGACCCATCAATTAAGAATTTGACTTAGACAATACCAACAGTTTGAATGGAAAGAATATTGGTGTTTACAAGGGATTGGAAATAGAAACAATTCCTAAAAAATAAAAATTCTACACCCTTGATTTTATATGAGCTCTAGATGGACAATGATCATTCTAGAGTTGTTGGAATTCATTAAATTCCAGGCAGGGAACAAAATCATGAATGGAGCTAAAAATGTTCTTATGTGGAATTATTCATTAAACCAATGTATGCAATTACTAGCAGTGATTAAAATGCATGAATACGCATTAACAATCTCACATGAAAAATTGAACACCACAAACATAGAGAAATCTAATCCCAATACAAAACATAATGAACACACTAATTACCATGGAACCCAAACACGAAAACCATCTTCGAATGGGCCTCAATATTTCATTCGACTATCTTTGATTACAATGCTTTCTTGGATCATCGATTCTCCCCTCCTTGGCCAAAAGACCCGTTTGGGAGTGAAATTATATGAGGAAGTAGGGAGAACTAAGGTAATGGGAAGGCCAAGAGGATGACCTTTCATTTCCCATTCCTCAACATATTCTATCCTATATTTATTTTTTTTCTTTTTATTTAATTCTCATTTTTCTCTCACATTCATTTTTCATACTCCTCTTTACATTTATTTATATTTTACATAGTTTAGACAACCTTCATAGATTGTCGAATTGTCTTGCTGGTACTCGGTATTTCCCATTCATTGGTTTGGATCCATTTCAGATCACTGGAGTCAAAACAATATGTGATTGAAGGAAATGAACCACCTATCATATAGAATAACTTTTAATTTTCCCCACATACGTGCCATCATATGAATTTAAATTGTCACTCCATCGAAGGTAGATATGCTAATGTATGAATGGAAAAATGGAGTGACTCCATCATTAAAATAACAATAATCCACCTCCACATACCTTCCAAATATCAATGCCATAAATTCTACACTCTAAGTGATATAAATCCCAAATGGACTATGATGTTCACCATATAATCTTAAACCAAACTTCGCCATGCTAAACATATCCATTAGAAAGTCTAGATCAATGTGAAATAATGTGTACATGCAAAGCAATATCCACCAACATGATGTTATCCATGCCAAGGTATAATCAACATAGAAACCCAAATACTAAGGCAATCTACCACATAAGCCATGTCTAATCCCACACCACCAATATCCAACCCCTTGTGGGGATATAATCATCATACATGAACCAAGTGTAACATCCTCTTGTCAAGATGAACAAGTATACTAGTGTAACGCCATGATGAGGTAGCAGGATCCACAACCATCAAAAAGACACCAAGAGAGTGATCCATAAACCATCAAGCACTATCATTGATCAACTCAACCAAGAAAAGCATAATCTCTAAGCAAAGAATGAAATTGTGTACCCCCAATCCAATAAAAAATCCATGGGTACCATGTTTCAAATCATACCTTGTGATAAAAATCAAAAGAGTTACCCTCACAAACTCACATTATTTTCCTTTCTTCTAATAATTTCCACATGAATTATGGAAGTTTGTACAAACATGGCTGGTTTTTTCCAATAGAAAATTAGCTCAATTATATTAGTAAAATATATATTTTTACATATGCTAGACCATCACTGTCATTAAGAGCAAGTTACAAAACTATCCACAAACAACAATTGCAAGATTCAAAATAGTTTACATCCGGGAGAAGTCCATACAGGACCAAAAATTCAAAAGGAAGAAAAACTTGAGACATATATATCCTTTGGCCACCCACAATCTGGAAGCATTTTTTGAAAAAACAGAAAAACTAGCAGGACAAATCTGAAAAGTCTTTTTAAAAAAAAGAAGGATTAATATACTATAGCTAATAAATATTGATATGGCTCCTTTGGCCCTCCAATCCATTTGTCCATTTGAAATAAGAGATTACTCCTTTAGGTTCCTGTAAATCTTTCTTTGAGAGAAGGTCTACCTCCTTAAGATGTGCTTGAAGATGATTTTAAGAAACTTAATTATTAAGGCCATGATTCTTTGCTTCCACCCTTCAATAGCCCAAGCCCGCAATTCACTCTTTTTGTTTAGCCAGTCTTTTATAAATTTTGAGTCTCCCAGAATCTGAATCTTGTGAATAGACAAATTATTTGCTAACAATAAAGTTTCCCAAACACCCATTATCTCTGCCTTCATATTTGTTCCATTGTCTCTGCCTTCGTATTTGTTCCTTCCCTGTAATTGAAGTACCACCTATAAACCGTTGAATCTGTATTTTTTATGACTCCTCCCACCCCACTGCATTTCCCATTTGAATGTGTTTCCCCATCAAAACAAGGCACAGTCGAATCATGATGATGTGCAATCAAGTAAGAACGAATAGAGGGAGGAAATTTTGAGACCTCTGGCTTTTTTAGTGAGCCAAGAGTCTTGATGACAACTGCTTGAGTAGATGGTATTTTCCTTCAAAGATTGAAGAATTCCTTTCTAACCATATATACCAACATATAAGTGAAGCTAAATAGGAGGGTACAGTCTTGTCCATTGTCCAATTTGTGAGACATTCAACTATAGAATTCCCTTTCCATACATTTTTGTACTTTTTGATAGTTTGTATTTTTTTCCATATCAACTTAGTAAAAGAGCAATGGATGAATAGGTGAGATGTATCTTCAATATATTCCTTACATAACTGGCAACGACCTGGGCCTGTCCATCTTCTTTGTTGTAGATTTTTCCAAGTCAAAATTTTACTCTCCACTGCTAGTCACAAAAAATAACTTAATTTTTTGTTGGATGTCCTACTTCCATAAGATTTTTCTCCACCCTGTAAGGATCAACAAGTTTTGAGTAGATAAAAGTGACACATAAGAATTTTTTATAGTGAGAGAACCTGATGAGTCAACCCCAATCCACATCAAATTATCTTCCTTATCATGGATAGTTTCTCTTGTAGCTTGTAGGGCATGACAAAAACACTCCCACTTCGCTGCCAAATCACCAGTAATATCCAGATCCGTACTACTGACCCAATAAGTCAATAAGGAATCATGTTCATGATGTCTCCAGGCCTGAGCTAATACTATAATTTGATTTTGTCTAAGAATATCAATAAGTGATTGAGAGAGAAAATAAATGTCTCCCATTCCCATAATTATATCTCTACCAAGAACCACATGATGCCCCGAACCAAGATTCCAGCTCAACCAATTTGTAATTAGGTGTACTGAGTTTAAAAGACTGTTACAAATTTTTGATGTCGTTGGCTGGTGGAAAGAAGTCAATTTGAGCCAGTTTTTGACTATAGTGTAAGGGAGATATTTATCCTTTATAACCTTTTTCCAAATTCCATCCTTCATTAGTACACACCAAAGAGTAGTGGCAGCCAACACTTTACCGAAGGAAACAATATTTCAAAATCCCCAACCACCACTGTGTTTTGGTTTGGCGAGAGTCTCCCATCGACATAGATGATAATGGTGAGTCTCTCCATTCTAGTTCCAGAGAAAATTAAATAGTATTTTCCTTAGTTTGTTTAAAATGGAGAATGGTATGGATGCAAGTGATAGCCAATATACTGGTTGGCTTTCCAGAACAGACTTACATAAAATATATCTTCCACCCAAGGATAACCACCTACAGATCTAGTGCCCAATCTCCTTTTCCACCTTGGCCAAAATCCAAGTCCAGTATTCCTATTTTTGTAATCCAGCCTTTAAAAAGTAACCGAGGTATTTGAAGCCCATGGAGAGATCTGGGAAATTATACGAGAGTAAAAGCTTGAAAGGGGAAAGTTCTGCCTCCGAAAGACCTGCATAATGAACATTTGAATTTGTTGCATTTACCTTTAATCCAGAGGCATTACAAACATGTTTATAAGACTCTCAATATCCACCCACTCCTACAAGGATGCATTTGTCAATATTAAAGCATCATCATCAATAAACAAGTGGAGGATTTTGATAAGTCTAGAGACTTTTATGCCTATTAACTTCCCCTCCCATAGAATTTCTTCTAATAATAAGCTCAGACCCTCCATAATGAGGATAAACAACAAAGTGGACAAAGGGAACCCTTGTCGTAATCCTCTTCCACCTCTGAAGAAATTAGTGGCCTCCCCATTAATTAAAACAACAAAGGACGTCGACTCCACACATCTCATAATCCAGTTTTTCATATGATTTCCAAAACCCACTTGGATTAAAATCATCCTTAGAAAATCCCAATTAATACAGTCATATGCTTTCTGAAGGTCCAACTTCAGAATGAAGGACTTAGAATTTTTCTTTTTGATGTTGTGTAAGCATTCATGTGTTGTTCCAATAGCATCTTGGATCTGACGACATTCCAGGAAACCCAACCGCACGGACGAAAGAGCCTTTGATAGAAACAATTTAATCTGGATTGCTATAACTTTGGAGATAACTTTATAAACAATATTACACAAAGAAATAGGTCTGAAATCCCCAAAGTTGGTTGGTTTATTAACTTTGGGAATTAGATCTAAAAAAGTGGAATTTAGGCTTCCTGTAATATGGCTGCTAGACCGCGATTCCTCAACCATCGCTAACAGATCCTCACTCACCATATCAAAGAAGTGAATGAAAAATTCCATCGTCCAACCATCATGCCCTGGACTTTTGTCTTTTTTAAACAAGGATAAAACCTCTTTCATTTCCTCTAGTGTAACTGATCTATGGAGAGCACTCACTTCCTCCTCATTTATCAAACTGGATAATAGGCCTGGAACCCCAACTTGTTCAGTTGGGTGTGATTGATCCAGGGACTTAAAGAAAATTTTGAAATATTTCACTGCCTCTACTTTTATCGCCTCCTGGCCACTGTGAACTGTCCCAGTGTCGTCTCGAATCTCCCAAATATGTTTACTGTTTCTCCTGTAACTGGAAAACTGGTGGAAGAACTTGGTGTTTTGGTCACCACTTTGAACCCAAATAGCCCGACTCCATTGACGCCACAATTCCTCGTTTTCTTTTAGATACGTATTCCTCTCAAATTCAAGATTTATGAGATTAGTCTCCACCTCCGGCTGCTTAGTGCCACCTGACAACATCTGCAAATTCTTTTTTATTTTATCTTCCAACTCCTCCAAAAATTTTAAATCCTGACTCTTAGTTTCTTTTAACCAGAGTTTAGTACATGATTTTAAATCCTTCAATTTCCAGATTAAACAGTGTTGTCTCCCACCTTCCAATAAATATTTTTGATCACTCCATATTTTATATACCAAACGATTGAAATCTGTGTCTAAAAGGCACTATGAATTGAATTTAAATGGATTTGCCTTGAAAGGTGGAATGATCTCTAGCTGCAATAGAATTGGAGCATGGTCTAAGACAAAGGGGTACTCC